>WAAF01013351.1:17567-100985 GCA_013400475.1 Tricholaema leucomelas
CTCCTCCGCCCCTCAGAGCTCACCCTGCCGCTCCTCCCCGCCTCTCCTCCGCCACTCAGAGCTCACCCTGCCGCTCCTCCTCGCCGCTCCTCCGCCCCTCAGAGCTCACCCTGCCGCTCCTCCCCGCCTCTCCTCCGCCCCTCAGAGCTCACCCTGCCGCTCCTCCTCGCCTCTCCTCCGCCCCTCAGAGCTCACCCTGCCGCTCCTCCCCGCCTCTCCTCCGCCCCTCAGAGCTCACCCTGCCGCTCCCCTCCCCGCATCTCCTCCGCCACTCAGGGCTCACTCTGCCGCCGCCGTTCAGCTTTCTGCCGCCCATCAGGGCTCTTCCCGACGCCGTTTCCTGCTGCCATGTTCCGGGGCCGCCGAGCCTGGTTCTCGCAGAGCGTCAGCCCAGGCCCGCGGGAGCTGTGGGGTGAGGGAGGGAGGTCCCAGCTGCGCCCCGGGGATGAGCCACAGGGCATGGGGCTGACACACGCCCTCCGTGGGCCTGAGCAGTAGGGCACAGCCCTGCCTCCCCTCCGTGGGGCTGAGCAGTGGGGCACAGCCCTGCCTCCCCTCTGTGGGGCTGAGCAGTGGGGCCATGGCTCTGTCACCCTTCAATGGGCAGAGCAGAGCTGAGCCCCTCACAGCAGCTTGGAGTCTGCCTTGGGCAGGTTCCCCTGTGCTGGGGCAGGCCACGGTGTGCCTGCACTTGGGAACAGTACAGAGCAGCCCTCAGCGGGGCAGTGAGAGACTCACAGCCACGGGGGAGGCCATCATGGCTCCCACTTCAGGGACTGTGCCCCCACAGCCAGCCTGGGCAGCTGTCCCTGTGCCAGGCCACCCTGAGGTGGGGACGCGTTGGGGCATTCGCCTTGCTGCTGACCCTCCTGTGCCCCCGCAGCGGCTGGCGGCGGAGTGCTCGCCCACTGGCGCGATGCCGACTACCTCTTCAGCAGTGATGCTGCCCACCCGGACACCCGCAGGTGGGCTGCGTCCCCCACACTGTCCCCACACTCTGTCACCTCCATGCTGGCAGCAGCTGCCTCGCATGGGAGATGTCTGTGCCATGTTTCACGCTTACCTTGAGCCCTCTTGGTGTGACCTAGGTGGAGAGTGGAAGCTCACTGAAGGCACAAAGTTTGGGTGTGTGTGATGGGTGCCGGCACCCTTTAAAAGTCTGGGTGATGTTTCTGAGGTGCCTGCTACAGCTCTGCTGGCTTTGTGCTGCTTCGTGGGAGTCGGAGCTCACACCAGTGCTTAGCTCAGGAGCAGGGTGGGCAGCAGGGACAGGAGGTGCCCATCCCCCTCCCCTCAGCTCTGCGGAGGCCACCCCTCGAGTGCTGCGTTCAGCTCTGGGTCCCTCACTTCAGGAAGGACATTGAGGAGCTGGAGCAGGTCCAGAGCAGGGCACTGAGGCTTGAGAAGGGCCTGGAGCGGATGGGCTGTGAAGAGGGGCTGAGGGCGCTGGGGGTGTGCAGGCTGGAGTAGAGGAGGCTGAGGGCAGAGCTCCTTGCTCTATGCAGCTACCTGCAGGGAGGGGGCAGCGAGGAGAGGGCAGCCTCTGCTCCCTGGTGCCAAGGGACACGAGCAGCGGGAATGGCTCCAAGTTGCCCCAGGGGAGGCTCAGGGAATGTTTCTGCACTGGAAGGGTTCTCAGACACTGGCACAGGCTGCCCAGGGCAGTGCTGCAGTGCCCATCCCTGGGGGTGTTCAGCTGCTGTGAGCTGGCACTGAGGGCCAGGGTTCAGTGGTGCCCCTGCAGTGCTGGGTGGAGGCTGGGACTGGCTGAGCCGGGAGGCCTCTTCCAACCGGATGTATTCTGGGATTCTACTTCTGTAAATGGGAGCTGGAGGGACCAGGAGAGGCTGCGGATCCCAGCCAGGGGCTCGGCTGTCTGAGCTTGGATGTGCATTCAAGGTCAAACTTAATGTGGCCCTGAGCAACTTGATCTCGTTGGGGATGTTCCTGCTCACTGCTAGGGGCGGGAGAAGCTGAACTTTGAGGTCCTGTGGATGTATTTGCAGGAGTCCCCTGGGGAAGCAGCTGTCTTTTTCTCTTGCAGAATACACGAGAGCCTCGATTACCTGGAGGGCAGAGCTACCATCTTCCACTCCCGCTACCTCTCGGCAGGGGGAAGCACCAGCGTGGGAGCCAAGCTGTCGGTGGTGCTGGGCCACTTCGTCCTGCCACCTGCCTGCATGCAAGAAGGTTAGGGGGAAAAACAAACAAACATCAGCATTTTGCTTCCCTAGGGTTTGCACCGTGAGAGCAGCCTTTTGGGGATGCAAACCAGAACCTCCTGTGACTTCTGCTCCAGGTGCAGGGAATCTCCCTCTGCTGGGAATCTTTCTTCCTCTTCTCCCTCTGAAGTGGAGAGTCTCAGGATGGGCTGGATTGGAAAGGACCTTTAAAGGTCACCCAGCCCAACCCCCTGCAGCCAGCAGGGACATCCCTAGCCAGAGCAGGCTGCTCAGAGCCCCAAACAACCTCACCTGCATTGGTGCAGCTCTCACCTCACTGGGCAATCTGAGGCAGGGTCTCACTACCCTCAGCATAGAAAAATCTCTCCCTTCTCTCCACTCTGAGTCTCCCTCTTTCAATTGAAACCATCTCCCCATGTCCTTTCCCCACAGGCCCTGCTCAAAATTCTGTCCCCAGCTGATCACCTCTTGAAGCACTCAGAGGCCTCCACAAGGTCTCCCTGGAGTCTTCTCCTCTCCAGGCTGAACAAGCACAACTCTCAGCCTGGCCTCACAGCAGAGCCCTTCCAGCCCTGCCAGCACTGCTGTGGCCTCCTCTGGCCCTGCTGCAACAGGTCCCAGTCTGTGCTGAGCAGTCCAGAGCTGCCCCAGCACTGCAGGGAGGTTCTGAGCAGAGCACACCAGAGGGGCAGAATCCCCTCCCTGCCACTGCTGCCCACACTGCTGAGGACCCACCCAGGATAGGGCTGGCAGTGCTCGGTGCCAGCTCACATCCAGCTTTGTACCCCCCAGCACCCACAAGTCCTTCTCCTCAGAGCCACTTTCCAGTCTTTCATCCCCAGCCTGTGCTGATGACCAGGGGTTGGCAGACCCAGGTGCAGGACCTTGCACTTGGGCTTCTTGAACTTCAGGAGGTTCACCAGGTCCCACTTCTCCCCATCCCTCAGGCACGTCACCTGTTCCACCCGGCTTGGTGTCACCTGCGAACCTGCTGCTGGGGCACTCAGTCCCACTGCCCATCTTCAATAATACTGGTCCCAGTGTGGACTCCTGAGAGCCACCACTCACTGCCCTGCAAAATGACCCCAAAGCTCCCACGGAGTTCTGCATTCTGTACATTGTAGTGCAGGGCTGGGTGCAGGCAGGGTGGCTCCATCAGTCCTGCACAGCCCATGCTGGCACAAGCCACACTTTATGTCCCCAGAGCAGGCATATTCATGACAAGATGTAGGGTTATTACAGTCACTTCTTGGAGTTCATCACCAGAGGAATTTGCTCATTCTCCACCCCAGTTGCACCCCACTGCAGTGGTCTGGAGTGGTTATCTGCCATGAACACCCCACACAGGCTTTCTCACAGAAACTTTCTCATCTGTGGTCAGCAGACCCTTCTTTATTGCTGATGTCAGCATATCTCTGCTTCTCCTTTATCTCCTTCCTGCTTTCCTTAGTCACTGCAGGCCTGGGCCTTCACAAGATTGCTCATCACAGATCTCCAACGAGTAGCTGCAGACACTCCTGCAGTAGCCCTTGTTGCGGTTTGCAGATTATCAACTGATTGCTACAAACAAACATCTCTACAGAGTTTGGTGGTTTATGGTTTGCCACAGACACCCTCAGAATGTGCATCTGGTCTGTAAGGCTCTCTACCAGCACTCCTTGATTTTTCTTACATCATCACCACCCATCTCTGCCCAGAGCCCACGCAGCAGGATCCCCCAGGGCTCCCGAGTGCCTTGGCTGGCCGCGGGGAGGGGCAGGGGGTGGCTGCCACAGGGCGTCCATGGCTGATGCTCCGGTGGGGTTGTTCTCTTCTGTTGGCGGCAGAGATCCGGAGGAGAATCGGGCGCTTCGTCTGGGAGCAGGCAGATGGGCCCCCCGCGGGAGAGGTAAGATGAGAAGCTCACCCTGCGGCAGGTGGAGCTGAGCAAATCTCGCTCCTAAGGACTCGCAGGAGCTTGGGTTTTACCCCAGAGCCTCAGCCCAAGCACGGGGGCAAGTCTTGTGCTGACTGGGCCGTGTGTGTCCCTCCCAGCACGACAGCCCCGAGGGCGCAGCCCCAGGCTGAGCGAGGGATACGCGGGAAGGGTTTTCTCCTCGGCTCTCGGTGTCTCATCCTGCTGCGGAGGTCTGGACGCTGCCCTTCCCATGGCGTTTCCTTCCCCGAGTAGCTCTGGGGCACTCCCTGCGCTCTTCTCAGAGCAGCCTCTGAGTGCCCTGGGACAGAAAACTAGACTAGATTTTAAATTGTCCTCTGCATTAAGCTTGAAACCACCACTCCTAACCCCAGCCCCTCCCTCGGGCGCCAGCTCTGGTGCGCTGAGGGACTGCTGGGCAGAGTTTTTACCCCAGCCCTGTGCTGACCCTGGCAGCTCAGCGACGCCCTGAGGGATGAACCCGAGGCAGTGGGGAGAGGCTCTGAGGAAGAGGCTGAGGAGGGTGTGCAAGACACGGCCCAGAGGTATTCCCCTGCCCCGTGTGGTGGGGTTTAGACGTGGTCCCCACGCTTCAGGTGATCCCCAAGGAGCAGGGCAAGAGGCAGAGATTGTTCTCCCTCTCCCACTCTGATACAGCAGTGAGGAGGAAAACGGCTCCAGGACACCTTCCCAGGAGGAATCGCTGTACCGTGCCCTGCAGGAGTACCCCACGAACAACATGGTGACAGGTAGTGCTCTGTGCCACCAGACCTGAAAAATGGGGGTGAAGCAGGGACCCCTCATGTGCCCCTCGCTTCCTCCCTATGCTAGAGGCAGCAGGAATGCTGAGGGCAGAGTGGGGATTGCTCCTTTCCCCTGCACATTTGGCTTCCACAGGGTGGGCTGGGTTGGAAGGGACCCTGAAGATCATTGGAACCAGCTGATCTTCAAGGCCCCTTCAGGCTTGGAAGCAGATCATCTTCAATCTCCCACCAGCCCAGGTTGCTCAAGGCCTCATTCAACCTGGCCTGCAGCACCTCCACAGCCTCCCTGGGCAGCCTGTGCCAATCTCTCCCCACCCTCACTCTCAACAGTTTCTTCCTCCCCTCCACTCTCAGTCTCCCCTCTCCCAGCTCAAAGCCACTGTCCCTGGGCCTGGCACTGCCAGCCCTTGGCATAAGTCCCTTCCAGGCTTCCATAGGATCCTCTGGGAGGGCAGCTCCAGATGTGGTTCTGTGAAAGATATTCAATAGCTGTGTGGGAGCAGAGATCTGTGGGTCTGCAGGAGAGATCCCATGGTTCTGTGGAAGAGATCCTGTGGGTCTGTAGGAGAGATCCCATGGTTCTGTGGAAGAGATCCTGTGGGTCTGTGGGACAGAGCCCATGGTTCTGTGGAAGAGATCCTGTGGGTCTGTGGGAGAGAGCCCATGGTTCTGTGGAAGAGATCCTGTGGGTCTGTGGAAGAGAGCCCATGGTTCTGTGGGAGCAGAGCTGCCGTGGGTGTGTGGGAGGAGGTCTCCTCTCGCGTTTCCCCCTCAGGCTACGCCTCCGCCCGCGATCTGAAGCAGTACCGGGGCGAGCTCCGCGATTTCACCCCCGGCGCCGCGGGCTACGCCGCCTACTTCGTCCGGAAGGAAATCAGCCTCTGCTGCGACGGCAAGGGCAGGGCCAAGAGAAAACGCTAAGCGAGGGCAGAAACGCGAGCAGGAGCCACCAGAGGGCTCCTGGCGGTGGTTGCAGTCAGCTCCGCGGCTGTGGGTCTGGCTCCGTGTTCGCTCCCCCGCGCCCAAATGCTTGTTTCAGCGCTCAGCCCTTGCTCGCCCGTGGTTAGGTTAAATAGCGAACAGCTGAGCAGCTCCGAGCTGGGAGCTCTCGGCTAGATCCCGGTGGGAGGTTGGAAAACTATCCCGGTTTGGCTTTTCCCGGCAGGGTTCAGAGCCTGTTTGAGGCAGTTTCTTCTGAGCAACTCTTTACAGTTCACAGCAAACCTGAACAGAGAAATCTCTCCCCAAAACGGAGCCTTGGTTGTGTCGTTTGTACTGGGGAGTTCCAGACGCGGCTGTGAGCTTCCAGGGATACACTCACAGGGAGACAGCACAGCCACAGGCACCCGTGGGGTATGCTTACAGGTGGGACCCACCTGGTAGCATGGACAGGGGCTGGGACAGGCAGGGATTGGGATGAGGAGGGACTGGGTTAGGCAGGAGGGGCAGAGACTGGGGCAGGCAGGGGCTGGAACAGGCAGGGACTGAGACAGGCAGGAGGAGCGGAGACTGGGGCAGGCAGGGACTGTATCAGGCAGGGACTGGGGCAGGCAGGAGGGGCACAGACTCAAGACAGGCAAGGGCTAGGAATACAGGTTGGGCCTGGTCCAGGAAGCCTGGTGGCTTTGCAGAGGTTTTGGGGGCAGAGCCTCAGACTTGCCTCAAGACCTGGGAGTCTCCCCTGCTTCCAAGGAGGGGCAGGAGTACAACTGCCATGCACCCAAGGGAACTGCTGGGTGGAGCATCCTGCTGAGGGCATAAGCAGTGAATCTCACCAGGTGAGCTTCTGCACCAGGCACAGGGCTCTGCTCAGCCTGGTTCACTCCCTCACATGAAGAAAGCCTCCACCAAGGCATTTTCCTGTCGTTTGAGCACTCAGAAGTGACTGAGAAGTGACCACCAGGGTGACAGAAAGCAGCGTTTATTGTGGCACAGCTGGTGACCTCCATGGTCTCCAAGAAGCCACCACAGCCATCATGGCCTCCTCCCATCACCCCACAGACGCCCTGTGGAAACACAGCTTTGCACCTCACACACCCAGCAGCCAGCAAAGAACCCAGCCAGATGCTGGTGAACACCAAGGTGCTGAGTCCTCCTCACTCTCTGCAGCTTCACACACCCACCTGTGGGACGCAGTGCCCCGAGGAACCAGCCCTCCCTCCTCCTCCTCCTCCTCCTCCCTGGGGGCGCAGGTGCCAAAGATCAGGCAGGCCGAGATGGTTTCCTCACGTTTATTGGAAAAGTGACAGACAAGAGAGCGACTCAGAGTGCTCCTCGAGGTGTCTTGAAGTTCATCCCCACCGTGGGCTGCGTCACCTGCAGGTTGGACAGGCTGCCAAAATCCTGGAAGGAAGCAGAGGATTGGGATCAGGATGGCCTGCACTGCTCCACCTGCAGCGGGGAGCAGCAGGAAGTGCCCAGGTGCTCCAGAGAAGGGGAGGTGACCACCCTGCTGTCAGAGATCTGCTGCCTTAGGGGTGAGGTCACCTTCGCCTCCTCTGCTGAGAGTCAGCCTGAATCCTGGCCTTTAGCTCAGCACCCATGGGTGCTGTGTGAAGGGATGGCAAGGAGCACACCCACACTGTGGCAGTCTGGGCCAAGCTACTATGTCCCTGCCTTCCCAAGAGCCACAAGGATTTGATCCACCTGCAGGTCCCAGAGTGGAGGGATCCCCACCACGTGCCCACAGCCTTGAAGCCTTCAGCCACCACTGTCAAGCCACTCACGGCAATGGCAGTGGTGCTGGGTACATACCAGCAGCTCAGGGCCACTCACCAGGAGCTTCAGCATTTCCTTGGTGTCTGGGTCCACTTCAATGATCTCCTGGTCCAAGGCAGAGACCTGGGGGCAGAGGAAGCAGAGATGTGGTTTGACAAGACCCCTGCTGCCACCAACGCATCTCCATGCAACTGCTCTGGTCCCTTCCCACGGCCTGTTGTGGGGAAGGGCTCCAGCAAGTACGAGCCAGGAGGGTCCTAGAAACAGGATGAGCCAGGACCCCAACAGCATTCAGCTCTCCTGCCCAAACACAACAAAGCCACACTACAGCAGAGCAGCCCTGCAGAGGGAGAAGATCTGGATTTCCAAGTCTCTGGAAGCCCAAGGCCTAACCACCTCCACACCAAGGCTGCTGAGAGGAGCTGGGGTTGGGTCCTGCCAGTCAGCAGCCGTCTGCAATGTGAGTCCCCAAGGCTGGAACCCCACAGCCATGCAGTGACCTGGGCTGTCTACCTCCAGGGCCTGAGGTCTCCTGCTCTTTAATGGCAGAGCAACCTCACTGGACATTCTCTGGACCCCAGACCTCTGCCACCACCTGCTTCCTTCCCCAGCAGGCTCCATCCCACCAGTAAGGCAGGTTCAGCTGAAGGTGACAAACTGCCACAAGCAAGAGTGTCCTTCCATGCTTGGCATCCCTCCAGGAGCACTCCCACACTTAGCTAAGAGAACACCACAGGTCGCCCTGTCTGGCTCCTCCAAGCCTCCACCATCAGCTGTGGAGGTCAGCCCTGTGCCAACACCCAACACCTGGAGAGACAAAGCACCCATGAGAGGATCTGCACAGAGATGCTGGTGGAGCCAGGAGGTAATTTGAGCTCTTGTGCAGGTCACCTCACCCTGAGGTGGGCCACAAGACCAACGGTGGCAAGGCAGGGAGGATGCTCCCCAAGCAGATCTCCAAACGGTGGGGACAGCACCAGCCTGCCCCGCCACAGCTGCCAGGCCAAGTCCCTCCCAGATGATACTGGAGATTATTTTCTGCTCCAAGTTAAGAAGAGCAAGGAGAGGTCAGCTGCCAACTGGCAGCAGAGGCAAGATGTAAAGAGCCATCTGCCCTTCCCAGCCCAGACAGCAGCTTTGGAGGGAGCACCCCAAAATCAGGCCACAACTCTCCTGAGCTCCTCCTTGACCCAAAGCCTCCTCAGCCATCCTGGCTGAGGTTTGGAAGAAATATGGGGCCTCTAATGAAGACAACTCCAGGTGAGACAGAGAGAAACCACAGCAGGCACATGAGCACAGCTAGAGCCTCACCTCCGGGACGTAGTTGTCTCTCCTCTCTCTCTCCTCCTCCTGCAGCTTAATGGAAATGCCTCGGACAGGTCCCCTCTGAATACGCTTCATCAGGTGGGTGACATATCTGCAAGGGACACACAGGACCATCCAGGGCTTCCTCTCGCTCCCAGAGCCTTCCTCTGTCTTCTCCATCCACCCCTGTGCCTCCAAAATTGTGCCACTCCGGGGAAAGAGTCCCCACCAAGAGCAATGCAACCCTGGCACTGTTCTATCACCGGCCCCAGCATGGTCCCACAACTGACCCTGGTGTCACTGTCACACCCAGTGATGCTGTCCCGTCACCAAAGCTCACACTCTCACTACCAGTCCTGGCATCACCCCACCACCGACTCCAGTGTTTTTCCATCCAGTCATGTTACTCCATCACCAGTCCCAGAACGGTCCCACCACTGATCCTGGTACTGCTGCTCCACCGCCAGCTCTGGCAGCGTCCCACCAGCGATCCTGACGTAGTTGTCCCACCCAGCAGTGCTCTCTCACCCGGCACCATCCTAACACACAGCTACTGACCCTAGAGTTACCCCACTAGGGGACACCTGGCAACATCCCACCAGCCACCCTGACGTCCCATTTAGCAACGCTGTCCCACCAGCAGCCCCCAGACCATGCTACCGTCAGCACCAGCTCTGTCCCGCTGCCGACCCCAGTGCTGCTGTCTCCCCACCAGCCCCATCACCATCCCACCACCTCCGGGGTACGTCAGAGACGGCCAAGTGTCCGACAGCGACAGGGTCTGGAGGGCACAGACGCTCCCCTCAGACACGGGAAGGCTCTCGGCATTCCTCTCCCTGCACTATCGATGACCCGGCCACGGCCAGGCCGCGATCACTTTCGAATGCAGGTTCCGGCGGGACCACCCCCGCGCCAGTCCGAGCGGCCGGTGCCCAGCCGCGAGGTGCCCCCGGGAGCCGCCTCGGGCCTCACCCCGCGATCTTGTTGCGCAGCTTCTTGCTGGGGATGATGGCGATCTCCTCGCACACCCGCTTGTTGGTGTGGAAGTCGTTGCCCAGGCGGGTGTAGTACTTCTCGATTATCACCCGGGCAGCCTTCTTCACCGTCTTCGTTCGCACGCGTCCCTAGACGGCGCGGAGGGACAGGAAACAACGGGGTCAGGCCCCCGCTGACCCCCACGGCAACCGAGAGCCCTGAACAACGCGCCGCCAGCAAGGCCCGGTACTCCGTCCCCGAACCCGGTCCCCTCTCCCCAGGCCCACTGCTCCCTCCGTAGGTCCTGTCCCCCCGCCCCAGGCAGCTGATGCTTCCGGGGCCAGCGCTCCGTCCTAAGGTCCTCCCGCGGCCCGGCTTCCGCAGCAACCCGTGGCCCTGCTCCCGCCCGCTGCCTGCGGCCGCTCATCGCCCCAGCTGGAGCGGCCCCGGCGGCGGATGGCGGCGGATGGCGACTATGACAGACACGGCCCCCACTCACCATGTCGGCAGAGGCCGCGGCGAGAGAGCAAAGGATGTCGGGAGGCGCGCGGGGCCGCCGGAAGCCCTCCGCGCCCACAGCACTCCCAAGCGGTTCGGAGGGCGTCTGCAGCCGCTCGGCTCCAGAGGCAGGGCTCGGGGCTCAGAGAGCTCGCCAGGGTCCTAGCGCCTGCCTGCGTCGAAACCCGTCCTGGGAGCTCCGCGGGCCGCAGCCAGGTGCGGAGCCGGACTGCAGGGGCCTCAACATCGCTCTGCTCCCCCCGATTCACAGAACGGCAGGGAGTAGAAGGGACTTTTGGAGATCACCGAGTCCAACACCCCTGTTAGCGCAGGCCCACTCAGGGCAGGTCACAGAGGAGCACATCCAGGAGGGTTTGGAAAGTCTCCAGAGAGGAGAGCTTCCACCACCTCTGGGCAGGCTGCTCCAGTGCTGTGCCAGTCTTTAAAAAAGCTCCTCCTTATGCTTAGATGAAGCTTCTTAGCTTCTAGTTTGTGCCTGTTAGCTGGAGAAGCTACGGAGGCAGGTCTGGGGGAAGCCGGTCCCACATTCAAGTGCACTGGAGGAGACAAAGCACCCACAAACTCATACCAGCTATGAAGTGTTGTTGTACCCCATAGAAGCACCACTTGGCCCAGAAAGATGATCTCTGGTCACTGCAGGAATGCAACTTCCCACAACCCTCCAGGGCCTATGGCTTATAAAGATGCCACTGTGGGCAGCCGTTTGACACCCCAGGGACAGGACTTAGGGAGCTCACTAACCCCATTCAGTGGTCTGGGAGAGTGAGGGTGCATATGGGGGCAGAGGACACTCACTAGACCTCATCTACTTGTAAGTAGGGGAGCTCCAGCCAGGGCATGAGTGCTCCAGGCCTAGGGCAGAGTGGCAGGAAAACAGCCCAGCAGACTGTCTGAAAAATAAGCCAGGGGGTGCCCAAGATGACCACCAGCATCCTGGCCCAGATTAGCAAGAGTAGGAAAGCAAACTGGCCCCTGTACTAAGCACTGGCAAGGCCACACTAAGTACTAGGTTGTTCTGGGCCCCTTGCTCCAAGAAATGCAGCAAGATGCTAGAGCAGGGCCAGAGAAAGGCAATGAAGCTGAAGGGTCTAGAGTGGTTTAGCCTGGAGAAGATGAGGCCCAGAGCAGACCTTCTGAAAGGGGGTTTGAGCCATGTGGGAGGGGTTTGGTCTCCTCCCTAGTAATAGGCAACAGGATGAGAGCACAAGGCCTTAAGCTACACCAGGGAAGGCTTAGGCTGGACAGCAGAAGAAACTTCTTCACTGAAAGGTAGGGAAGTGGTCAAATCCCCATTCCTGGAGCCATTTCAGAGGCAGAGATGTGGTGCTGCAAGACTTGGTCTAGCACCAATCTTGGCAGAGCTAGAGAATATTTGGACTCAAGCTCACAGGTCTTTTCCAGCTGCAGCTGTTCTCTTAAGAGCACATCTCCCAGCAAAAAGCTCCTCTACAGCATCCACACGTTCCTGAGCATAGCAGGCCCAGAGCCAGAGTGCAGGAATCCCCCCCACCAAAAGAGCACACAAGCACCAGGTTGGTTTTGCTGCAACGTGTTTATTATGTGCCAAAAACTACACCACAGCTTACTCCACGCATCTGTAGGAGAGTGCAGTCTTGCCTGCATATACTACAATGAGGTAGAGACTTCACACACAGCTTCACAAAACCCCACAAAGAGCAGCTGGGATATGCAACAATGCAACATCAGCTCAGCAGGAAAGGAAAAACAACGGGGGGGGGGGAAATATCCTAACAACAAAAGAAAACTCAAGAGGGAGAAAATTATGACACTGGTTCTTTGGCACACAGCTTCTGATAGAGGGGAAAGTAAAAAAATCAATAATGATTAAAGTTCTCAGATCCCAGCAGCAGCATTTCAGTCAACTGCATGGTTAACTCTGTACATCTGGTAGAGAGAAAAAAAACAAACACACAACAAACCACAAGTCCTTGTCCCCTCTAAGAGAAAGGGCTCCTCTGAACCTTCATCTGTCCACCCAGATGCAGCCCTTTTTTAGCTAGTTACAAAAGAAACAGGAAAAGGAAAAGTCCCGTGACTTCGAGTGATTAAAAACCTCCAGCAACCCCCTTGGCAAGTGCAACTTAAAAAAGTGCAAACAAACTATTTAAAACTATATACAGCAGCTCAGATCTTTTCCTTTATCTGGTCCAGTTTCAACCCCACCCCTGCCCCCCCTCCAAAAAAAACTCAACAAAACAACAAACCAACAACAACAAAAATAAAAACCCAACCAAAACAGGAAAAAAAAACAAAACAAAAAACCAACAACCAAAACCTATCCAACCAACCCCGAGCAGTCCTGTTGCAAACCCCTGGATTTACAACCTCCCTCCAGCAGCCCCCAGACACAACTTGCAAGAATGTTAAAAGCTGCCAGGAAAGGAAAAAAAACCCAAAACAAAAAAAAAGGAAAAAAAGGAACATTTCTCATTTCAAACCACTTAAAAACTGTTATTCTTTTTTCTTTAAGAGTGTAAAAAGGAACTGGTAAAAACCCTTGAGGCGTAAAATATGAAATATGATTTTTTTATCTCTTTTTTCTTTATCTATATATATATAATCTATTTTTTTGTCTTTAAATGAAGAGCAAAAAAGTTCTCCTTTTTGTTGTTCCAGTAAAAAACACCCAGCTGAACATTCAAAGGGTTTGGATGCCCGTTCAGGTGTGTGTGTGGTGGGTGGTGGTGTGTGGAGGGGGTGGTTGGTTTAAATGAATGGAAAGGCACTGTATGGCAACTGCAAAGAAACGGAGCCGATGAGCCCTGCGCTGGCACCCGCCGGTATTGCAAGGAATGGCAAAGAAGCGCCTCTGCTCCCAAAGAAAACACCTGGCTGAAGGCATCTGCAGCAACACCTTCTCAACACGTGGCCCTTCGACTTAAGAGTTTGGGTGGGTTTTGGATCCTTAGTAGCCTGGTTTGTTTTTTCTTTTCGTTGGGTTGTGGTTGGTTTTTTTTTTTGGTCAGTTTTTTTTTTTTGTCCTTTTTTTTTTTGTTGCTTCTCAAACTNCTCATGAAGTCCTCCGGAAGCACATTCCCAGCCCGGGTCTGGCACCACGCTCGTGCGCTGCTCTTCGCTTGGCAGGTTCACACCAAAGGAAAAGAAAAAAATAAAAGGAAAAAAAAGAAAAACAACCCCAAACCAAAATAGAAACCAAAATCAAAATAAAAAGGACTTTTGCTCCTGTGCCTGCCCCTGGGCAGCTTCCTTAGCTGGAGTCTCTGTTCTTCTGGTTGCGCATCAACGGGCGGTGGTGACGCAGGACCTCTATGGAGTGCTGCCAGTGCCAGCAGGAGCGACAGAAGTACTTGAAGCAGATCTGTGGGGAGAGCAGAGGCGGTTCTGGGTGAGGGGTACGGGCAGCAGCCCATCANCAAAGTCTGGGAAACTGCAGAATTGCTTTGAGGGGTGCTCCCCTCCCCCTCAAAAAAAAAACCCAAACAAAACAAACCCCCCCAAAAGACAACTCAACCTCCTCCCCAACCCTCCCCCCCCAAAAAATAAAACCAACCCAACAGAACTCACTGTGCATTAGTGCAGGAACAGAAAGACCAGCAAGTGCAAACGTGAACTGAAGGTCTTCTTTTTGTCTTTTTTCTTTTTTTTTTTTTTTAAAGCTTTTTTTTTTTTCTTTCTTTTCTTTTTTTTTTTTCCCTCCTTGTTTTGTTTGTTTATGTTTGTTTTTGTTTTTGTCCCCCCCCTTCCCCCCTCATGAAGTCCTCCGGAAGCACATTCCCAGCCCGGGTCTGGCACCACGCTCGTGCGCTGCTCTTCGCTTGGCAGGTTCACACCAAAGGAAAAGAAAAAAATAAAAGGAAAAAAAAGAAAAACAACCCCAAACCAAAATAGAAACCAAAATCAAAATAAAAAGGACTTTTGCTCCTGTGCCTGCCCCTGGGCAGCTTCCTTAGCTGGAGTCTCTGTTCTTCTGGTTGCGCATCAACGGGCGGTGGTGACGCAGGACCTCTATGGAGTGCTGCCAGTGCCAGCAGGAGCGACAGAAGTACTTGAAGCAGATCTGTGGGGAGAGCAGAGGCGGTTCTGGGTGAGGGGTACGGGCAGCAGCCCATCAGCAAGGCACCATCCTCCCCCCACTTCTCTCCCCCTACCCTCCCAGCAGCTCTCTAAGAGGAAGGAAGGAATTCCAGCCATTCCAGTGGCTGTGTGGTGCTGAGATTCCACCATGGCCCCTTTCAAATGGCTTTAAAAAGTCAGGATCTGGGTGCTGAGCCCCTGCTGCTCAAACTGTCCCTGGAGACACTTAAGATGTAGCTCTGACCAGCCTGCTCTAGCTGGAGGTGTCCCTGCTGACTGCAGGGGGCTGGATGAGATAACCTTTGAGGGTCCCCTTCCAACTCAATGCAATCTGTCAATCTCCCATCCAGGCTGTGTGGGAAGCCACCAGAGCCTGGCCAAGCTCCTTTGCCCATGGCAAGAGGAAGTCAGAGTCCCCTAGGGTTTGGGCAGCAGGGTGACAACACAGTTGCCAGCTGGCCACAGGGCAAGGGGCTGTGGATTGCGCTCAGAGCAGCCAGCTGCACATCACTGCCCACAGCAGGGCTCCAGGCAAGGTGGAAAGCTGCATCTCCTCCAAGACAAGGGCTCACCTGGGGCCCTTGCTCATCGTCCCCACTTGGCAAGGGGTAAGGAGTCCTCTGACACTAAAGCAGAGTCTGTTCTTCCCTGAGGAACCCCCCAGCTACAGCAGTAGGCAGAGCCTCACCTGGTCTCTGCAGAAGAATGGGCCAGCCTGGGTGCTGCAGACCTGGCACATGGAGTCCTCCAGGTATGGGTCAATCTGAACCTGCAAGAGAAGCAGGCAGTGGGCACAGAGCAGTGCTCTCTTGGGCAGTGCCACCACCCTGGGTACTCCAACTCCACCACCAGCCCTCCCTCACAGCAGGCAGAGCTGTTCCCCTCCCTCCACTGCTGCAGGGACTGGCAGCAGGCTGTGAGGGGCAGGGCTCTCCACAGGAGCAGGTCCCCAGCAGCCTCACTCACCTTCTTGGTAAACTTGGTAGTTTTGATCTCCACAAAGGCAGCAGTCACTGCCTTCAGGTAGCTGCGCTGGTTGTTGAAGGTGACTCGGCCAGACCCTGGAACAAGTCACACCACAAGTCTTAGACTGGCACAGTGACTACACCAGGAGCTGCAGGAGGCCAAGGAGGAGCTGCTGCCAGCACCAGCCCTTCCCTGGTCCTGTTCAGCCACTGGCAGGGAAGCAGATTTGCAGGAGGACTGTACCCCAGGCACCACAGCTCTGCCTGCCTCCCTCCCTGGGCACTAACAACAGTCCAGCAGGCAGCTGAGAGCAGGAAGGCTTCTCCAGGGACACTTCCAGGCCAGTTAAGATGGGAATTTACAGCTGGAAGCACTCCCAGAAAGTCCTCCATGCCTTTCACCTGAATTCAGCTGGTGCTGAGGCAGCTCAGCAGCTTTGATTTTCAGTCTCCCCCTCATCCCAGAGCCTGGCATTTCACAGCATCCTTGCCAGTCAGCAGCATTCCTGCACTACTCCTTCCCAGCCAAGGTCTGTCGAGCTTCAGAACATCTGTGCTTACCTACCAGCAGCTTCTCACAGGGCAGGGGAGCTCTGGTTGGCACCAGCTGACAGATCCCTAAAGCTCAGCCCCACCCAACAGCCACAGAGCAAAGCATTACCCTGAATTCACGTAGCACAGGGCCTGGGTGTGTGCTGGGGTTCCACTGTCTGCTTGGGAGGATCCTTCTGTTCTAGTGGGACCCCCTGAGAGCCTTCCCTCAGGGCATCCTCTCCTGACCCAGCTCAGCTGATCTCAAAGGCAGCTCCTCCTCCTAACCATGCATTTCTCACAGTAGTGCCTCCAGTATCCTGCTCTACCCAAGATGACTCAGCACAGACAGGTCACACACACTGTGGTCTTCCTTTGAGGAGCCTTCTGCCGAGCCAGGGCCAGCAGGCAGGCAAGCCTGAGGCAGCATCTCGGCACAGACCCACACAAACCAAACCAGGCTGCAGTTTAATCACCCAAAACTGAGTGGTTTTCAGCCTCTGGGGGTTGGGAGGGTCAGGCTGCTGTGGGAGTTGGATGTCACCCGCTTGAGGGAGCAGCCTGGGCTCTGCACAAAGCCACAGGAGGTTTTATGGTCACACCAAGAACTTCAACCCATTCCCAGCTCCGTGGCATTATCTCTCTAAGCCACCTCAGTAGTAAAGACTTGCAGCACCACAGGGACATCCTAAACCCAATCCTTGACCAGAAAAGTCCCAGAGCTGTCCAAGGATAGTGATGAGTAGATGGCAACTCTGCCCACTGAGCTGACATCATTCCTGCCTGGCAGCAGAGGAGACTCATGGTCCCCTCTGAGGTACACAACTTGCTGCAGCTTGAGCCTGGAGAGCTGGTCCTCATGCTGAAGGCTTTCCCAACACACACCAGCAACCTCAGTGCTCTCCACTTGGCCCAAGAGGCCACCAGGGAGGCAAAGGGGACATGTCATGACATGTGCTGCCATGTGTCACAAGGGCTGAAACAAGTGCTCCCATCCTCTTCAGGACACTGTCTTTGTAAAGCACAGGGCTCTGGGTTACCTACGGGGCATGCTCCCCTCAAGCACAGCTCAGTTTGGGAGGTGGGACTTCAGAGGCTTCATCCTTTCCACCTGTGGTAGGTTCTATCTGTCCAGAGGTCATGGTTCAGGGCAGCAGACTTGGCATCTGCAGCAGTTCATGGTTCCAACCCCATCAGAGGAGCTGAATGCTCCCCAGGAGTCACCCATCACTACCAGTGACCTGGGAAAGCTGATGACATAGCATCCTCCAGCAGACCCAGTCAGGAGGAGCCTCTCTACTGGTGCTGCTAGCCCAAAACAGTAGCATCCTGAAGAGGACCTCAACAGGACAGTGTGGACAGGACACTGCCCACAAATGCTTCTTGGGTTGAGCTGCCTACAGTACTGCCCTGTTCCAGCAGCCTCCCAGCAGGAAATGTTCACCAGCCAGTAGATCTGAATGTCCTGACAGGCAACAGGAACCAGAGTAAGACTCATCTGGGCTGGCCTTTGTGACCTAAAGAGCTGGCCTCGATCTCAAGTGTCTTCCAGCCAAAGTAGCACTTAACATTGACAGCCTCAGACAAGGGCAGGAACCCCTTCAGCAACCCCTGCAGAGATACTGAAGGCTTTGAGTTGCTCTGGAGCAAGCAGCTGCTAGGCACACTGGGCCCTGCCAGCCTTCCCCAAGGCTGGTCTCATCCCACCACAGCCAGCAGGTGAGGAGCATCACCTGTGTCTGGACATCTGCTCTGGGAGCAGATGAAGGCAGAGCCTAGCACCCTGAGGTACTTGCCCCCGCCCTGAAGGGCTAAGCAGGGGGCACTGCTGCAGCCTCCTCAGAGCATGCTGTGGGTGGCTGCTGTCCCCAGCAGGCCTCTCACTTACCGATGGGGTACTTGTGCTTGTCGGTGTCAATGCCAGCGTAGACTACCCCCCCGAAGAGGTCGTACATGACGGCTGCCAGGGCCTCTGCGTTCAGCATGCCATGCAGAGCCCCCACAAACACTGTCTTGCTGGGGTCCAGCCGCTGCGAGGGGCTGCGCACAAAGTTGCTGTCTGCCAGCACCCAGGGGATCACCTGCACCTGAAAGCACACATGGGCAGCTCAGAACCAGGGCCTCCAGCTGAAGCGGTAAGACCTTCAAGATGAGAGCAACCATTAACCCAGCACTGCCAGGTCACCGCCAAGAGCGTCCCTCAGCACCACAGCTGCATGGCTTTTAAAGCCCCCTGGAGACAGAGACTACTGCTGCCCTGGGCAACCTTTTCGGAAGGAATTGTTCCTTACGTCCAACCTAAAGCTCTGGTGCAACTGAAGACCTTGCCCTCATCACCTGGCTGAAGAAGCACCTCTCCTATGAGGACAGACTGAAAGAGCTGGGGCTGTGCAGTCTGCAGGAGGCTCTCAGGTGACCTTCTTGTGGCCTTCCAGGATCTGAAGTGGGCTACAAAAAAGCTGGGGAGGGACTTTTCAGGATATCAGGGAGTGACAGGACTGGGGGGAATCATAGAATGGTTTAGGTTGGAAGGGACCTCAAGGATCATCCAGCTCCAACCCCCTGCCATAGGCAGGGACACCTCCCACTAGAGCAGGCTGCTCAAGGCCTCATCCAGCCTGGCCTTAAACACCTCCAGGGAGGAAGCATCCACAACCTCCCTGGGCAACCTGTGCCAGTGTCTTACCACCCTCACTGGAAAGAACTTCCTCCTAACATCCAGTCTAAATCTCCCCTCTGCCAGTTCAAACCCATTCCCCCTCATCCTGACATTACCAGACCTTGTCAATAGTCCCTCCCCAGCCTTCCTGTAGGCTCCCTTCAGATACTGGAAGAATGGAGCAAAGCTGGAGGTGGGCAGGTTCAGACTGGACATGAGGAAGTTGTTCAGCATGAGAGTGGCGAGAGCCTGGAATGGGTTGCCCAGGGAGGCTGTTGAGGCCCTGTCCCTGGAAATGTTTAAGGCCAGGCTGAATGAGGCTGTGGCAAGCTTGATCTAGGGTAGGGTGGGCACTGGATGATCCTTGCAGTCCCTTCCAACCCTGACTGATTCTGTGATTCTGTAAGAGACCAACTTCCTCTCAGGCAGTTGCAGAGAGCAAGGTCTCTGAGCCTTCTTTTCCCCAGGCTAAACAACCCCAGTTCCCTCAGCTGCTCAAGACTTGTGCTCTAGAGCCTTGTCCAGCTTTGTTACCCTTCCCTGGATCTGTCAGCACAAAGATGTCTTTCTGGCAGCAAGGTCAGGACAGCCAAGGGATTGCCAAGCAGCCTGCTGTGCTGCTCCCCAGTGCCTTCTGCTGACAGTAGAAGCCACCTTAGATCCTCAGCCTGCTTTGTTCTTGCTCCGCAGGGTCCACACAGCTCTGGAGCTCCAGACACCTCCCACAGAGCCCACAAGATCTGTTCAAAGAAGGAATCTCCACTGCTGCACCACTGTTTACAGCCAAACCAGAATCCAAAGCACTGGATCCTGGCAGCCAAGAAGCAATCCATGCACAATCCTGCAGCCTAATCAGACACCTCCCTGCACAGCACCCTGCTGTGGGAGATCAATGAGACAACCCCACCCACTGCCAACTCCAACAGGAGCTCCCAGCTGCCAGACAGCTGATAAGAGGGCTCTGGAGAGGAGAAACTTCTGCAAGAGCTCAATCACTAAGCATGGGAAGTGCTGCCAACAGCCAGACACCAGGAGAGCTGTCTGAAGCATAGTTACTTTGGGCCTGCCTAGATAAGAGCTGAAGCTGAATCCTCCAATTCCACAAACTCAGCACAGCTGGACCTGATCTATGTTCACTAACAATGTGGGTGTAGGGACAGTGTCCCCTCAGCCACTTTGCTGATGACACCAAACTGAGAGGAGTGGCTGACATCTGGACAGTCTAGAGTCAGGTGGAGTTGAATCTCATGAAGCTCAATAAGGGCAAGTGTAGGGTCCTGCACCTGGGGAGGAACATCCTCCTGCATCAGGACAGGTGAGGGGGAACCTGCTGGAAAGCAGCTCTGTGGCAGTGCTGGTGGACAAATTCCCCATGAGCCAGCAGTGTGCCCTCCTAACCAGAAGGCAAACAGCCTCCTGAGGTGCACGAAGAGTGTGGCCAGCAGGCTACAGGAGGTTCTCTGTCCTGGTGAGGTCACATCTAGACTATCATGTCCAGTCCTGGGTTTCCCCATTCAAGTGAGACAGGAACTACTGGAAAGAGTCCAGTGGCAGTTATGAAGATGCCAAGGGGCCTGGAGCACCTCTGAGAAGGGATGGCTGAGAGCCCTGGGGCTGTTCAGGCAGCCCCAGAGGGGATCTTCTCACTGCTCTGCAAGAGCTAAATGACAGGGGGCAAACGCATGGGGCCAGACTTTTCAGTAGTGCCCAGTGACAGGACAAGGAGCAAGAGGCATAAACTGGAACCTGGGAGGTTCTATCTGAACAGGAGGAGAAACTTGTTTGGTGTGAGGGTGCTGCAGGCCCAGAGCAGGCTGCCCAGAGAGACTGTGGAGTCTCCTCCTCTGGGGGGGATTCCAAACCCACCTGAGCATTGTGATCCCAGACAAGCTACTGTGGAAGGCCTTACTTTAGCAAGGGACTTGGACTGGATGATCTCCAGAGGTCCTTTCCACCCCTCACTGCTGGAACTGGTAAAGTCCCCTTTGATTGGAAGGCCAAGTCATGCCTCTGGCAGCCTCAGCAGATGCAGGTCAGCCAGACACAGCTACCTTTAGCTCTAGATCCCAAACACCTGCTCACGGTGAGCAACAAAATCTTTCCATCTGCAAGCAGATAAGGTCTGACAGAACACAAAAGAGATCAAACCCCTGGATAAATGATAGAAGAAACATGAAGCAGTAACATTCTTCTTCTCATGTCCCTTTCCAGCTATTCAAGTGAAGCCTGACCTGGAGTCCTGTGTCCAGCTCTGGGCACCCCAGCTGAAAGAAGGATGAAACTACTGGAGGGAGTCCAGTGCAGGACCAGGATGCTGAGGGGACTGGAACAGCACTAATCCAAGGAGAGGCTGAGAGAGCTGGGAATGGTTAGGCTGGGGAAGAGGAGCCTGAGGGGGAATCCCACCAATGCTCACAAGTATCTAAGGGGTGGGTGTCAGGAAGACAGAGACAGACTCTTCTCAGCGGTCCCCAGTGACAGGACAAGAGGTAATGTGCATAAACTTGAGCCCAGGAAAAGTTCCATCTCAATATGAGAAGGAACTTCTTGACTTTGAGGGTGACAAAGCACAGGCTGCTCAGAGAGGTGGAGAAGTCTACTCTGCAGACTTCCAAGGCCAGCCTAGATGTGTTCCTGTGTGACCTGCTCTTAGTGATTCTGCTCTGGCAGAGTGGTTGGACTATCCTCAGAGGACCCTTTCAACCCCTACCAATCTGTGACAGTGATTCCAAGCAAAGCCACTCAGCTTCACAAAACCAGGGCCTGCCATGGATCCAGGAGCTCCAAGCCACAGTTCCTGATGCAAGCTGTTGAGATGGACACAAGCACTGATCTGACCTCACCCTGCCCTGGCCCAGGAACATGTTGATTAATGATGACCAAGAGCCAGTCTGACTTCTGCTGCTCTGGTTCAGCTCTGCCTTCCTGGAGCAGTGAGACTGTGCACTACCTTGTCCCCAGGGACCTCACCAGCATCCCCTGCAGGGCTCTTCTCACCTCTTTGCAGCGCATCCTGCGGCTGGACATCTTGAAGTAGTATTCACTGAGTCCATCAGGGCTCAGCAGGTCCTGGGAGCACGCCTGGAGCAGAGCACGCACAGATTTCTCCGACTCAAACACCAGGTAGACATAGCCTTTGGAGAGGAAGGGAAAGGAGCAGTTGTTAGGGCTGGAGCAGAGGAGAAACAGACCATCCCAGTTTGCAGACACCATCAAACATCCCTCTGAGATGCCACCAGCACTGCTCCCTCCCCCAGAAGGGGCTGAGGAGCAGTGGTTTGCAGCACCTCCCCAGCAGGCTCTGCACACAAGACCCGCAGAGCCTGGTCAGGCAGCACAAGCAGGCAGGCTGCCCACATCCAGTACCATGTGGGACATCCCCACCCACATAGCCACCTCTAGACATGACAAGTGAATGCCACCAGTCTGACCACAGCACAGGTGGCAGGAAAACACTTTGCTTCACCTTTAGGATGTCTCAGCCCAGAAGTTGATGGCTTTAAGACTACCTTCAGCAGTGCCAGCTCTGTCCCACACACTGCTACAGTGACTGAGTGATGCTACCAGGCCACACAGAGCCTACAAACTGGTGGCTCCTCACCCTGTAACTTGCTACTGCTGACAACACAGCAGCCCAGCTGCTTCAGGCAGGACTGTACTCAGGATGCTGCTCAGCCTTCACAGCTTGACAGCTCCCTCTGGACTCCCAACACATGCTTTATGGCCTGCTTTGGCTGCTCACACCAGCAGTGGGAACTGGTGGCTCTTAACCCAGAGACAACACCAAGGCAGGACTCCAAAAAGCCCAGAGAGGGTTTTCCCCCTGCTAGAGATGTGGCAGATTGGGGGTGACAGTGCTCCGCAGCCCGGGTGAGAGCAGGACATTTACCCTAGGGTGCTCTGTACACCATCCAGTCACCAGCATGCAGCCAGCATCCCAGCACCTGTGCTGTAACATAGCATGGGAAAAAAGTAACCCTACCATGTGGCTATTACCTTTAGGCATATTACCTTTGGGAGGGCAGCGTGGGTGTTTGCCATCCTTACCAGGCCACTCCACACTCAGGGAGCCAAACACACGGAAGGTGTTCATCAGTCCAGCTACAGACAGGAAGGAGAACCACAGAACAGAATGGTTTGGGTTGGAAGGGGCCTTCAAGGTCATCCAGTTCCAGCCCCCCTGCCATGGAGGTCCCACTAGACCAGGTTGCTCAAGGCCTCATCCAACTTGGCTTTCAACACCTCCAGGGAGGGGACATCCATAACCTCCCTGGGCAGCCTCTTCCAGTATCCACCCACCCTCAAGAATTTCTTCTCCATCTCCAGTCTCAATCTGCCCTCTTCCAGCTCAAAGCCATTGCTCCTCATCCTGTCACTACAAGCCCTTGCAAGGAGTCCCTCCCCCCCTTTCTTGTAGGCCCTCTGCAGGTAGCGGAAGGCCTCTCTAAGGCCAACTGGGTGCAGAGCTGAGGCTGCTCACCTTCCGTAATGTCCCAGGGGACTCCTCCCAGGAACACTTTGCAGGAGTACACAGGGTTCTTGTAGTTCCGAGGTGGCAGCTGCCCACTCCAGGTGCAGGTTGCTTCATTCACAGCTTGGACAAGCAGAAGCACCACTCAGAACAGGACCATTTACTTCCCACTCTCCCACAGGTCCCTAAGCAAACAGCTGTTGCTTCAGCAGAGCTGCAGCACCCACAGGCAGCTGCCTACATGACCTGCCTGCTTTCCTGACAGATAGACCTCACAGCAAGGCTTGTGCAGAGAGAAAGGTCTGATCTGCTGCAAACCCACCTCCAGCCACATTATCTGCACCTAGGTGCCCTGCCAGCAGCACGGGATGATCACCATGTGCTGAAGCCTGCTGAGCCCCAATACCAAACTTACCTGCTGCTTGCCTGTGCAGCCTGGCTTCTCTCTCGATACTGAAAGGGTCTTCTGGAGAGTCCAGGAGATCCCAGGAAGGCCATGCAGATGCTCCAGGCCATCTTTTTGATGCCCCAGCTGGGGAAGAAGTTACTGCAGCCAGGGCAGCTTGATCTTGATCCAACCGGGATCCCATTCCCATCTTTAAGGGGTCTCTTGACACCCCACCAAGGGGCAGGAAGGGCAGAGGTGGGGAGATGCGAAGGCTTGACTGCAAGAGAAAGTCCCCATTCAAACCCAGCCTCTGAGCCAGACCATGAACACTGGGGGCCATGCATCACCCACAGCAGAAAGGGCTCTTTCTGATCTCACTCTCCTGAGACCCCTTTAGAGGTCTGGAAGAGGCAGGAAAGTAGTACAATGTGACCAGAGCTTCCCTGGGAAATGCCTGCCCCTGCAGCCGCTCCCCAGCTGAGTCCACACCAAATTACCAGCAGCAAGGATCATAGGGCAGGAGGCATCTTGCAAACCACAAAGCCAACAACTATTTGCTCAGCCTCAAGGCCAGCTGCTAACCTCAGGGAGCACCAACCACCCCAGGGGGAGATCATGCTGTGCTACAGGCCTTGCCTGCAGCAGGCAGGACTTGTTGGCAGAACCCAGGAGCTACGCAGGCAGCTCTCTCCCTCCACAGCCCAGCTCTCCAGCATGCCAGAGCAGCGTGGGCTTGTCTGGCTGCAGACCCAACATGCCTCTCCCAGGGTGGAAGGAGTAAGAGAAGGTGGAAGAATGAATAAAGCAGCAGGGATGCGAGAGTGTACAGCTTGGAGCGCCAGCCGCGCTGCGGGCCCAGCTGTGTGCTGCTGCAGCACAGCCGCCCACACGGAGGCCATGCTGGGCAGGAGCTGACCTTCCTGAGCAGGGCCAGCACAGAGCACAGCCACCACCAGAGCCCAGGGCATTACAGTCACTTGCAGCACCCCTGACATCACAGTGCTCCAGGGTGGATCACAGAATGGTAAAGGTTGGAAAGGATCTCCAGAGATTGAGTCTAAGCCCTCTGCCAAAGCAGCATCACCAAGGGCAGGCCACACAGGTACACATCCAGATGAAGCTTCAGAGTCTCTAGAGAAGGAGACTGCTTCCTCAGGCATCCTGCTCCAGGGCTCCAGCACCCTGACAGTAAAGAACCTTTTCCTCACGTTGAGGTGGAACTTCTAATATTCCAGTTTGTATCCATTGCCCCTTATCCTGCCATAGGAGAAGCAGCTCCATGTCAAGCCAGCTGCATCCTTTGCAGCACCTCAAGGTGGCCATCAAGGCCATAGCTGTGCCACAGCAGAGTGAAGATCAGCTCAGCCCTGGCTGTAGCCTCAGTTTCTCAGGCAGAGGCATGCAGCAGCACCCAGAGAGCTGGCCAGAGCCAGACTACCCTGCTGGCACTAAGCTGCCACTCAGGCTGCATGTGATGCAGAGCCAGCAGCACAGACCGGGTCAGCCAGATGGACACTCGCCTCGCTCACTGCCTTCCAAATTTAGCTGTGCTTTAGGGAACAGGAGCAGCCTAGACCCAGTCTGCTCCAGAAGCAGCCCTGAGATGGAGAAGTGCAGTCAGCAAATGGGAAGGGCAATGAAAGGCAGGGACAGGAGCTCCAGAGAACCCTGGGCTGGAGCCTGGAAGCAGCTGTGCTAATCATCCACCCCACAATAGGCTCAGAGCAGAGACACCTTCCTGCCACCCAGCAGCTCAAGCACTTGGACCCCTCTGGGAGCAACTTTAAATCATGAGTGCTACAAGGACAAAAGATCAAAACGTTATTTAGAAGAAAGTATGAATAAAATGATACTGCTAGTTTGTGCTGGAGGAGGACGGCAGGAGAACCTCACTGCATCAGTGTGGGTGTGGCAGCTCCCACCAGCGCCCCCTTAGCAGTCCTGCGCTCCTCAAACGCAGCGAGACACCAGGAAGCACAGAAGTGCAAGGCCCAAACTCACAATCAAGTCTGAGAGGTGGTCAGAGCCAGAGCTGAAGCCGCTGGTGTCTGAGTCGGAGGGGCTGCTGGAGCGGGATTCCAGGAGGGAGAGGGAGTCCAGGCGGGAATTCCTTAGTGTGGGTGTGGAAAACTTTTCTGACAGGTCGGATCCGATGGGGTCTAGAGGCAGGAAACCCAGCGGGGGCTTCCCCAGGACGTTCCCAAGAGGGTTACTCAGCATGCTGAGAACTGCAAGAGAGAAAGAGCCTGTGAGTGCTGCAGCATGACACATCTCCTTCCTTCCCAGCACAGGCCCAGGATGGTACTGGGCTCCTGGCAGCCCACCAGCAGCACACTTAGGAGGTGGTGCAGCCAGGAGGCTACCAGCCCTCCATATGGCTCCAGACCAGCTGCATGCCCTTCCATAGAATGGTTTGTTGGAAGGCACCTTCAAGATTATCTTCTTCAAATCTCCCTCAGCCAGAGGCAGGGACACCTCCCACCAGCTCAGGTAGCTCAAGGCCTCGTCCAACATGGCCTTCCACACCTCCAGGGAGGGGACATCCACAACCTCCCTGGGCAACTTGTTCCACTGTTTTCCCAACCTCACTGTCAAGAATTTCTTCGTAATCTTCAGTCTAAATCTCTCCTCTGCCAGCTCAAAGCCACTGTCCCTCATCTTATGCCTTGTAAAAAGTCCCTCTCCAGCTTTACTGTAGGCCCCCGTCAGGTACTGGAAGGCCTCCAAAAGGTCTTCCCTGAGCTCTCTCCTCTTCTCCAGGCTGAGAAGCCTTTGTCATGAGCTGCTGTGTGGTGCTGCACAGCTGGAGCACACAGCAACAGCCTGGTGCAGCCCACAAACAAGGGTGGGCTACTGTTCCAAGGCTGACATCATCCAGGACATCTCACTTCACCTAGAAGCAGAAGTGGAGACTGCATCCTTGTTGTAGACCTCATACAGGTGCTCCAGTCTGTGCTGGTATTTCTTACTGCTTGTGCTGTGGCAGTTTCAGCAATGAGGGCCCACAGAGTGGGCTCAGAGCCAGGCTTTGCTGCACACACCAACAGCCAAGCTGAGAGGAGCCAGGCCTGGGGGTGGGATACTGCACAGCTCCCGTGGGAGCTGGCTGTGAGCAGCCAGCAGAGTGCCAGCCTCACCTGCTGGCTGAGGAGACACTTTGCCATCAGCACTAAGAGCTTTCCCTGGTTTGCCTGGTCAGGCCTCTCTGCCCAGAGGGCCAACAGAGCAGTACACACCAGTCTGCTTCCCCTGTACAGCAACAGGTTTTCCCCTCACTGAGGATGCAGGTAAGCAAATTCCTCTCTACTAACAGCTGTCCTCTCCCAGCAGAGCATCAAGCCTTTGAGGGGTCAAAGTCCTGTCCAGCTCCATGGGTCAGCTGCCACCCAGGAGAGGGAAGGCAGGGCAGGCTCAGCCACATGGGATCTCATGGGGACACACTACCAGCCAGCTTCACGCAAAAGGAATGAGTCTCAGCAAGCTGTGTCCCCAAACCAGCTGAGAAAAGCAAAGCCTTCAGAAACGGTTTTCATTATTCAGAGGCTGCAAAACAAGGCAGCTTGCATGGAAGCTTTCAGCAAAGCAAGTCTGAGATCCACTTGGCTTCCTCCAAGCTTGACCTGATCTCATTCTGCCAGGACCAACCCAGATTCTGAGCAGCTCTTGTGCAGAGAAAGATTAATAATCCCCCCAGAAGTGGATTAATAATCCACTGCCCAAACCAGGGAAGTCAAAAGTGACCTCATGCTCAAGTGCACTGCAGCCTGACCCCAGTGCTAGAGGGGGCTGCCAAGCATGCCCAAAGCTGGGATATGCCCATCTCAAGCTGCGTTATGCTGTGGCATTCCCAGCAGGGAACTGGCATCTTCTGCTTCATCCTAGAGGGAGAAACCTCAACACCAACAGAAATCTCAGACAAGTACAGGTGGGTCCTTGGGTCATCTACTTGCAGACCTAAGGCAGAGTTGGTCTGCAGGAGCCCTCAGCCACAGTGCCTTCCCTCCACTGACAGGTCCACCTCTCTCTGCATGTCAGTTTTTTTATCTGGAAAAGACCTCCAAGCTGAAGTTCAACCATCAACCCAATGCCACCATGGCCACTAAAATGGCCCCCAGGTGCCATGGCCACGCATTTCTCGAATGCCTCCAGAGATGAGGACTCCACCACCTCTCTGGGCAGCCTGTTCCAATGCCCTGACCACTCCTGCAACAAAGAAATCTTTTCCTCATTTCCAACCTAACCCTTCCCTGGCACAATTTCATGCCAGTTTCTCTCCTATTACCTGATACTAGGGAAGAGAGAACCACATCCCATCTCACTGCAGCCTCCGTTCAGAGGCTTCTCCAAGCCAAACAACCCCAGTTCCCTGAGCAGAGGGGCAGAGCCACTCTGGCTGCAGCACAGGACATCTCTCAGCACACTTGGAAAGGTATCTCCTGCCCTTTGAACTGCTGCTGTTGGCTCTCCCCATAAGCAACACACCCCACACCCTGCAGCCCCAGAAGAACCTGGCATCCCCAGGGACACTGCCGGCCCTGAGGTACTTACCCTAAGCAGAGCTCAAGGGACAGCAGCCAGGCAAGGAAAAGCTCCAGAAGCGAAAGAGGCTGGAGGTGGGGAGGAGGCTCTGCCCTTCCCCTCATCAGAGCACGGAGCAGGGCAGAGCATCTCCCAGCCCTGGCAAGCCGCGCTTGCTCCGCTGCTTTGCCGACTTCTCTGAAGCCACGTGATGTGTTTAAAAATACAGCCAGTGCATTGTTCAAAGGGAGACAGCTGAATTTGTTAAACAGGCTCAAAAATCTGATTAGTCACTAAACAGTACAAGAGGCAAAGCAAAAGCAGCTGATCCCAGGCCTGGGCCTTGCTGCTGACAGGCGCTTCAGCGTCACCACCCTCCTCCTCCTGGGTGCTCGGACAGGGTGGGTGCTCCTACAGGGCAGACCACTGCCAGGCACTGCTGGTCTGCACCTCATTCCCTGGTTACTGAGGGGGACCAGAACTCCTGTTAGGGGTGCACCAGCAAGGGTTCAGGGGGTCTTCAGGAGCTCCCAAAGGTATTTCAAGATCCAACTGCTCTGCCCCATTTATTTCACCCTTGCATCTGTCAGCACTCTAAGCTTCCTACAGGGCTGCTCAGCAACCACCACTGCTAGAAAAGCAGTCAGGCCAGAGTAAGTGCTCTCAAGCAGCAGGGTGAGAGGCCTTTAAAGGGATCTTTACAAATTTCAGCGCTTACCAGCAAGCAAAACCCTGCCAGCTACAACTGACCCACTCCTAACCTCACAGCCTCAAAGTGCTGACATCTTGCTGCTAGCAGATGGGACTCCATCCACTCCAGAAGCTTTGACAGGTCTTGCGTGCCCTGTGGGCTGCACTGAGCTCATGGCAGACCCCACGTCACCCCACTGGGTCTGACTCAGCTTCACTCAGTATCTACAACCACATTAGGAGGAGAAGCCCTGAATGCTTCCTCCTCCACACTTGTGTAGCCATCAGGTTGTGTCCCTGGAGTCAGTCTTTGCAGGTAGCCTAGGAAACAGCAGCATGAGACCAGGTCTTCCTCACCCCCTGAACCTGAAGGCATTCTGCCCTAACTCCCTGCTCTGAATTCTGGAGGATGAGGCATAAGAGCCTGACAAGGGTCACCTATCTGCACTAAAGCCCTGGAGTCACCCAATAAAGCCATAGCTCTTCCAAGGAAGTTGGCTGTCTCCCTTCCCAGGCAAGCAGCTTGCAGAGAAGGAAACATCTCTGACGCACACTGGTGTCCAAGAGTGTCCCTGAAGATCCCAAACCGAAGCAGCAAACAGCAAGTAACTACTCAGACTAAGTGAAAAGACTCCAAACCCCAACCACCCAAGTACAAACAGCCAAGAATTTGTCAATTCTACAAGGGAAATTTGCTCTGAAGGGTCACCACAACTCCTCTCACACACAGCTTCTGGAGGCTTTTGGAGCTGCTGCAAGAGGCACATGCCAAGGGTCCTTTGCAGGGAATAGCAAGAAAAGTCAGCTTTTAATAGCACTCCAGCTCCAATTTTTGACTTGCTGCAGCAGCTGCAATGAGTGGATTCAGAGCAGCCTCCTCCACCTCAAAGCAGGGCAGCCAAGCGCTGACAGATTGAAGAGCTCTGTGGAGCAGCCTCAATACCAGTGTGGCACAGTGCCAGCTTGTGGGCACTCAGGTCACACAAGAGAACAGGAGTTTCACAAAGTGCTCTTCAGCTCACCCTTCCCTGGCCAGGAGAGTGCTGCTGCAATATGTCCTCTTAATTCCTGCATCATAGGGGTGCTGGAACAGGCTGCCCAGTGAGGTGGAGGAGTCACCATCCCTGGAGGTGTTAAAAAAAAACAAGTAGGTGGGGCACTTTGAGACATGGTCTAGTGGTTATGGAGGTGTTGGGTAGATGGTTAGACCTGATCTTAGAGGTCTTTTCCAGCCTTAATGATTCTCCTGAGGCCCCTAAAGACACTAAGGAAGTCACACCTAAGCTTCTTGGGCCCAGCACACCCAAGCCAGCCACCTCACAGCAGAAGCGCACAGCCACTCATAGTTCCACAGCATCACCAGGTACGATTCTTCAGGCCAGCTCCAGCCTGTAGATCCCAAAGGATCTTTTGAATCCAATTACCAATCACTGAGCTGGCACATTCAGCATCAGCTTGTCCCATCTCAGGCAGGTGACTCCAGCACCGCGCAGCCCACTGCGGGAAAGGCAAGACATTCAACACCCAACCCTACCAGCCTCTGAACACCTTCAAGCTTCCTCATGCTGTTTAGACTTGCTACTTAAGGTTATGGAGTGGTAGAGGCCAGGAGGGACCTCTGAAGATAAGAGTCCAAGCCCCTGCCAGAGCAGGATCACCTAAAGCAAGTCAGACAAATGCATCCAGAGAGGACTTGAAAGTCACTAGAAAGGGAAACTCCACAACCCCTCTGGGCAGCCTGCTCCAGGGCTGTCACTCTTATGGTAGAGACCTTCAGCACACACCCAGGACCTTGAAGCACTTCAGAGTTAGACCTTCCTGGTGGCTTTGACCAAGGTCATTTTATAAGAGACAAAGTGAGCCCTAAGGAGCTGGGTTTACCAACACTGGCAGAGTTTGGGGAAGGCCTTAGGGTAAATAAACTACCTTGCCAACATCACAATGATGACAAATGACAGCTTAATGCTTTGACTAAGACCTTCAGAGCATCTGTTAAATTTGACAGCTAAAGATGGCAGCTCTGTCACCATTAAACTGTCCTCTGAACTTCTGATCTTGCTTGGGCCTGGCAGGGCCACCCCGCAGAACCAGCCAGAGCAGTGCTGATGCTCTTTACTCTGGTTTAGTCAAATTATCTGGAAACTGAACCTTGTGCAGAGGAAAAGCAAAAGCCAAACCCTCTCATCTCACAGCAATCTGAGTCCCTGTGCTTAAGCTCCTTTTCCACACAGAACTCTGAGTTTGAAGGGACCTCCAAAGGTCATCCAGTCCAACCCTCTACCCTGCAGTGAGCAGGGACATCCTCCACTATATCAGCGGAAGCCTTCCTGTAGAGCAGAATAGTTGCTGTAGGGCACCAGCCCTCCTGGCCACTTCACCAGCCTGACAGCACACGTAAGCACATGCCTACACAGAACTCCCATCTGGGAGCAGCATGCCAGGCCCCACACTGACATCACCACATGGCTGGCACTTTGACATGGTGTTTGGCACTGGCTGCTAGATGAGCACAGGCACATGCTTTTTGAAACCACGCTCTAAACAAGTGCTTCAGCCTCTAAAAGACTGATGCAGGACTGGAGAAAGGGCCTGTTTAGAAGGGAGGATTTGTCTGAGCAGGCCTGCTAAGGCCAAGGCCTTTGAAGGGTCACCGTTGCCTGTTGGCATCACCAGCAAGGTTAGGCAGAGGGACATTTAAACCTCCAGAGATAGCAGAAGTGGAATGACAGACCAACAAGAATGCCCCTTCATCCACCAGCAATCACAGAATGAATGGGGTTGGAAATGACCTCCAGTCCAACCCCCTTGCCAAAGCAGGTTCACCCACAGGTCACACAGGAACACGTCCAGGTGGGGATTGTCACCAAAAATGGAGACTCCACAACCTCTCGGCAGCATTTTCCAGTGCTCTGTCTCACTTAAAGATCCTCACCATGTTTAGGTGGAACTTCCTATGTTTAAGATTGTGCCCATTACCCCTTGCACTGTCAGTAGGCACCACTGGAAAGCCTGGCCCCACCCTCCTGACATCCACCCTTAAAGTACTGACAAGATCTCCCCTCAAGCTGCTCTTTCCCAGACGAAACAGCCCCAGTTCTCAGTCTGTATCAGGGACACGACAGCCTCAGCATTTTTGGACTTGAAAGTCCACCCTGCAATGACCTCCTTGCAGGGGCAAAGAGATCAATAGGAAAGCTCTTAGTAGGAGAAGCAGGGCAGAGGAGATGGGTTTCAGTGCCACCGAGCTTCTGCTTCTAGAGAGACACCTGCCATGCCCAGAGGCTGTGGAGCCACAACACACATTTGGGGCAGGGTGGCGGAGGAGGGAAGCAGCATGACCGAGGCCCTGGAGACTGAACACAGTGCAGTTTCCTTTGTCATTTGTCAAATAAGCTTGGAAAGAAAGAGAGGAAAAAAAACCCACACGGCTGATGTCCTAAACAATGGCCTGCTGCAGTTCCAGAAAAACAGCTTGTCTGCAGTTTTTACCACCCAGCCAGGCTCTGCCCCCCTGGGGTGGGAGCAGGCTGAATGTTTTAGTCAGCCAAAAAAGCAGCACCTCCTACAGTCACCGAGCAGCTTCACGGTAAGAGAAATATTTGCATGTCTGAAAGGCAAACGGGCACCTTAACCACCTCCTACAGCTCCAGGCTCTGTATCTCAGCAGTGACACAGCCAGACGAGCTGCCAGAGCGAGTTTGCTCCCCCCTAGTCACACAGGAGCACCGCACGAAACGCTCACTGCCGAGGCAGGGGTGAGCAATGCTCCAGACTAATCCTAAGTGAAATTTCAGCACCTCAAGGCTGCAGCCGTGGGACCTCAGGCCGCCTGTGAGAAGCCAGCACGACAAGCAGGGGACATCAATTGAAGGCAGCGCAGCAGGAGCTGCAGTGACAGGTGTGGGGCTGCAGCACACAGGGCAGAAGCAGGCTTTGCTTGGCACAGGGGAGGCAGGCGGTGCATTCCTCCCTCCTTACTCCTTACAGCAGGGAGCAGGCAGGCACTCACAGATGCACAAATGGCAAAAAGCTGCAGCAGCAAGAGAAGCAACACACAAAAAGGTATTCCTTTTTGGTAGTGGAGAACTCACAGTATAGTAGGGGTTGGAAGGGACCTCCAAAGATCAATGCCGGCTCCATCACCAGAGCAGGGTCACACAGGAACACGGCCAGGGAGGCCTTGAAAGGCTCCACTACCTCTCTGGGCAGCCTGTCCAGTGCTCTGGCATCACCAAAATAAAGAGGTTCCTTCTCATGTTCAGATGCAACTTCCTGTGTTTATGCACATTACCTTGTCCTGTCACTGCAAACCACCGAGAAGAGCCTGGCTCCATCTTCCTCACACCCAGCCCATGCACGTTTGTAAGTAAACGAGACCCCCAACTCAGCCTCCTCTTCTCCAAGCTGAACAGCCCCAGCTCTCTCACTCATGACTATCCTTTGGCCCTCAGAGGTCATCTGAGCACACAAACAGTTATATCCAGAGGTCTTGTCCAGCTCAAGTCCTCCTGATGCAACTCCCCCTACTCCACTGGAAGAAGTCACTGCTGCCATGAAAAGAGCCAGCTGAACCCAAAGGTATGCACCCTCTCTGGAGCTGTGCAGAACAACAGAAGTCTCAATCTTCTCACCAGTGCTCAAGCAAAGCAGCTCCCAGAACTGCACATGGGATCACACCAGCAGCAACTACCATCTAAGCAGGAATGAGGGCACAGCCCTTTGTTTCTGACCTACCGAAGAGGAACCTCTGCCCTGACAGATTCATCTGGGGCAAAGAAGAACTGAGGATATTCAGGCAGCTATTTCTGGTTTGCTGAGAAGGGGGGCAGGGGAATAAAAAAAGGCAACATGATCCCACAGCTGAACCACAGAATTAGAGTCAGGACACCTGAGGTCTATTCTCAGTTCTGGCACCAGCATGGTAAAGTCACTTCCCCAGCATGCCCTGGAAAAATGGAAACAGCAGCAGCACAGGGAAGCTTAGTGCATTAACATCACCAAGTCAGAATTGTTTTGGGTGGAAAATACCTCCAAGATGAAGCCCAACCATCAACCCAGCACTACTGTGGCCATAAACCCATGTCCCAGAGTGCCATGGCCATGTTTCTTGAACACCTCCAGGGACTCTGCCACCTCCCTGAGCAGCCTGGTCCAGTGCCTGACCACTCTTGCAAGAAAAAAAAAAATCTAATATCCAACTTAAACCACAATTTCAGACCATTTCCTCTTATCCCAGCACCTGAAACTAGGGAGAAGAGACCACTTCACTGCAACCTCCTTTTGGGGAGTTGAGAGCAACAAGGTCTGCTCTCAGCCTCCTCTTCTCCAAAATAGACAACCCCAGGTCCCTGAGCAGAGGGGCAGAGCCATTCTGGCTGCAGCACAGGACATCTCTTCTCTCCACCACTGCCCTGGGCAGCCTGTTCCAGGACTGTGATGACCCTTTGGGGAAGCAATTGTTGCTCAGTTCAGCCTAAACCTCCCCTGGTGCACTGGGAGAAGACAGCAATCTTGCTCCAACCTCCTTTCAGGGAGATGCAGAGCAAGGAATAAGGAGGCTGACATGAGACCTCAGACTAAACATCCCCAGTTCCCTCAGCTGCTCCTTCCCAGACCCCATCCCAGCTTTGGTGCTCTACTTGAGAACATAGATCCTGCTCTTGTGCCGAGAGCAGGACCTGGCTGACAAGAAGTCTCACTCCCTGCTGACTGGGGCAGGGAATTTACTCCTGCAGAAGGCAACAACCATCTGAAGTAGATATAAGGTGAGTAAAGACAGCTAAAGCACAAGTTGGGATTGGGAGTGCACAGGTTAAGGGCACTCACTGAGCAGACTGCTCATCTTCCACAGACTCACAGAACGGCAGGCATCGGAAGGGACCTCTGAAGGCAGGGTCTGACCCCCTGCCAAACCACGGTCACCTAGAGCAGGTCACAGAAACTCATCGAGGACAGGGCTTGAAAGTATCTAGAGAAAGATTCCACAACCTCTCTGGGCAGCCTGCTCCAGGGGTCCAGCACCCTCACAAAGACGTTTTTCCTTGTGCTGAGGTGGAACTTCCTGGGTTCCAGTTTGTATCCACTGCCCCTTGTCCTTTCACAGGACAACACTGAAAAGAGACTGACTTCTTGACACCCACCCTTCAGATATTTATGAACATTAAAACCTACTCTCAGTCTTCTCAAGACTAAACAGCCCCAGGTCTTTCAGCCTCTTATCAGACATTTCCAGTCCATCATCCTCATAGCCTGTTGGGACACTCTAGAACATCCCTGTCCCTTTCCAAGATGAAAACACTGAAGCACAGTAGGTTTTAATACTTATCAGCCTCAAAGAACTGTAAAAGCCAACATATTGAGGTCAAATTCTGCACAAGTAGCTCAGGTAGCATAAGCCTAAAGAGCACTGCAGGAGCAAGCTCTGCAGCACATATTTCAGCTCCAGCCAGGATGAGACTGACTCATTGCCACTGCTCAGCTGAACTGTGGCTGAGGGAGTGGGGGGTGTCAAATCCTTTGGGATAGCACCTTTGAGAAAATGGATGTTCTTCAGAGGGGGAGCAGGCTGTTGGTCATCCCCCTTTTTGGGCAAGACAGAACTAAAAAGCACACCACCAAACCACCAGGCTTTAGTGCCAAAAGCAACGCTTGGCAAAAAGGCACACAGTTCTCACTAAGGCCTTCAGCTGGCATAAAGCCACTGCCTTCCTTACTAGACTGGCACACCCAGCAATGCTGCAGGTTCTCAGTCACCTTCCAGAGGTTTGCACACCTTAGGTACAGCTTCAGGCCTTTGCTTCATCTTCCCTCTGTGCTCACAGATTGAAAACAAGCCAGAGGCGCAAGGAGGGGAGATGGGTGTTTGAGATAGCAGCTGCTGCTGTGCCCAAGCAGCAGCCTCTTGAGCTGGCAGCAGCACAGGCATCACCTGTGATTCAGCTCTTCTGCCAGCACCTTGGGCACCATGCACAAGGACAGGGAGCCTGGAGATATGTGCAGAGTGCTGAGAGGGAAGATGCAGCCCTGGCTGGAGAAATCCTGCCCAACATCCCTCTGCCCTCAGCCCACACCCTCCAGAATGTCATTGTTAATTCAGCTTTGAGCAGTAGGTTGGGACAGATAATCTCAATTCCTAGCTCAAATTATCCTCCCACTCTAGAGAAACAGCCTGACAAGAGTGCTTGAGAGGGCCCAAGAGGTCCTTTGACAGTGGTCATCAGGAGAGCCCACCAGAGAGATCTGAGCTGTACAAATAGGCCAATCACTCTGATGGCTCTCCAGTCTTGCTTTTAGTGCCTCCACAGTGAGGGATTGTCCCACAACACAACCTACACAGCCTGCTCACAGGGCAGCACCAGGGCCAAACACAGCATAAAGCAGCAACATGAGGCCTGTCTCAGAGCTAGGTCAGAGGAAGATCCACCATCACTCCTAAAGCATCAAGCTGCTCCCTCCAGTGCTGGTCACAATGAGACAAAGGCTAAGCTATTGCCTAGGCAGCTCTGCTGATTCCTTGGAGCAGACCATGTTTGTTATGGTGCACTTCAGAAGCTAGCAGAGGGGAACACACTCTAGACTACAACTTCAGCCAAGAAGACAAGTTCTGCAATCCTGCTGTGTTTGTACACACCTGCATGGCCAGGCAGTGGAGCACCAGTAAGTATAGCCATGAAGGATGGAGATCCACCACTAAAGTATTTCCTTCTTTGCATCTCCAGTGGCTTTGAGTAGGGCGAGATGCTGGAGATGCCTGTGTCTTCCTTGCACCTACTCATCCACTGTTTCATCCAGAGAGCACATCGCAGCAGCAACAGTCCCTGGGGGCTGCTCCGGAGACCACAATAAAACATCCTGCCCTGCCAGAAGAGAGGGCTTTGGGTGACAGATGCCTGGTCCCATAAGTTGTTTCCAGCACAAGACTGGAGGCTGCCCTGAACCACTTTGGTTCTAGCTCGATGCAAGCAGAGATGCTGGTTAGGTTCCTGTTCCCATTACTCTATTTGCATCTTCTGTTTTACAAATAAAAACAAAGCTGGTGGAAAGCTGCTCAAAGGGAAGCTTCCATCAGGAGGATTAAGAACACCTTCCACTAGAAGGCAATCCCAAATTCAAGACTTTTGCTACCTGCTTGATCCTTAACAGAACAAAATGTGTATCAAAAGTCAAATTCTGCTGCCACACAAGCACTCAACAGCCATTAAGCGCTTCTTGCTTTAGCCAGCATTAGAGGGATCAGTCCATGAAGCAGCCCTTACTGAAACACTCTTGGGAAATGTCCACTAAGCACCCACACAAAAGCCCCACAAGGAGCCAAGATTACATGGGGCAGGCTTTTTGTAAGGGTGAGGGACTCCTGAAGTACAACCACTACACTAGAGACCACACAAGTCAAGCCAGCCCCCAGCTTTGTTCTCTCACAGCATTCTACCTGATCTCCATACAGAAGGCAGCATCACCATAGATTCATAGAAGGATCTAGGTTGGAAGAGACCTTGAAGATTATCTAGTTCCAACCCCCCTGCCATAGGCAGGGACACCTCCCACTAGAGCAGGCTGCTCAAGGCCTCATCCAGCCTGGCCTTAAACACCTCCAGGGAGGAAGCATCCACAATCTCCCTGGGCAACCTGTGCCAGTGTCTCACCACCCTCACTGTAAAGAACTTCCTCCTAACATCCAGTCTAAATCTCCCCTCTGCCAGTTCAAACCCATTCCCCCTCGTCCTGACATTACCAGACCTTGTCAATAGTCCCTCCCCAGCCTTCCTGTAGGCTCCCTTCAGATACTGCAAAGCCACGCCAAGGTCTCCTCCAAGCCTTCTCTTCTCCAGGCTGCAGAGCCCCAATTCTCTCAGCCTGTCCTCATAGCAGAGCTGCTGCAGCCCTCTGATCATCTTTGTGGCTCTCCTCTAGACTCACTCCAGCAGTTCCATGTCCTTCTTGTGTTGGGGGCTCCAGAACTGCACACAATACTTCAATCTCAGATACTGAGCTCTATCAGGATAGCCTCCAGCATAAGGAGGATTTTCATGCAGCCAAGAAGGAACATTTTGTTGAGGGCACACCTAGGCAGCAACTTGTCCAAAAGACAGCAAAAGGGAGAGCCTCAGACAAGCAGAAGGGCACAATGGAGAAGCTATGGAGCAGGGACTTAGCACCACAGGTTAGCCTAGGAGCAAGATAAACAGCCAGGGATGTGGGGAACTTCCCTCACCTAAATTCTCTGCCCCTCCAAGGTCTTCAAGTTCTGCAGGTGACTGCTCCAGCCAGCAGCTCAAGACAGACATTGCTGCATTGTACTCATCTGCTATCACCACCTCAAGGCTGAGCATTGACTCTTATTTTAGGGGGAACGTTCCTCAGGTGCCTGCCACCCAACACCCTGCCACCACTGCTGCAAACAGTCCCTTCTGCTGTCCTCAAAAAGACAGACTGGGAGTCCACAACAGGAAGCATGCTTCCTTCCACACAACAGGTCTTGTCTTTCATCCTTCAGAGGCAGGGTTTTGCCTTGAAGACTTCAGAGCAATTCATACTTGGAGGCCTCAACTCTCCGCCAGGCCATGCATACCAGCTTGCCTGCAGGTCTAGCCTGGCACATTTTAAAGCAGCTACAATCAGCATGTTTGAGCTCACAGAAGAAAAGTTGCTGCACTCTGGAGAAGCAGGAGAGCTGAAGGCCGGAAACGTTCAGCAGAGCCTCCCTGCCACAGCACCAGAGTGACTGGAGCTGTAACCTTGCAGGATAAAGAATGAGCCAGCAGCAGCCACCCCAGAAACAGCACAGAGGAGGCTGGAGCTGCAATTTCCAGAGCAGAGTTAAGGAAAGCTCCAATCTGTTGCTGCACCAGCAGCCTCAGGGCCACACAACAAGCAGAGGCAGAGCAAAGAGGCCCAGCTGACACCATCAGGAAGAACTCACCTGCTTGCACTGGGCACACCTAGAAGGAGCCAAGGTCTTCTCCAGAACATCTGATCCTTCCAAAAGCCCCATTGCAAGCTTAGTTTTAACAGACTGGTTCTAGGACAATTTCCCAGTAGGCAAGTCTGCTGTCCCACATAAGGACAGCCTCTTAATGTAGGGCAGGACAGACCAAGCAACTAAACACAGGCTATAAAACTAGCCAGAGACCCAAAATCCACACACCAATTGGCTTGTGTACTGTTGTCACCTGTTCTGCTGCCAAAAATTGGATCAGGACCCCATTTGCTTGTGCTCCTAGAGGAGCAGAGCAGGGAAGGTAAAGGATACCAGCAAGGGCAGTCTCATCTTGCTGTCTCCTCACCTCTGGAGAGTGAGGAACTACTAAGAAATACAGCTAGGGATGGGGCAGGACTGAAAGTGCTCAAGGCCAGTTTGCCGCAAAAGGCCCTTCCCAGCCCTTCTTTTCTCCAGTCTAAACAACTCCAGCTCCTTCAGCCACTCCTCACAGAGCTTGTTCACTTGTTCTCTAAACTCTCTGCTATCTTTGGAGGGATGTGGCTCCCTGCTCCAGGTCTGTGCTGCACCCACCACAGAGCATCACCCAGCAGAACCACCAACACCTCAAAGAGAATCAGTGCCTGGGGCTGAGCACTGAACCACACCAGCAGGCACCACAACAGTGCTGGGAAGGGATGTGCACAGGACTGGTCCATCTGCCCTTCTCACCTCTGCAGGGCAAGGAGCTATAGAAGAAATACATCTAGGGCAGGACTGGAAGTGTTAAGGCCAGTTTGCTACAGCAGCCTCTTTCCAGGCCACAGAGCAGCTTTCTGGGACTTGCTGAAGTCTTTGCAGGCTGACAGCTCAAGTGGCAGCAGTGGGCTGGAGCTGCTGTTCCTGCTATGAGACAGCAGTTCGGTCCTACAGCCAATAAACACTGGCAGCTCAAGCTGCAGCAGCTGCTGCCTCCGAGAGCAGCTCTCTCCAGACACCAGCCTGAGGGACTGGCATGGCTCTGGCATGCTCTCAAGGGCCAAGCACACACCCTCGAGTACATTATGGCACTGAATTTAGAAGGCAAACGTGTTACAAATACTCTTGGTCTGGGTAGCGTTGGGAAGGGGGACACAGGCAGGATCTGAAGGTACAAACCAGCCCCTGCTGCCCTGCAGACTCCTCTAGCACAGCCCCAGCTGGCAGCAGGCACCTGATCCCTGCTGCACCAAGCTGGACAGTAACACCACCCTGGGAACACAAGGTGACACCAGAAGGACTGGCAGCCAAAGGTCCTTCCCAGGCTGAGAAAGCTCTGTGCTGGCAAGGACTACGCAGCCAGGAGAGGTCCCAGCTCATCAGTACTCAAGCACAGGCACTGCAGGGGATCACATCAGCAATATTTTCAGTCTGATTGTTCATGGTGGCTTTTTTCCTTCACATTTTCACCCTTCCAGCCACCTCCCCACAGGTCTGCGCAGCTGAGTCATTGCTGGAACCTTCCAAAGGCTTGGGTGCCAGCAGTACAAGAGCTCTCCTTGGCACTGCCAGCCCTCCCCAGCCCCTAGAGACAGCCCAGCACTGATGCAGTCTCACCTGCTCTCAGGACACCCTGCCAGGACCCAAGCCCTTGGGCCAAGGCCAGCTGCAGCCTCCCAGGCCTTAGCACTGGACATGAGGACCATCTGGACACAGCAGCTGCCTCTCCATGTCCCTGCTCTCTCACAACACAGCTAGGCCACCTGGAACCATCAGCATTTGCCAGCTGCTCAGACCCACAGAGCTTTTGGACATGGGAACACTCCCCTGCCACCCAGAGAGGAGTATTTCACAGCCTTTCAGGAGGCATTCCTACACCTCAAGATGCCCCCTATCCAAGAAGCTCCACATTGCCACTTCAGGGCCCTCGTGAAGGAGGAAGAGATGAGGCTCTGCAGCCGTGGGAGGTGTGGGCAGCCTGAAGCAACACAACAGCTGTGCTCAGATACCAGCCCTGCACTTCAGCCAGTGTATGCCATCCCATCAGGCCCAGAAGCCCAGAGCAAGCAGCACTCCTACCTAGCTGCTGCACACTTTGGAGGTGCAGTGGGACTGAGGGAATCACACGGTTTCAGGACCATGACAAACCCATCCAGCCAGCACCAAACTCACTGCACAGCTTCCAAAGGCTAGGGCCTCCCCAGGCCTCTGTGGCAGGCAGGAGCTCTGACATGACACTGCAGTCAGCAGGGGCACCTGACTCCAGATACACCTTCTGCCAGCAGGGGGGTCACCAAAGCACCTTCAAATCATCCCCAAAGGAGTCTCCCTCCTCAGGCCAAAAGCCCTTCTGCCATGGACAGCGAACTTACCCCCACACTTGACCCCACCATCCAACCTGCAAGGTGCAAAGCACACTAGGAGCTGGTGTGACAGCTGCTCGCCCGCCTGCCAGTGTGCTGCAGAGACACCAGTGCCCCTGCCAAGAGAGCCTGGCAGGAAACTGGCCAAGAGAAAGATGGAGATGGCTACAGTGGATCAGGTGGAGCCAGGACATAGCACAGAGCCGCTGCCTGGGTGCGCTCTGCAGCACCACTGTGTGTGCCAAGCCTCAGGGGCTGTGGTGGGTAGCAGTGGCAGAACCCCTCAAGTATGGATACTGCCTTCCTTAGAGAGGGTGCTCTTGAAACATCTTACAGATCAGGGTCAGCACCCCATAGTCTGCTAACAGCCATAAGGGGCTTGGAGCACAGCTCTGAGGCACCTGCCCAGCCACACTCCATGGTAACAACTGTGATTGCTCCTTCCTTCTCCAAGGCCTCAGCCAGCAATGGATAGCTGGCAGATACAGAGCCTGTGGCATTCCCTGTGCAGAGGAAGCCCACAGGACCATATGCTGGAGCAGAGAACAGCTTAAGAAAGCCACTGCAGCCTTGCTGCAAGTAGACCTTAAGTGTCTACTGAGGACCACACTTTGGTCTGCCCACTAAGCCTTGAGGATATTGGCTGCAGAGGCTCAAGCAAGCTGTGCTGCTGCTGTCCTCTCCAACTCCACCAACCCATATGGGGTTTCTATTGGTTTACAGCCCAGGCAGCAACATGCAAGCTGCATCCCAACTGCTCTTCCTATCCCAAGGAGAGCATCCCCTGGACACAGAGGTAGCCCATGACACTCCCTCTTGCCCTCCTCTAAAAATCTCCACGGCCAAGTCACGCCGCCCAGGACACCCCCTCCAAAGCAATCTACATTCCTGTCAGCACCAGCTTCACGCCTGAGGCCTCCTGTGTCACTCCAGTCTGAACAGAGATGTGCTACCCTTTGAACAAAGCAGCAGCGTGCTGCTATAAAGGGATGAGTTTCTGTAGCAACCAGGCTGAACTTGTACAAACTCTGCCAAAGCACTAGATCTTTCCATGGACTGACACTTGAGCACACCATTTGTGAAACTGGTTTTTACAGCCTTCAGAAGCTGGGAAAAAACTCTTCCCTCTTACTCCCCTGCACCATCAGCAGGCCAAGGAAATGCACTGAGTCTGCACAGGCAGCAATCCTTCCTCCTGTGATTTGGCAGCACAGGCCTCTGGAAGAGTTAACTGCACCCTGCCTCAACCCAGAGGAAGTACCCAGCACGACAGAAAACTCCCATCCAATCCCAGCTGTAAAACCAGACTGGAGAGGAGTGAGGGTGAAGGGCAAACCAGCCAGTAGTGTGTGGCTGCAAGCCCACACCCTGCCCATCGCACAGGTTTGTGCTGGACCAAAAGAGTTAAACCAGAGAAGACATTCTGCTGCTTCTCCTCCAGCCAACTGAGGCATGGACCACTACTCCTAGAGGGCCGTGGGAGTGGGGAAGGATCCCTCAGTCTCCTAGCCAGCCTGCAAGCTGCTGGACCAAGTTGTCAATCGGTGATGGCTGCACCTACCACACCCCAGAGTTTGGTGCAGGAGCAAGTGGTGCTGTCAGTGGTCTGTCTACCAGCCCCCACATCCCTGCCACTGGGGACATTCTTGGACTACTAGAGCAAAGTTCAGCCTCGATCCTACCCAGAGCGTTCAGCCTCCTGACACCACAACCCCCACCTACTCCAAAGAGAGGGAGAGGATTTCTCCTCCCAACACAGCTACTCCTCTGTCGGCCTTACAGCACCAAGCCCGACACAAGCCTCAGGCACTTGTCTGCAGCGACCAGAGCAGAGGGGGCTGTGGCACTGCCAGCCTCATCCTCCCCAGCTCACCTACCACTTTATACAGCCAGAACAGGTCAAGAAGCCCCCCATTAGCAGCCCATTACACAAGCAAATGGCTCCACGGTAGCTTTAAAAAGGGCATGAAATAAAGAGCAATCCCACAAGTGTTGCTGCGTGCATCAGCAAACTCACCGGACTGTGTGCTGGGTTGTGCTGCAGCCTCAGAGTCCTGGGTGCTCCAGGGTCTGTCCCACCCTGTCAGGTTGAGGGACTGCAGGCCAAGGCACAGATCGTTGGTGTCTGGGAGGCCACGGGAAGACTCTTGTGTGGACGTGGGGAAAAGCATCCTGCTCGCCACTGCTTCTTCAGAGTCCTGCAAGTCTGCTCAGATGGAGAACAAACAGAAGCTTGAGAGTTCAGGGGCTGCTTTGCTTTTTTTTTACAGAAGGAGTTTTTCCAAAGCCTTACGCCCCGAGCCAGGTCTTGTGCTGCTCTGAAGCCACAGCTTCTGCAACTAGCAGTTGCACCCCAAAAGGGAGGACAACCATATGTCCAGCAGCCAGTCCCCCACCCCCCTCAGCCCCTCCACCTTCCTATCCCGTCTGCATTACTGACTGGGTCAGCATGTGACCAGGCTGCTGATGCTTACTGTGCTGACAGTGACGTCACACAGCCATGCAAGAGAACTGCATCAGCTCTTACAAAATCAAGGTAAGAGGAAAGGGGAAAGGCTTCCCCCTCAAAAAGACAAGCTGGCAGGCAGGAGGGGAGAGGTGGCAGCTCCAGGAAATCGAGGGAGGCAGGCAGCACAAAAACCAGGGCTTCGCGACACGGCAGACAAGGCAGCAACTCCCCCAGCAACGCTGAAAGCAGCGGCAGCAGCAGCGACAGAGCAGACAGTTTTAGTTGTACCCAGGCTCTCCTGTCCCCGCCTCCCTCCACCCACCAAACCCAAAAAACACTTTAGTCCTGGACAGGCTCCAACTGCTGGCTCCAGTTCAGAGCCCAATGCAAGGCTTTGCAATTCTGCTAGCATAATCTATTTGCTTCAACTTGGCCACTGTGCCTCACTGACTCGGCATTGTTTACCACTGAGTAACCAGGATGGACCTTCCACTCCCCGCAGTTGCCCTGAGAGGAGCCCACTATCCCAGGTCTGGCCCGAGCAGGGCACATACTGTCACAAGAAGAGGACCAGCTGGACTCATTCCACAGCAGGAATTTTTCGTGGCCTGTTTACCTTTTGCCTGCCTGCCCCCCCACTTTCCCAATCCTCTCCTCCCCTGCGGGGTGTTCACCAGCCTACAGTACAGGAGATGCCGGATTCCTGCCTTGCTCTAAGCCTGTGCCAACAGCCTAAGGAAACACAGCAGGTTCATAGTCTGAGAATTCCAGTTTAATGCAGGGATCTGGGGGCTGATCAAACCACAAGATGCTCGGCTGTGCTACCCAAAATCTGAGTCAGAGGGCATTTATAAGCCAGCTCCCAGGCAGCAGCAGCTGTCTCCTCCTTCTCCCCCTGCCTCCACACCCTCCCACTGTGCCATCAGATGTACACCTCGCACACCGCTCCCGGCTCTTCAGCGGGCGCTGCAGTCACTCCAGCCTGTCACGTTATCCCTCACGTGCAGCCCTGGCCACCCTAGACAGTGTTCCTGGCCTCCTTTCCCACATCCATGTCCCGTGCCACTGGGGTTACCCACGACTCAGCAGTGCCCGGGCAAGGGCTGGTGGTAGCTGGGTACTGCGCAGGAGGCACAGGCCTGCCTTTACCACATGGCAATCAGGCGAGTACCAGCGTTTCCAGATGATGGCACGGGGGCTGAAGCACTACAAGTTGGGATGAGAGCAGCTAAACTATACCCGTTGGCAATGTGCCACTTCCCCTTTCCAACAGCAGCCTCCTCCACAGCACTTCACCAGGAAAGCATCTGCCAGGGTCTTCTGCTACCCTCTGAGTAGTACTAGCACAAGTTACAGTGCCAACTCAGCCATGTTACTATCAAACACCTGTAACAGCATCTCCTTGTTCCTCCAGAAACATCCTGCTGCAGCTTCAGTAGGGTATCTCACCACATTTGTCCTGCCAGCAGAGTTTGACTGCTTGTTTTGGACAGGCCCTGAAACCATTTTTAAGGCAGCTGTAGGGAGGAGAGGATCAAGGCACATTGCTCAGACAGCTCAGTTCCCACAGCAACCATAGCTTGCCCATATGAATATGGAACATCGCTGTGTTTATAAACACACAAGTGTGGTGCTCCAGCCTAGACCCCCAGCAGCAGGACCAGGACAGGTCCCTCTTCAGGGAGCAGGACCCCAGGTGGTTTTATGCCATCTCTAAGGTTAATTCTCATCAAGCTTCACCTTCTGGGAAGCAGAATATCAACATGCAACAGAAACCAAATCTCACCCATCCTGAAGGAAAGCCAAGCAGGTCAGCTAGCCAAGGGAGCTTCTCCCCCCAACTCTACTCTGTTCTGGTGAGGCTACAGCTGGAGTTTTATGTCCAGTTCAAGAGGGAGGGAAGTACACTAGAGTGTCCAACAGAAGCCATGAGGATGAAGAGACTGCAACATCTGTGACCTGAGCTAGATTGTATGGTCCTGCTCTGGCAGGGCAGTTGGACTTGATCTCTTTGGGTCCCTTCCAAGCCCCAACATCCTGTGATCTGTCTGATAAGGAAAGGCTGAGAGGAATGTTTAGTCTGGAGAAGGCTGAGATACAACTTTATCAATGTATATAAATACCTCAAGGGTGAGTGTCAAGAAGGGGCCAGGCTCCTTTCAGTGGTGTCCTGTGATAGGACAAGGAGCAGTAGATACAAACTGACACCCAGGAAGTTCCACCTTAACGTGAGGAGAAAAATTATTTACTGTGAGAGTGCTGGAGCCCTGGAGCAGGCTGTCCTGAGAGGTTGAGGAGTCTCCTTCTCTGAAGACTTTCAAGCCCATCTTGATGCATTCTTTTGACCTGCCCCAAGTGATTCTGCTTTGGTAGGGGGGTAAGATTCCATCTCCAGAGATCCCTTCCAATCCCTAAAGTTATGTGACTATGGAACCCACCACTGAAGAAACAAAGGAAAATAGGAAATATTTCTCAACAGAGGCACTCACCCCACAGCATCCAGCTGTCTTTCCCTCACTATCCATGTTTTCCAGAGATTAAGTGGTTTTGTTGAACTGAAGTGAGATTCAAGTTCAGGAGATCAACATTTCCCCCCATGACTTCAATCTCCATTAAAGTCAAGCTCCCTGCACTTCAGTTAGGGGTTGGAGCACACAGCAGAACTTGCTTAGACAACCAGCATTTTAGTGAGGCCTTTTTCCAGCCAAAGCAGGCAGCTAGCACAAGCCTCCCCCTTTAACATTCCCAGCCACACCAAAAGATGGATACAGGTCATCAGGGAAAAACCATTAACTTGAAAAAAAAACCAAACAGAATTTAAACAGATTTTTGGAACAGCAGTTTTCAAATTCAGAGCCTGGAAATCTGTTACAAAGCAATCAATTTGACTGATGGCAGTCAAAAATGTTGGGATACTGAGGTAGGAAGAACTCATTTCCTACCAAAAATCCAACAGAAAAGTTGTAACCCCAAGTTACTCACATGTAAACATCTCCAAACACAAAATTACTTCATTTGCTAACTGATGTGGCCCAAAGACTTCACCACAGACTTTCCCAAACTCCAAGAACTAGCATAAAGTTGTCTAACCTGGATTTCTCCCTGGAGCTGCCACTGTAAGCCAACCACACTGGTAGAGGGACCAACTGTGCTGGCCTCATGCCTGAGCATCTGGGAGAACTGAGCTCCTGTCTCCTGAGCCACTCAGGTCAAATTCAACAGCATCATAACAAGAAAGTCATAGTATGAAATCACAGAATCAACCAGGTTGGAAGATACCTCTAAGCTCATCTAGCCCAACCTATCACCTATCCCTATCCAATCAACCAGACCATGGCACTAATCACAGAATCACAGAACCAAGCAGGTTGGAAGAGAGCTCCAAGCTCACCCAGCCCAACCTAGCACCCAGCCCTGGCCAATCAACCAGACCATGGCGCTAAGTGCCCCAGCCAGGCTTGGCAACTCCACCACCTCCCTGGGCAGCCCACTCCAATGCCAATCACGCTGGCAAGAACTTCCTCCTAACATCCAGCCTAGACCTCCCCTGGCACAACTGGAGACTCTGTCCCCTTGTTCTGTTGCTGCTTGCCTGGCAGCAGAGCCCAACCCCACCTGGCCACAAGCTCCTTTCAGGTAGTTGTAGACAGCAATGAGCTCACTCCTGAGCCTCCTCCAGTAAAAGGCTCCTGTGCTGGTCTTGGAGCAGGATGATGTCCTCCTGTCTGTCCAGGAGATCCCTGGAGCTAGGGGTGTAGAGCAGCACAAGCTGGACAGCTTTGCACACCACCACCTGGACTGCAAACTGCATTTCTTAACTTCAGATGTTCACTGAAGACATTTCAAAGGCTTCTTCCAGGTGAGCAGCTCTACTCAGTTCAGCTTTCAACCTGCAGCTAAACCATACCAGCTCAGACAGCTCCGGTTCCCACCCCTCCCTGCTTACACTGGGAGCTTCCACATGGAAGATGGACTGGGGAGCTGCTCTGGCCCAAGTAAAGCCATAGGGAGTTAAGGCAAACTCATCCCCTGGTGTGCAGCATGGCTGCACCAGCCAGGTTTGTGAAACTGGAAACCAGCCCAAGCCTGTATGGAGAGGACAAACTGGGCCCAGCATCAGGAGCTGGGATTCATGGGGAGTTTGTGCCACATAAGTTAAGGGAGCATGGGAAGGGTAAGCACAATTCAGTCTCTGTCCCAGAGTAGCAGCACCTGTAACAATCTTGAAAAGGAAGCAAAGATGCCCAAATGTTTAAGCCTTCCACATCTAGGCCCCCTGCAAAATCAGCCAAAAATCCAAACATAGTCAAGCTTGAACACAGAAAAAAAAAATCAAGAGGCAACAGAAGACTTAAGCAAACAAACCAGACAAGCCAGATCCCACTCCTGTCACCTCTGCAGCCATGAAAGTCTCCCTTTGCTCCTCCTAACTTACAGCAGTTAGTGGGACTCACTTGTGTGCAACCACCTCACGGACCAGAGCTCTGACACAGGCTGAACTGCCAACCCAAAAGCAGAGAAGCAAGATGCAGAAGTAGCCTTAGGATCAAACGGGAGGACAGCTCAAAGCAGCAATATGATTTTGTCTTCCACACTTCTACTTTTAAAGGCGGAGAATCTGCATCCCTGAAAATTAAGCTTCAAGTATGTTTTGCACACAAGACAAACAAACCTCAAGTGAAAGCTTTTAGAGGATGAGCCAATTGTACTCCTAAAGTACACTAGGGCTTAGCAAAGCTCTTGTTGGGCATAAACTTGCTAGTCACAAGAGGTTTTCCTGACAAAGCTAAGCACCTTCCTTGCAATCTGAAACATTCCTGAAGTGGAGACACTGGCTGATGTATGGCCAGTTTCACAGCCAGATGGAGGAGTCTGCCCAACCACAAGCACTTGAATTGCTGAAGAGCTATTAAAGAATCTAAGGAGGAGGGCACTGCAACTTGCTGCTCTACCTACCTCTTTCCAGAAGATAACAGCACCAACACTGCAATGACAGAGCACTGTATACCAGGGAAGACACTGGATCTTCAGCACCATTCAATCTGCACTCTGCAGTGGCTGCACTAGCTCTTGGCCAAGTCCCTGCTCTCTGCAGAAGACCACTGTGATCTGCTCCCACTCTGCAGACCTGGTGGATAAGTTCATTTACCACAGCAGCTTTCCAGCACAGAAAAGCACTGTGCCCACACAGGCAAAGACCTGCTCATGGGACATTTGAAAGGCCAAACCCAAATGCATCTCTTTTGAGGCACAGGTGTTGAATTTCATACAACTGGATATATCTAGCAAACAGCTCTGGCTTGGGGCAAGCAGAACTGTCCTCAGTTGCCAGCTCCTGGCGAGCTTTTGCCCACAGCCGTGCACTGCCACAGGCTGCTTCAACTCCACACCAATGGCTGGTGCTATGTTTTGGGCCCCTGCACCACACAACATTTTGTCCTTTAATCCAAGACCCCACATATCAGTACTATCTGGTTTCCTCATGGCTGCAGAGCAGGGAAGAGCAAAAAAAACTACATTCTAGTATCAGAAAGGACTTTTTAGGTGGCTAAACAAGTGATAGGTCATTACTTGACTGCAGTTGAAAGCAAACAGGAAGCTAGTTCAGTCAGCCAGAGTTCTCATTTGTCCTCCAGCCTTCCTTAAAGCAGCCACTGAGAATCATTAGGGCCTGACGGGCCACAACTAACAGCCTTTACACCACACTTGGCACCTGAAGCCACTCCTATCCTCGAGAGGTCATTGAAGTATCTCTATTTCTTCACCTACCTGTCAGCTCAGAGCAAGGTAATGTCTGCGTTGTCACCCTTAAACGAGCAGCGATTTAAGAAAGGAAAATCGCAGAGTCACAGAATGGGTTGGGTTAGAAGGGACCTTAAAGATCATTCAGATCCAATGCTTCTACCACAAGCAGGTACACTTCTCACTAATCCAGGTTGCTCAAGGCCTCATCCAGCCTGGCCTGCAACACCTCCAGAGAGGCTGGCATCTACAACCTCCATGGGCAACCTGTGACAGTCTCTCCCCACCCTAATTCTCAATTTCTTCTTCTCCCCTCTCCCAGCTCAAAGCCATTGTCCCTCAGAGTGGCACTCCCAGCCCTTGTCAAAAGTTCCTCCCCATCTCTGCTGGAGCCTCTTCAGGTACTGGAAGGCTGCTACGAGTTTTCCCCAGAGTCTTCTCTTTTCCAGGCTGAAGAGCCCCAACTCTCCCATCCTGTTTCCACAAAAGAGGTTCTCAAGGCCCCCAAGATGGATGCTCCTCTGGACCCACTCTAGCAGTATGACATCATTATTGCACTGCCAGGACAGCTGGGGTAGCCACAATCCTCCAAACCCCTTTGGTTTATATCAGCATCAACTTGGGTTGAAGCCAGACAGCTCAGCCAGGGTGAAGACACAAGGAAAGGCTCCTTTCTCAGCCTTACTCTTAAACTGGAAGTTGTGCCTACAGAATGGCATGACTTCAAAAGCTGCTTTAGAGTTGTTGGGGTTTTAAGCCCAGTCTGGGAGCAGCACCTTCCACCTAGCAATACCCACCTTTAAAACCTGGTAAAACAACCACCTGCTACCTCAAGAAGCTGGCTTTGGTCACATTTCCTCTGCAATAAGGAACAAGCAGATCAGATTTAAACGTGGGAGAGAGCTACACTCCCAGTGGAGCAGCTGCTCAAGGACAGGCTGGCAAGAGCAGAGCCGGTGGGAGATGTCAACTCATGCCTGTCAAGGCCACTTTCTCTCCCATCACAAACCACTATAAGTTACTGCCTGCACTATACAGCCTTGTGAGAAAGGTTTGCCTTTCTTCAGAGGACTGAACCAGTCTGAAGCACCACAAGATCCTGTCCACAGAAGCAACCAGACAGGTTCTATATTGAGTCTTTACCACACTCCTGTAATGTGCCCTTTGGTTTAAGCTGACAAACTAAGGCCAGGGCTTGGTGAACTCCTGGAGCCATCTCTTATGAACTGCCATGGTGTGGTGGGTTAGGCTGGGCTTGACAACTCAGTTGCCTTGTCAGAATGATCTGAGTGCACCAAGGATTATCATTAACTGCAAAAAGATCCTTAAAGATGTGTCCAGTTCAAGAGACAGCAGAGGCCACAAAGCTGCTGAGCAACCTGGATCATCTGCAAGGAGCAAAGGCTGAGACCCCCTGGGGCTGCTGAGCCTGAAGAAGAGTAGCCCCAGAGGGGATCTTCCTAATGCTAAGAACTAAAGGGTGGGGGACAAGAGGATGGGGTCAGACTCGAAATTTCAAGTGTCAACAGGACAAAGTACAAACCAGAACTCAGAAGGCTGCATCCAAACAGAAGAATTTCTTTGCTGTGAGGATGTCAGAGACCAGAGGAGACTCCAAAACCCCTCTGGGCAGCCTCTTCCAGGAGAAATTCCAAACCTACCTAGACAGTAATTCTGGGCAATCTGCTGTGGGTGCCCCTGCTTTAGCAGTGGGGTTGGACTGGATGATCAGTAGAGATCCCTTCCAATCCACACTGTGCCAGGATTTTGTGATTTAATATTAAGTATGACAAGCTAAGTCTCCAGGAGCAGTGCCTTCTGCCACACAGCTCTGCCCAGATCTGGATAACTGAACCTCAGGAGTGCTGAACAACCTTTTTCCCCTCACATTGCTCAAGCTGCCGCTGGACTGACCTCTTCCCAATACCATCTTGTTGCACATTTTGCTACACCCAGTAAGGTGGCTCCACACGTGTTTCCCTGATAGCATTAATGGAAGTTCATGAACTTCTGCCATCCCTTCTCCACCACATGTAATCCTCTTAACACTAAAAGGCCAATCCAGGATAAATTTAGTTTGACCTAAAGAAGACAACCAAAAAGCTTGAGGGACCACAAATAGACTAAAGCACAAGTATTTCCTCTGCTGGAACAAAATCTCTTCCCCAAGCTCTGCCACTCAAAAGAGTTTACGTTTTAAGAAGAGAGTCCTTTCACCAGAGTGCCTACATTCAAGGTGAAACTCCAGACTCCTAAGATCACCCAAGCCATGAGTTCCATATACTAACTACACAGTAACTGTACCAGAAGTTCATGATGTGATGGGAGTGACTGACACCCCATCAGGCTGGGCTGCCATTCAGCCAGACACACACAAGATGGAGAGTTGAGTGGAAAGAGAACTCAAAATTCAACAAGGGTAAGTGTATGGTCCTGCAGATGGGGAGAAACAGCCCCCTGCACCAGGACAGGTGACCTGCTGGAAAGCAGTTCCACAGAAGAGGAGCTGAGTGTGCTGGTGGTCAAGTTCCCCATGAGCCAGCAATGTGCCCTTGTGGACAAGGCAGCTAATGGTGTCCCATGGTGCACTAAGAGTATGGTCAACAGGTCAAGGGAGGTTCTTCTCCTGTTCTGCTCTGCCCTAGTGAGGCTGTGCCTGGAGTATTTGGTCCAGTTTTGGGGTCACCAGTTTAAGAGGGACAAGGAAGTACTGGAGAGAGTCCAGTGGCAGTTATGAAGGTGTTTAGATGCCTGGAGCATCTGAGAAAGGAAGGCTTAGAGCAGGCTGCCCAGAGAGGTCTCCTTCTCTGGAGAGAGTCCAGACCAATATGAATACTGTGATCTAGGACACGCTGCTTTAGCAGAGAAGGTTGGACTAGGTCTCTGGAGGCCCTTTCCAACCCCCACACTATCCTGGGATTCTATGAACTCTTCAGACACGATTTAAACTGAAGCAGTGACAAGACACCACTCAAGAATCTCTACTGTTGGTCACTTACTCAGAAGCCAGGCTCATGGAAGGCAAGACACTGATCTCAGAGCCTCACCTAGTCCAATCAGAGCAGGAGACAGCTTTGACAACCTGTTCCAGGCTTTAAAGCACTTGCCTGGCACAGGGGGCAGTCTGCTGTGTTGTATTCTGAATTTTAGTCATCAGCTGCTCAGCCTTGGAACCACTGGGAATGAATTTCTGCAAGAGAGGGTCTAAGGTCTGAAGCACCTCCTCATCTGCAGATTCTCAAGACATTCTTTTTGACAGCAGCAACTCGCAAGTAACAGGTGACAGAAAAAGAGGAAATGGCCCAAAATCACACCAGGGGAGGTTTAGGTTTGAGACCAGGAGAAACTTCTTTCCTGCAAAATGGTCAGGGATTGGAACACGCTGCCCAGGGAGGTGGAATCATCATCCCTGAGGGCATTCAAGAAACATGTGGACATCCACTTGGGGACCTAATGGTACTTACTGACCGTGGTACTTTTAGGTTGAAGGCTGAACTCAATCTCAGATGTCTTTTCCAGTCAAAACAACTCTATGACTCAATAACTTCCATGGAGAAGATGGTCACTAGCAGCATACCAAACAAGGGAAGCAGCTTGTGCACTTTTCCAACCCAGAGACAAGGCAACTTGCAGAGCTGCAGCATTCAGGCTCTTGGTACTCCCCAAGAAGTGCTAAGTGACACTAAGCTGCGATCAGACTGACAACTCAGCTGCCCATGCACTGGCAGCTGCTGACTCATCCACATCCTTACACTGCTCACTGCTGGCCTGGCTGGGTAGCTCAGGTTCCACTGTCATGAGTCTCCTGAAAGAAATCACACATTTCCCTCAGCCTACACAGTTAGGGCACTCAAGGTAGCTACTTTCTTACCTGGCTCAGCAGCACCCAGCATCCTCTGAGAATTGAGCAAGCATCTTTCCTCCTGCCAACACAAACATTTCTGCCACTGCACAGGGGATGTGATACAAGCTCAAAGCCTCCTGTAAGGTTAACCAGAGCTGAGCAGGCTCCCATCCTGGTACCTAAACTGAGTGGGTGGGCAGGCCTGCACCTGCCTGCAAGACTGGCCTCAGTCACTATGTTAGGAACAAGAAAAGTTGCTTAGGATGTCCCAAAAAGCACAACTTTGGTTGCCCTACAGCAGAAAGAACATTTTCTGAAGAAAGCCTCCCCAGTTTACATCCAAGTCCCACTGTCCTTGTCTTACAAGAGGTCTTCCATAGGAGGTACTCAACAGTAGCCCAAAACAAGAATGGCAGAAATTCACCCCATTTCCAATCCAAGTACATCCTCTTAGCTGCTCCACAGTGGGCAGATTCTCTGCCCCAGACACACATACCTGACTGAGCAGAAACTCACATGCAGCAGGTCAGCAGCAGATCCATTTCATTGCCAGGTGAACATCCTCAACCCTGAGAATAGCTTTAACACTCTACAAGAAGGTACTGCAGACTAAAACTGATGTGCCAGCTCCAAGCTCAAACTTAGAATCAGAACTAGCCCCCGTTTTCACAAGAGCAATCTGCTCTGGTTACAGTTCCTCTATCACCTTTGTCAGACAAGCTGAAACTCCACTCGGAACGACTCCCATTCTAAATGGTCAGTGAAATACAAATGGCTAGAGATGAGATCAACAAGGCAGCCAGAGACAACTTCTGCAAACTTACTGTAAAGAAGATAAAGGCAAATAGTGAGGTTTATTTCTCCATTATGGTCCCACTGCATCAAGATCAGATACAGCAGTGACTACCACTGTGTCAAGGGACAAAACCCAAGATCTAAACAAGCCCAGTACAGAAGCAAATCTCTCACACTGCACCACTAACCTGAAAGAGTTAACATTCACTACACAGCTGCTCGGGAGTAGCCAGCATCTCCTCCAGTGCCGCCTTACTGGACACGCTTTGAGCAACGCTGGCAACAGAGCCGCACCTCGAAGAGAAGGATTCGCTTCCTCCAGCATTTCTGCAACGCCAGCACAGGGTCACATGGCTGGATCAGCCCCTGGCCCACAGCACTAAGCCCTTCACATACCCGGGAGATTAAGCGGCACTGGAAGTCATATGGTGGCAGTCTAAACAAAGTGGTGATGCACAAGCACCACACAGACCACAGGATGCCCACACACCCTCCCACAGCTTTATTTCACACCCTCCTGATCGAACTCCAGCTTATCTATGGGCACAAGATCAGCCTGTCTCCCAAGACAGCTCCTCTACCTACAGTAACCTGCAAGGTCACCAGCTGGGGAAAGCTTTCCCCCTCCCTCCCCTTACTTTTTTGGGACAAGTCCAGGGGGTCAGTTTGTTTCCAATAACAGCCAAAGTGTTTATTGATCCTACAATTCCGGAGCTGGAGAAACAATAATAATCACTTTCAAGCAACTAAATCCTTGGAATGAGCAACATTGCACAGGAGTGTGCTAGCAGAAGGGAAGAAACCCCAAGAAGGTTCATTTACTGGAAGGTCTCACCTTCTGCAAGGGGACAAAAGCATATCCCTTGCTCACAAGACGGGATCCAACACGGTGTTGGCGCAGAGCCTCCAGAAGACCTAAGGGAGTCTGTGGAACCTTTTACACCAGAGGATGGCAGGTCAGGTACTGAGCACTCCCATCCTGGCCACACAACAGCCCCATAGAAGCTTGGGGGAGCGTAAGCATGCTTGCTCCAGCACATCCACACTGCCAGGATTGTCCATTTTGGGCACACAAATGAAGCCCACAGTTCCAAACCAGCATTAATTCTGAGTGCAGCCACACCACCATGGATTACCACCACTGCATGTGCACTAGATGCCACAAGGAGAGCCTCCCCAAATCTTCAAGCTCACCCCAAAGTCAGTAAAAAAGTTACCTGGCAGGACGTCACGTTTGCTTTTTGTGGCAGGTGTGGTGCAGACACCACTGAAATCCAAGGAGTTGTCTAACATTGCATTTATTCGGCGGAATATGTCTGCATTGCTGCAAGTGGAAAGTGCAGGGGCATCCGGGCTATCCCAGCAGTCTTTTATGCTCCTCCCAGGATCTTCTCTCTGGTAAGAAAGAACGAGTATTGGTGTCAAACAGGCCAGTCCTCACCACGCAGCTTTCAATGCATTGTGGAAAGGCTGGACCGCCTCCAACACTCACATTAAGCTCTAGCTTCAGGTCTCTGCAAGACTCAAACAATTCTTGGCATTAAAGAAACAGTTAAGCAAAGCAGGGCAGCAATTTGTCAGTGTGGCACATCACACCAGAGCTGCTCCAGTCACAAACCAGTACCAGTGCACCACAGCTGGAATGCAGTTCACACTACAAGCCACAGCACCCAAACTATTCCCTGAAGTTCTCCATCATATCACTACAGCACACAACTGATTCACAGAGGTGTGCACCTTCTCCCCAGAATCACCCTCCCGACACAGGTGGGCCAAGGGACATACTCGTGGGCAAGGGAGCCACCACAAGAAATCACCATGGGTCCTTCTGCATGTGACAAGAGAGCATGCATCTATCTATGCACTATCACCCATATTTAGGAGCTCAGAACAACTTTGAGTCAGGCCAAGACAGTAGCCATGCAACAGCTTCAGAAGACAGGCCTGCAGGACAAACACAGCTTCCCAGCTAATCAAACGGCCCCAAACCCTGTGCTCTCCCTTGGAACAGCAGAACACCTCACCTTTATCTTTCCTTTATGTAGCAAGCAGCTCCTGACCACAAACGGAGGCTACCCCAAACCAGCTCTGCAACCCTCCACAGGCACTGATCTACCCGCGGCAAGGTTTTGGGCCCATCCTAAAGAGCCAAAACTCTAGTGAAGCTCCCCCTGCATCAAAAAGAACAAATCACTCCTAATTCCCAGTGCTGGCCCAGAGAACTAGCAAAAGCAGAGTCTTCACCCAGCTCCTCTTGCAAGCCACATTCACGTCCACATTTGTTCGATGTAGCTGCACAACTACTGAGAGTCTCTGTCAGTCTAGAAGCCACTAAATTTAATCCCCAAGAAGCATTTTTGGACCAAGGGCAGGTCTGCAAACCACTCAACAACTACTGCAGCAGAACTCTGCTCTTAAACATGCTGAGCAAATGGTATCACTGTCAATTAAGAGTCATATAAAGAGCTGGAAGGCACAACTTCACCAGCTTCGGCTTCCCAAGCAGAATCCTTGCCATTAAGCAAATTGAGTTAGAGCCAAACTCGAAAGAAGTGAATTGCAACAAGGCTGGCCAACAAGCCCCTGCTACTGCGAGACACACAGAAGCCAATAGTTCTAAATTGTGCCATTTGTACCCGTCAAGGAGACGTTTCATACATCCACCCTTTGGACACACTCCTGGCAAGGCTCTGGGGCCTGATTTCCCCCACAATTCCCTTCCAGCTTTGCCCAAAACCATGTCTTACTGACCTTTCCAGCGTTCAGCCCACGGCAGAAGACAGCTCTAAACGCAGTTACACATGGACAGAAACTTTAGCCCAGCCCAGGAGGGCATTGGCATTTCCTCCTCCAGCCCTGTCGTTAGGAGCAGTTTTACTGCCAAAAGGTATGATCTGATAGTTTTCTTCACACACGACAGCTTCCACTCCCACCATTTAGTTCCAAAGCAAGGGAGAGATTGAACTGTCACCTTCCATGATAGCTTGAGGCAGGCCGTGAACAATGGACTCGGGATGCTGCCCGATTAAGGCTATTAACATCCATTCAGCACCGCTAGCTAAGGGCTCAGCCCAACCAAGGTCCTGGAACTCTGCAGGAGCTTTTACAAGGCAAGAATAAACCTGAAAGGTATGAAATCGAACTTCAGGAGAGGGATAAGAGGCAGAGCAAGCTTTAAGTCAGCTTAGAACAAGTTACTGAGAACAGAAGCTCAACTTTAAGAGTGGCCAGTGATTGTTAATAAAAAGAAGTGCCACATCAGTCTGCTTTGGCACAAAGGTGAACCACCACGTTCTCCTCCTGTTACTGCTCAAAAGCCACTTGCAGCAGGAGGCAAAGCTTGTCCCCAGGAGCTTGTGCTGGAAAGACAAAAATAAACCCAAGTGGCAAACCAAACAAACACCTGATCCATTTCTGCTCATTTAGCATCTGATGCTTTCCACAGCTGGCAGCATTTAGTCCTGATACCAACAGGAACCAAAACCAGCAGCAGCACAGCCAAGCACTGCCACTGAAATGAAAGCTAAAAAGCTTTGTACGTGGAAAGAAAACACTCAAGAATACCCTAGAGGCACTGTAAGCATCCCAGACAAAGCTGGCATTCATTCCCTAGTAGACGGTTTGTGTGTCCATAAAGCTCACCCTGGGCCCCTCAGAGATACTCCTTTGAGAAAAGCTCTTCGGAACTTCAAAGCTTCCAAGGCCCAAACCATCCAGCAGCCCGGGCAGGCTGGGGGAAGAGCCTGCAACCGCGTGGCTGGAGAATACACCCAAAGCCTTTAGTCAACAGCAGAGCACAGGGAAATACCACACCTGGGGCTGTGTCCTCCAGAACTTGCTCCACTTTACGTCTCCAAGCCAAGACAAGCAAAATAACACTCTTCAGCCTAGCTAGGGTTAGCTTTCAACACCCCATCCTGAAGGATTCTGCAATATTGTCTGTCCAGACTTCTCAGAAGTCCTCTGCACAGTAGCAGCAAGAGCTACAGCCCACGCCGGCAGCTGGCAATGCCCTCTGCCGCTAAGGCACCAGTCCAGAAGCACTGGCGAGCCCTCCTCCTCCCACAGGTCCTAGCAACACGTGAACGGATGGGGTGTAACCGGAGACCCAACACCAGCCGTTCCCAGACAGTCCTGTTGGCTACCAGGCACCTATCCTAATCCAGAGGAAGGGAAACTGCTTCACTAGTGCAGTCACTGGATAGGCAAGTGAAAACAGAAGCATGGTCCAGCTGCCAGCCATCAGGAGCCGAACACAGCTTCCTCATGCCCGGGGAGACAACCAGCGTCCTTTTAAGAGACAAGGGTTTCTAGGGATGTTCCCCCATTGGAAACAAATGAGAAAGGCAATTCAGTTCCCTGCAGACAATCTAGAGGCTTCAGGTTGAATCACTGTAGTAGATCTGGAATACAGACCCAAGGCACAGCAAGGTAAATCTCAGACAAGAGTGCAGCTCAGCTAAACTCTTAGCCAAGAGCCCATGTCCAAACACGAACACATCTCTAAGACACGCAAGGAGGGCACTACCAGGCTTCAGAACCGTCTATCACTTCAAGAAAAACAGAGCAAGAAAAGGAGTGCCAGAGCCAATGTGAAATAGGCAGGACGAGTTTCCAGACCCTTGGAGTAACAGTCACTGCACCGTACCACCATAGAGAGGTTATTCGCTGCCTCTACATCCAGCAGCAGGCTGTCAGGTCTCGAGTTCCCATCTCACTGGCCCCAGACCAGCCTCGGGGCTCCAGCTTGTGCTCTAACTGCGTAAGATCCTGTTCCAGTGACACACACAACCTGCAGCAGCTCAACTGGTGGAACAACATACACTTGTGCTGCAAAACCACCATGGTAAATAGCAACAACGGTAACTCCAGCCGCAGGGCTGACACATCTGTGGAAAGCCTGCAGATAATGAAACCCCAGGGCTAGGCAGAACCCGCAGCATTGCCAACAGTGCTGGCACAGGGCTAGGCTATCCCAATCCTTAGGGAAGTCATTAGACACAGCTCAGCTGGCTGGTCTGGCCCGAGTTGGGAGATACCTCTTGGGGACACTCTGGAGCAGACAAAGCTTACCCACCTCAGCTGCAACTCAGCCTTTGCTTTTCGCACCTTGTTCAGAAAGCCCACTGAGAGGCAGCACCCTGCAAATGCCCACAGGGGTTTTCAGCACTGCAGCTACAGCCACGACAGTCCTGAATCCTTAAACAGAGCTAGTCTCCACATAAAGCCAAGATGGCTCCATACTGTGATCAAAGGCAGGTCCAAGTCTTGTTTTCACTGGTACGGTTTGCTTCCCAAGCTGAAGCCAGCTACACCAATATAAAATGCAGTACTGCCGTTAACTGTTCATACCAAGCAATGCCACTAAGAACACAAGCTCACATCCCGAGCTCATCCTAGAAAGGGCTGGGCTAGGCTGCATCAGCTCTCATCACCAGTAAGGCTGAGCTTAAGCAGCTGTCCTAGGGTTTACTGGGTGGAGACACACCTGTCTGCAATCAAGACTGGGAGTGGTTTTGATGGTATTATTTGTACAAGGGAGTGCTGACTTCAGAGCAACGCCAATTTTGTCAGGACTCCTGTTTTTAAAGGCATCCCTCTCTGAAGGCACCTCGTTTTGCTGTTTTGGTGACAAACAAGAGGTCCTGAAGCTATTGTTTAAGCACCTTTGGAAACATTACCAAAGCAGAACAAGGTTTTAATTGGTTTAAGGAGCACATCAATAGGATGCTGAAGCTCCTCACCAAACAGTTTCAGCTGGAGCCCCTCACTGATGACCCAGCTGCCAGTATGAGGAAGGCAGCCCCAACGAGCATTAACTGGGTTCAGCTGCAGAATACTGAAGGGTAAAGACTCGTTGAAAGAACTTGTTTTCCAGACTCATCTCTTGCCTTTGTCCACACAGGGATGTTAAAGACCAAGTGTGCTCCGGCACCGCATTTCTGCATCTCTCCAACTCCTCCAGGGATTCAACCACCTACATCTCTGGGGAGTGTGTTCCAGCATTTGAGAACCCTTTCAGTCAAGAAGCTTTTCTGTGATCCAACCTGAATCCCCCCTACAGCTCTCTGGTGCAAGGGGAGGCCGTCTCCCCATCATCAGTAGCTACCAGGGAGAAGAGATCAACCCCCACCCATCTCCAGCCTCAGGGAGCTGCAAAGAGGTCTCCGTCAGCCTCCTTTTCTCCATGCTAAACATCCCCGGTTCACTCAGCTGCTCCTCACCAGATCCCATCCGTCTTCAGACCGCTCACCAGCCTCACCGTCCTTCTCTGGATCTACTCCAGCACCACGCAGTGAGGACTGCCAAACTGAACCCAGTACGCGGCCGTTCCGCCATCACAAAGCAAAGCTCAGTTTCCCGTCTCACCAGTAACCTGATAGGAGGGCAGCCACGGCCGCCGCCTGCTCCTTAGACAGGGACCGCTGAGTTTCCTTCGTCAGAACTCTCTCAAAGTCTCCTCAGCAGCAGAAAGCAGCAGGGACCCCCTTGACCGGGAGTGGGGGGAAGCCCCAGCCGGCCCCACCCCGGGCCGAGGCCGGCGAGCGCTGAGGGCATGGAGAAAAGGCGGGAAAGGCTCCCGGTGCCGCTGCCCCCCTCCCCGACGTGTGAAACCACGTGATGGGGCGGCCTTAAAGGAGCCACTCCAGCCCCCTGCCCGCCCCCCCCCCCCCCCGACACCCCTCACCGGCGGGAAGGCCATGGGCGGCACTGCGGGGCGGGCGGATCCCGGCAAACGAGGGAAGAGACGGCAGCGAGGGAAGCCCTGCCCGCCCCGCCGGCTTTTATGGGCCGGGAGCTGCGTACGTTGGGAGGGGGTGTGGGGGGGGAGCGGGTGTGGGGGGGAGGGGAGCACACTCGCGGCACTGATCGGAGGGGCCCTGCGCATGCGCAACCCGCCCGGTGCCCCCTCCTCCCATACCCCTCCCTGCTCCCGGCGTGCAGCGTGCGGTGCTCGCGCTCTTCCCGCCCTTTGTCTCCCCTTGTCTCTCTGGGTTGCTCTCCTCACGACGCTCGGCGGCGCCTGTGGCGTCACAGGGGAACGGGAGATTTGGCTTGGGTAAGACCTTCCAGTTCAGCCATCCCCTTACGCTGCCAAAGTTGCTAAGACACCGTGTACCTCAGCACCATGTTTCTGTGTGTTTTACGTTGGACATTAGGAAAGATTTATTTTCCTGTGAGAGTGCTCTGACACTGGAACAGGCAGCGCGGGGTGGTGGTGGTGGCGTCATCATGTCCACAGGTGTTCAAGAAGTGTGTGGGCATGGCACTTCAGGATGTGGTTTAATGGCCATGGCAGTGTTGGGTTGGCAGTTGGACTCTGATCTTGGGGTGTGTTTTCCAACCACAATAATTCTATGATTCTATGATTTTTGACACCCCCAGGAGTGGAGATTCGATCACCTTCCCTAGGTGGTCTTTTCCAGGCTTTGAGAACTGCTTCAGTAAAGAATTATCTTCTGATGTACAAGCACAACTTGAGCGTCCACCCCCCACACCCCCTGGGAATGCTCTTCACACACAGGTTGTGAGGCTTGCTGTGCCTCGCATGAGAGGAATGGAACCTCTGTGAGACCCCTCAAGGTGAGTTAGGGTCCCCCATGGGGTTAAAATGTTCTCCCATCCCTCAAGAGAAATGGGATACCCATAGAGCTAAAGCTGGGGTCCTCCTGTGAGGAATGAGACTCCTGTGGAGTTCTAACAAGGCCCTCTCAAGGAGAATGGGACCCCTCAAGGACAAGGGGGTCTCCCAGGGATTTAAACGGGGACCCATTAAGGGGTGGGGGACCTACAGGGATTTTAAATAAGGCTACCTCAAGAGAAATGGGACCCCCAAGGGGAATGGGATTTCCAGGGAGTGCCTCAAGGGGAACGAGGCCCCTGAGGAATCCAGACAGAACCTCCACAAGTGGAACGAGATCTCCAAGGAGTTTAAATGCCTCTCTCCCAGGGGGAATGAGATCCCCAAGAGAGTAAAATGGGGACCTCCACCCCACACAGAGGAATGGCATCTCCAAGGAGTTTAAACAGGTGTCCCCAAGGGGAATGGGACCTCCAAGGGGTTAAAATGGGGCCCCTTCCAAGGGGAATGAGACCTCCCAAGAGGTTAAAAATAGGCCCCGGCCGAGGGGGATAAAGTAGTGTCCAGCTGCTAGCTTCAGCCCTGATGGATGTGAGGCCTGTGGGGCTGGGTGCTGTGCTTCTGGCCCTAGTGGTGGAAATGGGCCTTTAACTGCTGGAACAAGTGTGTTGGCATACAGCAGTTGGTGGTGCTGCTGCACCAGCCAGTGTTTCCTCATCAAAAAAAAAGGTGATTTTATCCCATCTCCTATCCACATCCTGGAAAAAACAGGAAGCCTCTCACCCTCTTCTTAGCAGCAGAAGAGGTTGGAGTCAAGGCAACTTGTGAGTCCAGACCTTCCCATGCATCCTTTGTTCATTCTCTCCCCCTAGTCTGTCTCCCCTCTTAGCTGCAGCTTTGAAACAGGAGAGTTTGAGCTCTCTGAAAAACCACTCAAGCCTTGCTGGGAGGAGAGTTTTTCATAGAGTCAACTTTTCTTTTGTTCTTTTTTTTTTTTTTTTTTTTTTTTTTTTCTAGCTTGGAGATGAAACAGCTTCCTGGAGCCAGCCCCAGGAATCCCTCCAGTGACAGTGCAGAATAGACTCTGATGTAGCAGGTATTTCCGCGGTCAAAGCACGAGCAATTCTGCTTCAAATTAATAGCTGGCAGCCTCCCAGGACTCCTCAGATCTGAAAGGACAGGAAGCTTCCAGCTTCTGCCATGCCCCAGGGTAGTTTATTCCAGCCCTGGGTGGAGGTGCTGGATTTTCTCCAGGAGCCACCGCCCCCAGGGCACTTGCATATCCCCTATTGCCTAAGGGATAGCTGGCCCCTGCTGATGTCCTCTGCTGCTGTCCTAGGGAGGGTGGCAAAGCCTGACATAGTGGTAATTTCAGGCTGATCCAACCACTGTACACACAGAGCAGAGGAGAGGAAGGGAGTGGGTTTGAGAAGAGCTTTATTGAGACATCCTGGCCATAATAAATAGGAGTTACACTGGGAGATAGTGGTGAAGAGGTAGGGGCCGGAGCTGCTGCTGCCCTTCCATGCAAGATACCACCCTGCATCCCATTTGCACTGTCCTGCTCCTTCCTCCCAGCAGTGAGGCCAGCCCAGCACAGGGAATAACCTGGCAGAAACTAGGTTTTTTTTTAGAGGAGCAATATAGGGCAGAGGTGGGTGGGAGGACAGGGTCGTCACTGTGACAGGGCCTGGATGATGTCCTTCACCAGCATGGTGCCAATAACCATCTTCTCGCTGTTGATGGTCAGCTGGGCTGTGGTGCCCTCCCTTCGCTCCAGGGTGATGAGCACCAGGCTGCCGCTCGTCATTGTCTTGGCTGCAAACCTGCTCACCAGCAAACATGGCTTTAGAGTGAGCTATCTCCATGTCATCCTCCCATCCCCCCAGAATGCTCCAGTGGGGACCAGAGAGGTGTCTGCCACTAGTGGCCAGCATCACATGTGGGTTCACACAGGCTCCTTATCCTAATGGAAGCCCTGAGTGTCCCCACTGCAGCTACCTGTACTCGTTGTTGGCACCACAGGGCACACGGCCCACATTGGCAGCTGAGGTCACTTGCTGGACGATGGCGTGGTCACTCCAGCATTTCTCAGGCAGCATCAGCTTCTCTGTGATCTCACTCATGCCCATCAGCTTCCCTGGAGAAGGCAGCAGAGGCCCCTGCCCATCTCTGGCCATGCACCCAGCTGTCCCCAAATCAAGGCCTTCCAGACACCAGCTCTCTGCATCCCAATATCCCCCTTGCCATCCCAGACAGGTTGCCCTGCTTGCTCATCTCCAGTCCAGCAGAGACCGATTCAGGAAATCCTTCTTCCACAACCTTTCCTGGGACTGTCTCCACCTCACTGCCCAGTGGCAGCAGCCATGCCGTGGGGACAGGCTCTACCTGCCTTGGGGCACCAAGCACAGAGCTCAGCAGTGACCCTCCTCCATGGAGCCAGGGCAAGGATTCTGCTGCTCCAGAAGCATGGAGATGTGGGGCTAGGGCGTCTCTGTTACTCACCGTATGCAGCACTGGGAGCCCCAGGGGTGGGACAACCCTGCCCTGCTGTGTGGGGACTTGGTGGATCACCCCAACCTGCAGGCTGTGGGGTGCAGGACAGGAAGGAGCTATTCTAGCAGAGCTAGCCTAGGGGCCACTTACCCTCACCAGGGCTCACGAGGTGCTCTAGGGCCACAGCCAGGGTGGCAGAGGGGACAAAATTGGGGGTGAGAGTTGGTGCTGAGACAATGGGTGACTCTCTGCCACCCTGTCCCCATCCCTGTCCCTCACTCACCCTGCTCCTTCTTGAACTCATTTTCGGTCATGAAGACAGGGGCTATGAGCTCACCCACGGGCGGCTGGATGGAGACGTAGAAGTGACGCGTGTGGGTGCTGGGGAGACAAGTGGGTGAGGTGGCCACATGCTTAAAATGTCCCTCCACCCTGTCTCACTTTCTGTCTCTGCCCTGAGCAGGGCATGGCCAGAGAGAAACTGAGGCCTTGGGAATAGGGGAAACATGTCAGTCTGGGCCTTGGTTGGCTGCTAGCTCCTTATTCCCTGCAGGAAGATCCCAGCCACCCCATGCCCATTCCAATGTTCTCTTGTTCCCTGGAGGGACCCTGATGTCTGTCCTCCTGTCCTCCACACCCAGAAGGGATCCTGCCCTAGTGTCCTAAGGGGCACCCCATGTCCTCTCCTGCCGTCCTCTGTCCACTGGAAGGATGTTGGTGCTTGTCTGGCTGTTGCCACTGTCGTGGAACACCCCATGCCCTGTCCTGCTGTCCCATGGAGCTCCCCACACTGTGTCCTGCTGTCTCTTGAGGCCTCTTACACCCTTTTCTGCTGTCCCCTGGAGTACCCCATGCCCTGTTTGGCTGTCACCTCTTCCCTGATACTCTGTGTTCCGTGGAGGGATGTTGGTGCCCATCCTACTTTCCCCATCCCCTAGAGCCCCTGTGCTCTGCCCTGCTGTCCTCATCCCTTGGGACATCCTTCCTGTTCTGCCCAGTGCTGGATGCTCACCACAGCTGGAAGTTTGCTGCCTGGGTGGAGTCGCAGAAGTCGATGCCCATCACCACGCTAGCTGTGTCTCCAGGTGCCAGGCGCTCTGAAACCACAGGGCCTGATGCTGCATCTCACATCCCTTTCACCAGCCAACCCCTGTCCTCATGTCCACTCCCCTCCCACTACAGCATCCTGTCCGTGCCATGCTGTGCTGTACCGATCTCAGGGAACTCCTGGATCCGCATGCCAGAGAGTGGCTTGGGCTCGCTGACCCGCAGGTTCTTCACCTCAGTGTCAGTGTTGTTGGAGATCTGGATCTGGACGGCCACCATGTGAGGGTCCCCCGGGAAGGGTCGGCGGCTGAAGCAGTACTCAACAGCCAGCCCCTCACCCGCCATGCGGTGCAGCAGCTCATAAGTCTTCACTGCGCCCAGCACTGGGCTCAACAGCTGGGAGAGACCAAGGGACAAGGGCAGGTGTGGGCTGCCCACCCACTGTGAGCAGTGGGGAGCCGCTGACAAGGGTGTGGGTGACACTTACAGCAGGTGCCAGGGAGGTGTCGGTGAGCATGAGGCCCTCCAGGTCAGTCACCAGGCTGGTGGAGACCAGGCTGCTGGAGGGGACAGGCTGAGAAGGAGTGGGGGTAACTGCAGGGTAGGGGGAGGAAAGCATTAACAGTTCTGATGAGACACAGCCCTGTGGGAATGGCGCTGTTAGCGTGGCCCGTGAAGACAGCTAGGCTGGCACACTTGCATGGCAACAATCCTGTAGGCACAGCCCCATGGGGACAGCCCCATGGGGACAGCCCCAACAGGTACAGCCCTGCTGTCACAGCCATCCTTGGGAAAAAAGGACTGCTCACCCCAGCAGGTCCCTTCCCAGCTCGGCAGCTCTCAAAAGACCAACAGGGCTCAGACCTGACCAGGGCAGATGCTTGTGCCTCAGTTTCCCGAGCACCACCATGATGGTAACCCTGTGCACCCTGGGGAGCCACTCACAGTCATCCAGGTCGAGGAGAGAGACCTCCTTGGGGCCGGCCTTGCTGCTGCGGTGCTGTGAGGTGGCAGAGAGATGGGGCTAATATGAATAAGAGATCTAGGGGTCCCCACACTGCCCCCCAGCCTGGCCCAGCCTAGCCCGGCACAGCCTAGCCCAGCCCAGTCTAGCCCTCACCACTTTCTTCTGCTTGGCTTCTGCTTCAGAGCCTGAGTCAGAGTCTGAGGAGCTGCTCTCAGAGGTGCTGGCCTCCTCTGAGGAGGTCTCAGCATGGCCCTTTCTTCCCTGTGGTGCCGCCTTCTTTTTGCCCTTCTTCGTTGCTTCATCCTCCTCTTCCTCACTGGGACTGTGGGAAAAGCGTGGTTCAGGGGGAACTGGGGTTTGACTGGGGGCACTTGGCCTTCCCAGGAGGTACCTGTCCGATCTCCCTCTGGTTGTTTTCCGAGAGCCTTCATTTTCCTTCCTCTTTGGCCTCTTCTCCTCCTCCTTGTCCTCTGATAGGTCCCCACTGCCTTCTTCCTCCTCTTCCTCTTCCTCCTCCTCCTCCTCACTGCCAGAGCTGGAGCTGCTGGAGCTACTGGAGCTGCCACTCTCCTCACTGACGGACTCAGGCTCTGCAGGGCACACATCTCAGTCATTTTGCATCCTGCCATGTCCCCCCATTCTCCCTCTGCATCCCACAATGTCCAGCAGCCTCTTGCCACGTTCCTCCATGTCCCCTCACCATGCCCCACCATGATGAATGTCTCCACTGCAGTGTTCCCTGCTCCGTATCTCACTGTGATGGCTTCTGCCTCATGCTCCATCATGGTACCACCTGCCCCGTGCCCTGCCATGATACTTGTCCTATGCCCCACTGTGCTGCCTCCTGCTTTGTGCCCCACCATAGCGTCTCTTGGCTGATGCCCCATCATGGTGGCTTCTGCTCCATGTCTCACCTTGCTGGCACCTACCTGATGTCCCTGCCAAGTGACCTCTGCTCAATGCCCCACCACAGTGACCCCTGATACATGCCCTGCCATGCCACTGGATCCTTACCGCTGTCTGCTGACTCTGTGGGCCCTGACTCTCCTTCTGAGTCAGAGTAGAAAGGTTTCTCCACCTTCTCCTTCCTCTTCTCCCGGCTGGTACACTTGGTCCACTCAGGAACCTGTCAGCACAGGGTTGATGGAGCAGGGCCATCACCCATGGGTGTGGGGCCCAAGCAGCAGCCCTTGCCTCCCTTTTGTCCCAATGTTGGTGTGTGGGCACCACAGAGAGAACATGGGATATTGAGTAGCACCTGGGCACCTTATGTGGCTCTTCTAAGAGCTTAAAATGATGGCCTCATGTTGCACCCCCCAACCATGATCCCAGGGTGCTCCACACACCTCCACATTCCTCACAGAGGGATCAGGTGCCTCATCTGGCCAGTTGGGCAGCTCCTGGTACCCCACAGCCTTGACATTGAGCAGGTGGGACAGGGAGCCCAGTTGGAAATGGTCCCGATCTGCAGCAGGATGAGAGGTGGCAGCAGCTCAGGAACAGCCATGCAGCACTGTGGTGACAGCTGGCCCCGTGTTCCCATGCTCTGTGACCATGAGTGGGTACCTTTGAAGGAAGACTCCAAGATGGGAGCGGGTTTTTGTGCCAGGAAGAGCTTCTTGGCATACTTGTTGAGGGCTCCACTCTTCTCAGTGGGCACAATGAGCTGGCGGATGAAACGAGCCCGGTCACGGATGTCATAATTCTGGTCGTACTTGGCCAAGTTGAGGACATACTGGGTCAGGAGCTTGCTCTGTGTCAGAAGATGTGCTCAGGGCCAGCCTCTCCCTTCCCAGTGGGGAAATTGAGGCGTGGCTGGTGAGACACATCCCTGGTACCTGCTTGGAGTTGGTTAGGTAGAGCTTAGCTGCCAGGTTGATGACCTGCAACTTGACGATGTCCTCCTCGTTTGTGAAGGACTTGGCCATCTTGCGCAGCACATCAGGTGCAATCTTGGGCACGTGCTCGCAGTACTCACCAATGAGCCACAAGATGCTGGCTCGCGCCATTGGTACCTGCAAAATCCCCCGGGCATGTGGTGTCAACTGCCACCCCTCCAGACCTGTGGGCTGTGCAGCATCCCCACTCACCTGGATGTTGTCAGTGAGTTTGGCCATGTGCTTGATGATCTCGCTGTGCTGTGCTGGCTGCATCTGCAGCAGCTTTTTGATGACCACCACAGATTCAGCCACCACCAGCTCTGCAGGCAAAGACCAGACCTCAAGCAGGGTCCTGCTCCAACAGTGAAGGAGTTGTCCCCACCTCCTGCACTCACCATCCCGGTTGGAGAGAAGCTGGACCAGGCCATTGAGGCAGGTGTCCCGCACCTTCCCGATGTTGGTAGCACAGCGCCCGATGGCTTGGATGGTGGCCGCCACAAAGTCCTTGTCCATGCTGCGGATGTAGGTCTAGGCAGGCACGGGAGGGACATACAACACGTTACCCACATGCCAGTGGTGATGACACATTGGGGCTCTTTGGAGTCACCCAGTGTTTTTGGCATGGCCTCAGCCCACTCATCCTGGTGGGACTCTCCTCTGTCCCCTCTATGGTGATGTTTTGGCACCCAGCGCCATGCCAGGGTGGCACTCTGGTGGCCTCAGTATGGCCACGGCATACCTGGAACTCCCGCAGGATGGTGGAGATGTTGGTCTCATTGGCCAGGTTGGTCAGGACCTCCAGCTGTGATAAAGATGAAAAAATGGGCAGCATTGAAGGCATGGTGCCAGGACATGGGATCCTTGTTGTTCCCTTGTCTCTAGGGCATGGAGGAGAGCTGCCTCACAGAGAACAGGCTCCTTGAAGCCCCAGAGCCACCAGGGGTGGGTTCTGCTGGGTGTTTCCAGCTCACCTTCAGGATCTTGATCTGTGTGGGGTCCGTGGAGCGGATGTAGAAGCTCTTCAGGTAAGGTTCAAACATCCCCTGCATGCAGAGCCAGTGCCATTAGTGCCAACCCTGTCCCTGCCCTGCTGGCCCTGGCGATGCTGCTGGCTGCCCCTCATTCTGCTTAAGAGTCAACAGGACCAATACCTTCCACACTGAGTCCAAGACTCACCCGCCGTTTGATGGACATGGTGGCCACGTTCTGTAGCACGACATACTGCACCTCACTGTGGGAACAAAGAAGGGACCACCATCAGGAGGGTGGGGCAGGCTCAGACCCCTCAGCAAGACCCTGTGAAAATGAGGTAGAATTCGCCCACCACCAGGCTGGTGCCACCATGACGTTGCCACCCCATAACTGGGCTGGGCCAGTAAAGCCCTTTTTTTATCCCTAACTCATTGTGCCCTGCAGGGCTCTCTCATAGGTCTTGGGGTTCGCCATGGGCCCCACTAACTGTGGTGATGGGGTGGGAAACCACAACCCAGGTGCTACAGACCTGTGACTCCGCAAGAGCCGCACCAGCGCCTTGGCAATGACACCAACCTCTGCCTTGGGTGCCAGGTGGAAGTACAGCTGTGCCACTGCCATCACCACCTGTGGGAATACATCCGAGAGTCACCTAATGGGCACAGGGAAAACCCAAGAATGTCTGTGTCCGTCAGAGTCCCAGCTGGCAGCACCAGGAAGAAACTTGACCCTCAAACACCCTGGTGGCTCCTTGGCCAGTGGGGGCGTCATGAGCTCAGACTACTGGTGGCCTTGTGGGATGGATGGGGCTGGGACAGGGTCTCACCGCAGCGTTGCGGCTCTGCAGCAGGGGTTTGGTGTTACGCAGGAGCAGGCGGTGGTCGGGGTCCATGACGTAGGGTTTGCGCTTGGCCAGCGAGGCTGCTTCTGCCTTGGCATCCTTGGTGTCCTCCTCCTCAGAGCCATAGAAAGCCTTCTCGGTGTTCTCCTCCAGCAAAGACTCCTACCAGCAGGTGGGACAACTTGCACCTCTCCAGCTGCACCCTTCTTCACCCCACCTCCCGGAGGGGAACTCCTGGAGCACTCTGAGGCTCCTACACTCACGTTCTGGTTGGGGCTGAGGAACTGGGTGCGTGCATAGCGTGTCAGCATGTTGATGATGACCACCTGTCCCCACTCCTCCACATCGATGAGCAGGTTGCAGAGCTTGCGGTAGTTCTTATGGATGAGGTCGATGCGCTCTGGGCAGACCTCCTCAAATGCCATCACCACGCTGCCGGCCACCAGCTGGAGAGAAAGAGGCTGGGGTGACTCACCAGGGGGGTGGCATCTTCATCATTAATGCTGGCTTGGTGGGCATGGTGGCATGCCCATGTAGATGCTGGTTTGGTGTGGATGGGGACTTCCTCATAGAGATGCAGGCTTACAGGAGATGGAAGGATCCCCATGAGGGTATTGGTCAGGTGGGGACAGCAGCATCCCCAGAAGGATGCTAGGTCTGCAGGGACAGCTGTGTTCCTGTGAGAAGGCCTATTTGGTGATGACAGCTGGATCCCTGTGAGGATGCTGGATCAGTGGGGATTATTACAGGGGTAAGGATACTGGCTTGATGGAGACAGTGACATCCCCATGAAGATGTTGGCTCTGGGGACAGCTGCATCCCTGTGCATATGTTGGATCAGTGGGGACCACAGCACCTCCACGAGGTTGCCCATTGTGCATGGATGACTGTGTTCTCATGAGGACACCACTTTGGTGTGAACATGCCACCAGGTCAATGAGGATGGTGATGACTCCAAATTTAATGGCAGGGGGGTGCCACTCACTGTGGTCTTGTCTGCCAGCAGTTTCTCAATCACTTCGATGAGCTGGTCCTTCTGGTCTGAGTCCAGGCTGTGAGGGAAGAGCAGGGCAGGTGTGGCTGGAGCAAACTCCTCCCACCCCTGCCTGTTTTTTCCTGCACCAAGCAGCTGAGATCCCAGCCCTAGACCCTCTTTGGTACCCCCAAAATTTAGCAGCTGTTACCTGTAGAGCTTAGGGATAGCATGGGCAGCCGTCTTGCGCACGTATGGAGACATGTCTGAGGCGGCCTCCTTGATGGCCAGCATCATGATGGGCACGATGATGGGCACACGGATGCTGGAGAGGACGCGCAGAGCACTGGCACGGATCAGCTGGTTGGGGTCCTGTGGGGACATGTGGTGGGGTGGCTGCAGTGCAGTTGTGGGGAGCTCTCTGGCCCCCCAGACTTGGAGAGGATCCCAAACCAGCCCACCTTGAGTCCTCGCTGGAAGGTGGAGATGGAGAGCAGGGCCAGATCCTGCTGCTCCTCTGCGTAGCGCACCAGGTAGACATACACCAGCTTCTTCACCTGGGGGGTGAAGGTGTTGGGGCCACCTCAGAGCTCCTCTGTAACCCATCTCATCCCCAAAACCTTCCTTCAGGGAAGGTGCCAGACTCTGGCGACACCCACCCTAACCTTCCTCACCTCGATGTTCTTGCAGGCAACATTTTTCACCACAGCTGGGAAGAGATCAGAGGCGTTTTTACCCCGGGCAATCATCTGTGGAGTAAGGAACAATCAGTGTGACACTAGTTAGCTGGCACAGCACGGCATAGCACAGCACAGCACAGCTTGGCACTGCCAGTGGACTACCCAGTGACAACAACACCCACCGCCACAATCCTCTTCATGGCCTCCAGCTTGAGCGAATCCTTGTTGCTATCAAGCATCTCCTTAAGGTCATCGTGCCTATGCCAGAGGTAAAACCCATCACATTTGTAGCAACTTTTAGCCTTTTCTACCTATTTTTAACAATTTTTAGTCCTTGTTTTGGTACCGAGGCCACTATCAGGCTGGCAACAGATACTTTGCCATGTAATATTTATGGGGACAGGAGTTCAGTTACAACCAGGTGAAAGAGGAGATGGAGGCACCAGAGTGGGACTAGCATCCAGCTCTGTCCTCATGCCGGGTGCTGGGACAACGACCCCCTCCCAGTTTGGCTGTGGTTGTGACCCCAGGATGTTCCCAGATCACTTCACAGGGAGCAGGTGCTCATCACTGGTTCCATCCTACCCAGCAGGTCAGCTTGGCTGGATGTTCCTTGTTTCCTCATGGGCACAGAGTCATGGATGTGCCGGTGCACTGAAATGCAGAGCCCCTCCTCAGTCCCTTCCCTGGGCTGAAAAAATGCCACCAGCTGGTTGTCATCACTGTCCATATTTCCAAGGCACATCTGTCCCCACCAAACCAGGGGACCTGCAAGTACTGCAGCAGCTGGAGGTGGTGCCCTTGGGACTAAGCATGGCCAGAGCCACCGTTGCTGAAGGCTCACAGGGGCTCATTGGGGGAGTCTTACCGTGGTAGTGGCTCGGTGCCAGCGGCCACCTCAGGCTTGGGATTGGCAAGTGGCTGCAGCTCATCGGCTCGCAGGGCGCTGTAGCACGCAGGTTGTCCGGCCTCGGTGGCCAGCACTGGGCTTGTTACCTCCTCAGCTGTGTCACCACCCACTGGTGATTTTGATCGTCCAGCTGGCCCTGCCGGTAGCTGCCGCAGCAGCTTCTGGACCGGTGATAGGGACAGCATGGCTTTGGCCAGGGGTGGTGGCCTTGGGGACAGTGGCAGGGCTGTGGCCCTGCTTCTCCTTCAAGCACCACCAGCTGAAACCTGATGCTGGGGTTAGGATTGGGTTGCAGCCAGGATCATGATGCCCTTCTTAGTAGGTGAGGCCACCCCTGGGGTGTTGCCACTCATCCTGCAGCTAAGGCTTGGGTACATTGCAAAGAGCATTTTGCCCAGGTGGTTTGAGTGGCTTAGTCCTGGCCAGGGACCCCTTGTCATGATAAGACACCCACCTGGGTTCTGGGGTCACACCTAGGCTACATATGTGTGTGTCTTTTCTGATGGGCGGGGTGGCAGGACATGACATGTATGGGTGTCCCACCTGGTGATGGGGTGTTCCACTTGGGTGATGGGCTGGCACATAAGGGTAATTTTTCTTGCCCCATGTGTCTTGCAGATCTGGTATGGCCACAAGGAGACAGGCCTCAGAGAAGGGCAGCAAGGAGTCAGGGATGGAGTAGCATGGCTGGAGTCAGGGACACTGGGAGGATCTGGCCAGACTGGGGGACACAACCAGGGTGGTCAGGGCAGAAGGACACTGCCAGACTGGGAGACAGTGCTATTTGAGCAAAGGATGTGGGACACTGATGGCAGTTCAGGGCTCGAGGGACACTGACAGACAAGGGGGACACAGCCAGGGGGTCAGAGATAGGAGGACCCAGCAAACTGGAAGACAGTGCCAGAAACTCATGGAATGGGGACACACTGTACAGTGGGGACATTGCCAGTGGGCCATGCATGAGGGACACTGGCAGAGTGGAGGATGCTGCTGGGAAGGGTCAGGGAGAGGGGATACTGCCTGCAGGGGCAAGGGTAATGGGACACAACCTGCCACAGGAATACTGCCAGCAGGTGAGGACTGGAGCACTGTGCCAGACAGGGAACACTGTCAGAGGGGCAGGGATGGGGGGGACATTTCTGGACGGGGGACATTGCCAGCATGTCGGGATGGGGGACACATGCAGAGAGAGGGGACACTGCCAAACTGGAGGTCATTGCCAAGGGCTCAGAGAGGGTGGGAACTGGTGAAACTGGGGGACAGTGCCAGGGGTTCATGGAACCAGGGACACACTGCGAGATGGAGACACTGCCCGCAGGTCACAACTGAGTGTCATTGACAGACTCTGGGGGACACTGTCAGAGAGACAGGGTTGGGAGACAGTGGTAGAGTGGGGGGCACAGGGAATCAGGGCTGAGGGGACATGCCAGACTGAGGGACACTGCTGGGGCCAAGGTGGGGGACATTGCCAGCCAGGGGAACACTGCTGTGGCATTAGGAGGTGTCCAGGGATAGAGACAATGTCTGAATGTGTGACAATGTCAGCAAGTCAGGGATGGGGGGGACACTGCCAGCAGGTCAGGGGCCACATCCAGAGTGGGGGATGCTGCCAGGGATGGGGAGACAAAGCGACTCCTATGTTTCTGCAGCTCCAGGACCCCCCCCGCCCCCGACTTTACTCCACGTCCTTGTGCTTACCCCACAGCAGCCTGCCCTACACAGGGGTGACATTTCCCATCACCCTCCCATGTACTGGGGACCTTAGTGGGAGGATGCTGTCACCCAGGGACCCGTGCAGATGCCAGCAGAGCTCAGGTTGGGTACACTGTCCCCAGCCCGGGGATTGGGGGGGTGGGTACAATGGGTATCCCTTCACTTTGCTGTGTCAAATTGCTCGTGGTTTTCCCCCAAAATCTTCCCTGGCCCTTACAACCTGCAGTGGTGGTGGAATGAGCATGTCCCTTGTCTCCGTCTTCAGCCTCATCTTCATTCCCATCCTCAGCTTCATCTCATTCTCATTGCCGTCTTCATCCCATCCCCATCCCTTCCCCTCCCGAGCACCGTGCCCAGCCCCCAGTCAGGTACCGCGTCCTCAGCAGCAGCCACCCGGGCGGCCTCGGTCCTTTGTCCCCTGTGTCCGCCTCCCCACCCCCAGCCCGTTGTCCCCACCTCTTGTAGTCGGAGGAGAAGATGCCCCCGCTGGCGGGGTCGTGGCCGTACTCGGGCTCCCCGAGGCTGGAGGACCCCCCCTTCTCCTCCCCGTAGGCCGGGCTGGCGGCCATGGCGGCGGGAGGATGCGGGATGCTGGGACTGATGTCAGCGTCGTGCGGGGGGGTGGACGGCGACGACACACAACGGCACCGCCCTAAAGTGCCCCACGCTCCTCAGACTCGGGGGAGGGGAGAGGGCTTCAGGGAGACATCAGGATCGAAAAGACGTCCCCAGCCCTGCATACACACATCCAGGTTGGGGTGCCAGTGGTTTAAATAGGGGTGTGTGTTGGGGATGGTAGCGGTGGTGGCTGGGATGTGATTTCGTAGTGTGTGTCACATAACTCAGGGATTGTCACATACCTCAGAGGTCAACCACCAGAGCAGGGTATGGAGCTGTACATCCAGAGATTACAGCTCATTCATTTATAGCAAATCATATTCTATTAGATACCTTAATATAATAACATAAAATTATAATAGTCTGGAGATAAGGAAGAAATTCTTTGCAGTGGGAGTGGTGAGACACTGGAACAGGTTGTCCATGGAGGCTGAGGATGCACCTTCCCTGGAGGTGTTCAAAACCAAGCTGGATGAGGCCTTGAGCAACCTGGGCTAGTGGAAGGTGCCTGTGCCCATGGCAGGGGTCTGAAACTAGATGATCTTTAAAGTCCTTTCCCACCCAAACCATTCTCTGATTTCTCTTCTCTTCTCTTCTCTTCTCTTCTCTTCTCTTCTCTTCTCTTCTCTTCTCTTCTCTTCTCTTCTCTTCTCTTCTCTTCTCTTCTCTTCTCTTTGCATATATTTCATCTATTAGAGTAAATGATATTATTTCCTACACAAGCCATTCTTTAGTACCCACTATCCATTCTCTATAGTACATGCTACACACTCCATGCTACACATTTCATATTCTGCAGTACATCATACCATGTATAATACACTGTAGATTATCTTGGAGTCATAGAATGGTAAGAGTTGGAAGGGACCTGCAGAGAGCAAGTCCAGTGTCGCTGTCAATGCAGGATCACCTAGGGCAGGTCACACTGGAATGCACCTAGATGGGGCTTGAAAGCCTCCTGAGAAGGAGACTCCACAACCTCTCTGGGCAGCCTGCTCCAGGGCTCCAGCACCCTCACAGTAAAGAAGTTTTTCCTCATGTTGAGGTGGAGCTTCCTGGGTTCCAGTTTGTGTCTGTTGCCCCTTGTCCTGTCACAGGGCACCACTGAAAAGAACCTGGCCCTGTCTTGATACCCACCTCTCAGATATGTATAGTCATTGATAACATCTCCTCTCAGCCTTTTCTTCTCCACACTACACTGCCCCAGGTCTCTCAGCCTTTCTTCATCAGATGTTCCAGTCCCTTCATCATCCTCACAGCCTCTGTTGGACACTCTCTGGTATATCCCTGTCCCTATTGAACTGGAAAGCCCAGAACTGGACATAATACTCCAGCTGTGGTCTCACCAGGGCAGAGTAGAAGTGGAGGAGAACCATCCTTGACCTGGAAGGTTCTATCTTTCTATATTCTATGTTCTATCAGACTGTGTTGCACCTAATCCACATATATATTCTGTCTTCTATCAGATTGTGTTGCACCTAATCCACAATCCATTCTCCAGTCCCGTCTAGATGTCCCGTGCCAATCCTTATCTTCTTCTCCATCTCCTTCTTTTATCTCCTCTTCTGTAATGCCAACTTGATTGGTGTAAGTAGCAGCTCTCTACTGCTACTTGGGCAGAGTTAGAAATATTGTCTGGTTTGGATTCAGTTGCAGTTTTCCTCTGGTAATGATCTAGGATGCAAAATTTTTTTTTTTTCAGGCTTTTCCTCAAAAATTCTGGGTATTAATTCCACAGGTGTCTGAACAGCACCGTTCTGGATTATTCTCCAGTTTGCCTCCACGAGGAGTACTGTGGCACTGAAATATCTGCAGGGAGTGTGCTAGTTTGAAGCTATCTAGAATGTTTTGGTGAGAAGGACTAGGCTGTGAAATGAAAACAGGAGTGATGTCTACTTTGCTCATACTCTTGCTGAGATGTGTAAAAAAGGAAAGGAAAACATAAAGTCACTTCACTTTGCACTTCGCTCTTCACCTGCTGGGGAGCTGCGGCTGCTGGCTGAACTCCATCTTACTCTCTAACCTCACCCTCCATTGGCTTTTGGCTGATTCACCTTTGCTTCTTGTCCCCCTGGCCGAACTTCCATTCTTCCTTGGGACTGTGGTAAGGTTGAGAGGGGTAGGGGGAAGGTGAGGGGGTGGTTGAGAGCCCCTCCTGGGGACTCAGGTTTCTGGCTGTTGTGTTGCTGTATTACCTTTTACCTTGTCTATTTCTGTCTATATCTGTATATACTGTAAATATCTGCTTGTAAATTGTGCCAGCTGTAAATATAAGCTTCATTCATATTTCCAGAGCCAGCTGAGTCTAGTCTGGGTGATTTCTAAAGTGTGGGGGGCAGGGAACACCCAAACCAGCACAGGATGTTACTCCCATCTTCAAAGAATTCACAGAATCACAGAATAGTAAGGGTTGGAAGGGACCTCTGAAGATTATTGAGTCCAGACTCCCTGCCAGAGCAGGATCACCTAGGTCAAGTCGCACAGGAATGTGTCTAGGTGGGGCTTGAAAGTTTCCAGAGACAGATTCCACCACCAGTCTGGGCAGCCTATTCCTGTGCTCTGGCACCCTCAAAGTCAAGAAGTTCCGTCTCATGTTTAGGTGGAACTTCCTGTGTTCATGTTTATGCACATTACCTCTAGCCCTGTTACTGGAGACCACTGAGAAGAGTGTGAGGCCTGCTTGTGACACTGACCTTCTCTGACTGCTGAATCTTTTGAACCAACTTGCTTAATTTTCCCAGGACTTGGAAGAGTTCTTCTTGGATGCCTGAGAGATTCCCGGATCTTCTCTATTTCAGCAATCATCAAATCAATTTGCAGACACTTGGCTTTAATTAACCATCTGTGTTGCTGACATCTGCCTGGACCATGCAGCAATCAAGCCCAGCTTTAAGAATCAGAAAGCAACAGGCAGGTTTCACAGTTTACACTGTGTCCAGATTTCTGTTTCAGTCTTTCTCTGCCTCTGACAAAGACCAGGAGTAGGAGAGGTCAGCTGCAATCCAGTGCCTAGTGACCTAACCCAGCTCTGCTGCAGTCTCCAAGTGCCACTCCAGTCCATGAACAACAGTAACATTAAGTGCTGTGACTTCATGCTAGTCTGAGGTGGACTGGGGGTTCTTGGAGCCAGGGTAACCCAAAACAGAGCAGGGAGAAGTGACAGAAGCTGGCAGCTCTTGCAGAGTGACTGTGGGACTTCTAACCACAGCAGCTTCTGAAGAGCAGTGCATACAGGCAGTGCTCAGCAGTGCTGGGAGCAGGGCACGTGGGAGAGTGTATGGGGAGGAGCAGCAGCTCTGCCCGTTGGACAGGTGAGTCCCATTGGTGCTGGTCATCCCTTGTAGTTCACGCAGGAAGGGATGCGAGGAGAGTGCAGAAGCTTTGACAGCAGCTAGTTTAGCTCTATCAAAGTGGTGGGTAATCACCTCAGGAGTAAACCCACTGCTTCTTCAGCACAAGCCCCAGTGATGTCTGATGTATCCTCCCAGGCAGAACTGGTAACAGGACACTTTAGTACAGGCAGTAGTCTGCAGTGACTGCCCAAAGAACTCTCCTGGGGGAAGAGTAAGTACCCGCACAAGGTATGCACAAGTGGATGACCTGTTACATCAGATAGCTGAGTTAGAGGAAACAGTAACTACAGTGGACACACAGGAGCAAGGCCCACAAAGTGCAGCTGAACCAACAGCAGATGGTGGTTATCACAAAAAGAAATGGTGCATGCTCGCAGTGGGAGACTCCTTGTTAAGGGGTACTGAAGGGCCTGTCTGCTGACCTGATGAGTCATGCCGACTATGCTGCCTTCCTGGAGCTAAGATCTGTGATGGTGAGGGCTCCCCAGCAGGTGTCAGAATGTGTCAAGAGCGTGGACTGCTGTCTGCTATTACTCTCATGTTGGAATGAACAGCAAAGTAAGCCCAAACTCGGGCAGAATCAAGAGAGACTATGAGGAGGAAATGAAGAATCTTGGTGCTCAAATCATCTTCCATATTATATCTATAAATATTTGAGAGGTGGGTGACAGGATGAAGGTAATGTTCTCTTTTTGGAGGTGCCTAGTGACAGGATGAGGAACAATGAGTACAAGCTGGAACACAGGAGGCTCCATCTCAACATAAGGAGATACTTCTTTACTGTAAGGGTCACAGAGACCTGGAGCAGGCTGCCCAGAGAGGTGGAGTCTCCTTCTCTGGAGACTTTCAAAACCCACCTGGATGTGTTCCTGTATGACCTGCCTTAGGTGATCCTGCTTTGGCAGGGAGGTTGGACTTGATTTCCAGAGATCCCTTCCAAACTCTAACATGCTCTGATTCTGTGATTACCAGTTCAAGAACTGCAGGCAGACAGAAATAGACAATATGATGCAGATCAACTTCTGGCTACATGTCTGGTGTTGTGGGGTTTGGCTTTTATGGTAACAGGACCTTCTATGAGGACTACAACCTGCTAGGAAGGGATGGAATCCACCTGTCTAAGAGTCAGGGAAATCTTTGACAGCAAGCTGGCCAACCTGGGCTTTAAACTGAAGGACCTGGCAGGAGGGATCCAAAATGACAATGTTCAAACGACTATGATCACTACAACCAGTTGGGGAATTAACCAGGCCAACCAGAGTAGTGTAAAATGTGCCTCAGCTGTATCCCTAAATGAGAAACAAAACCCAGCTACTGGAAGCCACTAGGAAACAAATGAGGAACTGGAGCTCTGTGCCCAGTCATAGGAATAATCAAAGCTTGGGGGGACAACTCACACAACTGAAAGATTATGATAGACAGCTATAGGCTGTTTGCTAAAGATAGGCAGGGTAGAAGAGGTGGTGGAGTTGCACTCTATTAAAGAGAACTTTGAAAGTATTGAAATTGACTATGTTAACTCTGGAAGTCCTGGCAAAAATTTCTGAGTCAAAATCATAGGTTGGAAAGGCCCTTAGAGATGATCTACCCCAACCTCCCTGGCATGGGCAAGGATGCCTCTCAACTAGAGTAATGGAATGTTTAGAACTGAGAAAATATGCTTCTGACCTCAAAGCAAGTCAGTAACAGGAAGATCTTAAGTACCTCAGAACATTGAGCCCCTGCAGCCAAGCACCAGCAGGCAAGCCTGGTTCTTCCAGTGAGGCATCCACAGAGCAGGATGGGGCAGGGAGGGGGTCTCCAGCACCAGAGAGGAGCCTTGCAGTGAACAGTGAAAGTTAGGTGTCACTTCTCTGAAGATGCTGTGGAACGTTTAAGCTCTTAGGAAACACTTTAAAGGAAAGAAATCAACCAAGTTTACAGCCAATCTGCTGAGAGAATTGTGACAGAGGCAACATCTTATCATTAAGAAGTAGTGCTTTAGTCATTTTAAACCACACTTAAGGTCATGGGATGGCAGGCTAGCCCCATTCTCACACCAGTACACTCATGTTTCATCCACTTGTCAGAGGGAAAACAAAGAGGAAAGAAATAGCAATGAACTCACACAATGTTCACTCCAGCACACTCCAAGGAGCCTCCAGTATTTCTGCTACTAACTAGGACTGTGGAACTAAAGTTGTTATTCCAGGGCCTGCAAGCTCCATCAGGAAAACTAGCAGGAACTTCAGCTCTGCCTAAAGGGATCTGAAAGCGTGAGAGACTCCAGCAGATGTGACACTGTTGAAATACAGAACTTTATTCAGAACCTGCTTATAGAAAAATGCTGTCAAGAAAAGTCCCAGTCAGGTGTGGTTTAGCAGTAAAGTGGAGATTTTAGAGCAACAGCAACAACAAAAACCAGAGAGGTCATCTCCAAAGGAGACCTTACTGTTACTCCCAAACCAAGATGATGCAACAATCAGCCATCAGCAAGCTTCAGGTCAAGAAAACCTGGTTCTTATGAGGCTGTAACTACCCAGACGTTTGCTGGAAGTATTACACAGCAGTTCATCCACCAGGTGTCTGCAGTGCCCAAGAGGACTTCTTTCTCATGAAAAAGTGTGGTGTGCCAACCAGAAAGGAGGTACTGCTGGACTTCCTGCTCACTACCCAGGAGACCTGCTTTGTAATACCTCAGTGACAGCCCTGTATGCACTGATCAAGAGAGAGCAGAGTTTGGGACACCATGCTCAAAACAAAGGGTTTAGATTTTAGAAGAGCAACTTTCAGTATACTCAGGGCTAAGTTGGAGGAGATCCCATGGAAAACTTCCATGAGGACAAAGGAGCTAGTGAGTGCTGGGAGTTTTTTGAGAACAATCTCCTAAATCCACACCACCAGTTCATTGCCACTGTAGGCAAGAGAAGTAGGGAGAACAAGAGCTCCCCTTGGCTTAACTCTGAGCTCCTGGGTCTCCTCAGAACCAAAATGGAAATGTACCAGAGATAGCAAAGTAGAGTATCACCTCTTGAAGATTACAAGGGCATTACCAGAATCTGCAGAGAAGCAGTTAGGAAAGCAAAACCTCAGCTTGAACAGGAATTGGCTAAAGATGTCAACAGCTTCAAGAAAGAATTATTCAGATACATTAACAACAAGCAGAAACAGAGACTCTAGGGCCACTACTGAACAGGAGAGGTGAACTACTCACCAGCAGTGCTGAAAAGGCAGAGGTCCTCAACGCCTTCTTCATGCCTGTCTTTACAAACTCCATTGTGTTCCAGACTGTGGGAATAAAAATGCATGTTGATGCAGACATAGACCCTACTTCAGTGAAGGGAGAGTTGGTCTGTCAACTGTTAGAAGAGCTTGACGTATATGAATCCATGAGCCCAGATGCTGTCCACCCAAAGGTGCTAGGACAGCTGGCTGATGTTGCAAGGCTGCTCTCCGCAATCTGTGAGAAGTCATCGACACCAGGGAACATCCCTGAAGGAAAACGACTAACGTCGCCCTCTATCCATAGAAGGGTTTTGAGGAGAACCCAGGAACTTACAGGCTTATTAGCCTCACTTCAATTCCTGGAGAAGTTGTGGAACAAATCCTCTTGAGGATCGGCAGAAGTCATTAGAAACACACGATTGGAAAAAGGCAACACCAAACAGCATGCTGCAGAGCGACAGCGCTGCCGTGAGCCCCTGCTCCAGTGGTGCTGTCGACTCCTCTGGTGTCGACAGAGGGCTGCGGATCTGGGAGTGTTCTTACTGTGGTACCCAGCAGTGATGTCCCTGGGATAGAGCCAGTGACGGAGCTGGGCTGCTGGCACGTTCAACAAAGACTGGGGTAAACGCTGCAGGGATGAGTTATGTCAGGAAGGGATGGATCCAAGCTGACCCTTCCTACTTCCTGTGATTGTGAAAGGGTTGAAAAAACAGAGGCTGAAACCTGAGCACGGCACGAACTCTCTGAAAACCTGCCTGGGGCTTTCTGCTTCAAGCTGGCACTGATCTGCTAATTGCAACTGAATGTTCATTTTGGGAACAAAGGGAGACCACCTGGGATATCCTGGAAATGCTCCTGAGTTGCATCCCTCTGCAGTGGCACCTAGCATTTATGTATGGACCTACCAGAATGTGCCTGGTGCTGACTGTCGGGGTGCAGTAGAGACAGGAGATGCTGTGAGGCTGCTATGGCAAGAGAAGGTGCCTAGCAGAGAGGGTGCCAGCAGGAGATAGGTGCCATGAGGAATGGGTGCCAGGCTCACTCTGCCCCTCTTCCCACAGGTGAGCACTCTGGATTAGATCCTCTGAGCCCTGGCTGGGCTGTTCCTCCAGAGCAGGTGCTGGGTGCCACAGCTTTCTAGGTGCTGGTGAGGAGCTGGAGCAGGAGGATGGCAGCTTTGGCAATCTCATCCTTGTGCCTGATAAGATCATGGAGCAGATCCTCCTGAAGGCTCTACTAAGGAAGAAAGGAAGAAGAGGTGATTTGAGTTAACCTGCATAGCTTCAGCCAGGGCAAATCATGCCTGATGGCCATGGTGGCTTTCTCCTATAGAGTTACAGCAGCAGTGGAGAAGGGAAGAGCACCTGATGGCATCCTCCTGGACTTGTGTAAAGTGCTTGGCACTGTCCCACAGGGCATCCTGGTTAACAAGTTGAAAAAGCATGGGCTTAAGGCATGGGCACTGGCTGGAGAAGGAATTGGCTGGAGGGCTGCACTCAGGGCTGTGGCCAATGGCTCAGTGTCCAGATGCAGAGCAGTGCCAAGTGGTGTCCCTCAGGGTCTGCACTGTGCCCAGTGCTGTTCAGCATCTTTGCCAGCAAGATGGGCAGTGGCATTGAGGCAGCCTCAGCAGGTCTGGAGATGACACCAAGCTGTGTGGTGTGGCTGAGACACTGCTGGGAGGGATCCATCCAGAGGGACTTGGACAGGCTGGAGAGTTTGGTCTCAAACCAACTTCATGAAGTTCAACAAGGTCAAGGGCAAGATCCTGCATCTGGGTCAGGGTAATCCAAATCACAGATCCAGGCTGGCTAAAGAGTGGCTGGAGAGCAGCCTGAAGGAGAAGGCCTTGGGGGTGTCAGCTGGTGACAAAATTCCCAAGAAGACAGCACTGGTTGCTGGCAGCCCAGAGCCAGCTGTGTGCTGGCTGCAGCCAGAGCAGGGAGAGCAGCAGCACAGGGAGGAGATTCTGGCCCTCTGCTCTGCTCAGACCTCACCTGCAGCACTGCCTCCAGCTCTGGGACCCCCAGCACAAGAAGGTCAAGAAGGAGCTGCTAAAGAGGGGAAGGAAGGGGAGCAGCTGAAGGTATGTGGTAGATGAAGTTTCCAGTAGTTTAGGCTGGTGATGTTCTGGAATTAGTTTTCCTTTTGCTGTTGGCTGATCACCTCATTTGCCCTCTGCTGACACCCCACCAGCAGCAGTGTGTCCAGTTCTGGGGCCCCTTGCACAAGAAGGACCTGGATCTGCTGACGAGGGGCAAGAGTAGGTGATCATAGGGCCACAGAACCTCCTTTATAGGAGAGAATTGGGGAGGGATTTTTGACAAGGGCTTGAAGTGCCAGGCTGAGGGACAGTGGCTTTGAGCAGAAGGGAGGAGGCTGAGAATGTAGACCAGGAAGAAATGCTTGAGAGTGAGGGTGGGCAGAGACTGGCACA
>WAAF01013352.1:8651-67493 GCA_013400475.1 Tricholaema leucomelas
TTTTTTTTTTTTTACCATTTTCCCAAATATAGTTAAAATCCAAGAACAAGTTATTCCAGACCTGAGAAAGTATTACAAAGGAATAGTTTTTAGGCTGGGTTCAACAACAACAACAAAAAAGCTTTGTTCTAAACTTTAGTCTTTGTAGCTTTAAATTAAGCAATGCAAGTAAAGACAAAAGCTTATCTAGGTCATATAACATTCCACATTGGTATTACATGGACAGACACGTTGATGAGTGATGACATTTTTACACAATAGAGTTACTTTCCAAGGGCAAAACCTTGAGCTATTGATTTGCCACATGACATTATTGAAAGAAGTGGAGGCCACCAGTGATTTCCTGAAATCTTGTACCAGCCTTTTCTATTGTTCTTCCCTTCTGTGCCTCTGTCCTTTGTAAGAACAAAGCCACCATCCTGCGTTTCACTCTCTACAAGTTTCTTATGTCTGTTGACTTGCACTGGATTTAAGCTGCCTAACAAAACTTTCCAGGATCTCACACAGCAAATGGAAATAGACAAGAAGTTTGCTAAGGGCTTTGCAATAAATCTAACTAATGAAGACACGGTTGTAGAGATCGACAGCACAAAGTGGGGGGAGTGCTGAAAGAAGTACAGCTGAAATCCTTTGAGAGTATGTCTGGAAGCATTTCTAAGGAATTATATATGATAAGGAAAATGAAGGATTGTAAAATAAATAGAATGATAGAATGCTAGAATGGTTTAGGTTGGAAGGGACCTCAAGGATCATCCAGCTCCAACCCCCTGCCATAGGCAGGGACACCTCCCACTAGAGCAGGTTGCTCAAGGCCTCATCCAGCCTGGCCTTAAACACCTCCAGGGAGGAAGCATCCACAACCTCCCTGGGCAACCTGTGCCAGTGTCTCACCACCCTCACTGTAAAGAACTTCCCCCTAACATCCAGTCTAAATCTCTCCTTCTCCATTGTGATTAGGTGATTTTTGTGCAGTCTTCACAGAATCATAGAATGTTAGGGGTTGGAAGGGACCTTGAAAGACCATGTAGTCCAATCCCCTGCCACAGCAAGGTGACCTAGGGCAGCCCACACAGGAAGGTATCCAGGCAGGTTTTGAATGTCTCTAGAGAAAGACACTGAACAACCTCTCTGGGCAGCCTGTTCCAGTGCTCTGTCACACTCACAGTGAAAATGTTTCTCCTTATGTTTACATAGAACCTCCTATGCTCCAGCTTGCACCCATCACCCCTCGTCTTGTCACTGGACATCACTGAGAAGAGCCTGGTTCTGTTCTCCCAACACCCTTCATGTATTTATAACCATTAATGAGGTAACCCCTCAGTCTCTTCTGCAAGCTGAACAGCTCCAGCTCTCTGTCTTTCCTCACAAGAGAGGTGTTCCACTCCCTTAATCATCTTTGTGTCTCTGCACTGGAGTCTTTCAATCAGTTGCCTTTTCATAGGATCACAGAATCACAGAACGTTAGGGGTTGGAAGGCACCTCAGAAGGACATCTAGTCCACCTCAACTGCCAGAGCAGGATCACCTAGAGCAGATCACACAGGAACATGTGACCTTCACTAAATGCTTTTACTCATATGCAACAGCAGCCTCCACCATTTCTATAACTGAAGGCCACAATTGTTGAACTTCAATATTGTATATGTGCAGGTGTTTCTGTCTTATCCTCTATTGTCCCTAGCAAAAGTTCAAAGCTGCTAATCATCTTCTATATTGAATCATAGAATAGAATCACAGGGTTCTTTTGCATGGAAAAGACCTTTAAGATCATCAAGTCCAATCATTATCTAACTCTACCAAATCCATGTCCCTCAGCACCACATCTCTGTGGGTTTTAAACACCTCCAAAGACAGAGAATCAATTACCTCCATAGGGAGTCTGTTCTAGTGTTTGAGAACCCTTTCAGTCAAGCTCTTCTAATATTTGATCTAAACCTCCCCTGAGGCAACTTGTGGCCACTTCCTCTGCCCTCTTACTACTAGGGAGAAAAGCTTTGTTAAAGACATATGCATTCACATGTTTCAGGATTCAATTTTAGGAAACATATATAATTAGTGTTTAGATCTAAAGCTCTTCCCAGATTGATTTGACAATTATTTACCAAATTTATTTGACTATTATTTACCAACTGCATGCTGTACACTGTCATTAAGCCTTTAGCTAGTGTCTGATCATTAGAAAGTGGTCATTAAGGCTGTCACAGTAGTACTTCTTCAAATAGACACTTGGACAAGTACACAAATGTACTTGCCTGTTGTGACGGTTTGGGTGTTACCTGCCACCCCCACACTTAAGAAAATCACCCAGACTAGACTCAGCAGCTGGAAATTAAAGAATGGAGCTTTATATTTACATCTTAGCACAATATACAAGCAGATATTTACAATAGATACAGCTATAGACAGAAATAGACAAGTTAAAAAGTAATACAGTAACACAGCAGCCCTCCCAGAAAACAGAGTCCCCAGGAGGGGCTCCCAACCACCCTTCCACCTTCTTCCCACCCCTCTACCTTACCCCAGACTTTGCCTTACATTCAAGGTGAGTTTGGAGGGTCGGCCAGGGGGGTTAGGAAGCAGGATTAGTCAGGCAGATGTCAGAGAGAGAGAAGTGCATGCAGACAGAGCCCAAGAACAACTCAACTTTTTTGTTCGTGTTCTTGTTTTTATACATCTCAGCAAGCCTATGAGTGAAATAGAACTCACCTTTGTTTCCTTTTCACAGCCTGTAATCTAATTCTTCTCACTAAAATATTCCAGCTAGCTTCAAACTACCCTACCTGTATTCAGTTCTTCATAAACAGAATCAAATTGAATAGCAATAAGTACAAAATATGAAATAGAAGTCAGGAAATCCACTGTGCTTCATATATTGAATGGCAGTATGGAACTGGGGGGTATTCATTCAGTATGTGACTAAGAGTGTTCACATTTTGAGTAGATTTCATAGCAAAATTCAACTTGTTACCTGCTTTTTTTCCTCAGAGTACAACAGAATTAAAGACTGCCTGCAGAAAGTGAAGGATTATTTCATAAATACAATCTCATACCTTCAAGAGGTAGAAAATAAACTTCACACTGCTAGCTGCAGACAAGATGATGGCTCCCAGATCCAAACTGCTCAAAATGCATATAAAGAAGCAGTTGCATGTTTCTCTGAAGGAGAAGCATCTGTGCAAGCATCTTTTAGTCCCAGTCAACACTCCCAAAGAACTCCTTTCCTGAACAAGACAGAAAGTCAGAATGTTAATCAAATCCAGGAAAATGAAACTAAAAATATGGGAAATGTTGTAGCATCATTAGCTGAAGACATATCTGCTGGACAGCAGGACATCAGCAGAGAACCTTCAGTGAAAAAGAAAGGTGGTGAACACAGCTCTATTGCAGAGAAAAAAGATTGTGGTGGAAAGAATAAAGCTCATGAAAGTAGCTCTGCTACTCAAAAGTCTCCAGAACTGGCTTTTCAGCATGCTCTTACAAGCAGTGGGGTAGAGACACTGGAAGTCACTTATGACAGAACCGTTCAGAACCTTTCAGAACAGGATGAAAAAGCATCAGTAAAAGAAGCTTCAGAAGGGGTAGAAAGTGAAGAACATAGACTGAGAGAGCAAACTGAAGACAGTAAAATGGAAACAAATCACGAGATTTGTAAGCATGACCAAATGACCTTCCTAGCCTCAGCAGAAACGTGTGATGTTACCACTGTGAATCCTCCTATGAATGATTCAGCAGTACAAAAGTCTAGGCACTGGATGAGCAAGGAGTAAGCTCTTGTTCTTCTTTTTAGTATCAGATGTACAGAAATATTGCTTATTAGCACATGTATCAACCTCTCGGGGCCCAGAAACTCAGTAAGCGTTTGTTGGACAGCTGCTGGCCACACACAAAACAACAGTTTACAACTTAAACACTGTTATGGGTTTAAGGAACTGGGATGTCTTAACTATAGAGTCCAGGAGCTAGATAGGTCCAGGAGTGGATTGAAAAGTGAAATCTTTTGTTATTTCATTCTCAGAATGCCTGCATCTCCCTTTTATAAAGGGAGAGGACAGGCTGTTCAGCCCTTCTGCTTTCCCTGCTCACTTTCCCAGTAAGGGCTCCCTTATCTTGGGTTTGTGGGGGACTGGAGCCTGGTACTGGCAAGCTGAACTTTTATCTGCGTCATTCAGACCTGGGTAGGGAGGAATAGGGAGCTGTGTTTGGGGAGGAGGGGGGGCTTTCAGGCCTGGGGTTTTGGTCAGAGGTTGGTTAGAGGTTTGGGGGAAGGCTGTAGAAAGCTCAGGCTTAATGAGGTTCTGTAGCAAGCGCAGACTGGAGGACTGGGCCAAGGCTGGCTACGGATTTGTGCATTTTGTCTGTTTCTGTGCTGGTTTATGTGGTTATGATTAGTGCTTCCATTTAAATTTCCAATCCTGTGTGGAGCATTTTCTTTCACTCTTTTCTGAGAGGCATAGAAGAGCACCTGTCCACTCCCTAAGACACACCAAGCACAAGCAATGACAGCCTTCATTTTGACCTAAATTGTAACTTTCTATTTCTTTGCATAATGCTTTCTTTTTTATCAGAGAAGCACTGAGTCACAGCCAGTAAAGTCAATACTTTCCAAACTGTTGGAAATCAGTAGGAAAGCACTGCAATGGGTTAGTTTTATCATAATTTGTAAACTCTTCTGAAGCAGACTAAACATTAAGTTTGCAGGATTTCCCCAGCTGTTCATTAACATGTTTTTATGGATGGTCTGCTTATGCTACAAGGTAACACATCATTAAAGTATTTAATTAAAAACCCAAGACATTACCCCACCCAAAATACAAATAATCATATTTTATACTCTCTTTCTCCAGATTTCTAGTGGAAAAGAGTAATAAGAATCAGTGTGAAGTGGCTTGTATTATTAAAGCCCCTGCAGCTGCTCTGGAGAACCTGACATGTAAGATAGTCAATGACACTAGTTCCTTGGTGGTGGATGATTCTGAGGAGCTGGTCAGCAATGTCATCAGTATTGTGTGCTCTGATTATGAGAAAACAATCCCTTTCCCTATCAGCATTGCAATCCCATTTACTTCGTGCTTCAGAGGGAATTATCGGGAGGTTATGGTGAAGGTGACTGATGTGAACTTTCAATCCAACTACTTAACTCCTGTTTCTTTGGAGAGGCACCAAGGAAGCCATAAGGTTGGTAACCTCTTATCTAAGCATTGCAAAAAACATCATTCCAGCTTCCCAGCTAAGCCTCTGTGGAGTCATACAAGTTAAGCTGTAATTATTAACCCCTATTGCTCACTATGTGGTGTTAAATTGAACTTATCTTCCTACTTTCTCAAGATACAACGCTGTTTCAAGCCTAGTGTTTAAAGAGGGCCTTTAAGGCAAGTCCTTGATTCCACAATACTAATGATTGAGGTCTTTGACCCCACAATTCTAATAATTGAGTAATGGTTCATGAGTTTTGTAAATAAGTGCAATACATTGCAATAGTTGATAACATTAAAAGCCTAAGAGGAATGATTTTGCATTCAGATCACAGAGAAGTAACACGATTCTGTCCAAACTCCATCTCAAAAGAACACAAGATGGTTCATTTTCTTGTAAGTTTGGTTTTTTTAATTGCAAAGAACTGCATTGGGCCAGATTCATCATTCAGTTTACAAGCTTGGTTCATTTCACCCCAGTCATACAATGACATATTAATGGCATCAGATGATGGGTAGAAATCGCTACACAACTGGGCATCCAGATAGCAATAATGCACAATTTATTGAGGGTGGACTGGAGAGTTGTGCTGCCATTTTGAGACACTTAGGTGGAGAGTTGGGCAAGCAGACATTTAATCAAGTTCAACAGGGGTAAATGGAGAGCTGTGCACCCGGGAAAGAACAATCCCATGGATCGGTATAGGTTGGGGACTGACCTGCTGGAGAGCAGTGACAGGGAGAAGGACTTGTGTGTCCTGGTGGATGAAAAGATGGCCATGAGCCAGCAGTCAGCTCCTGTGGCCAGGAAGGCCAATGCCATTCTGGGTGTATTAGAAGGGATGTGGTTAGTAGGTTGAGGGATTGCGAGAGTCTAAAGCCTCTCTCCTGTTCATCAACAAAGCCTTCCCCTCTACTCGGCCCTCATGAGGCCTCATCTGGAGCATTGTACCTGGTTCTGGGCCCCCCAGCTCAAGAAGGACAGGGAGCTGCTTGAGACAGTCCAGTGCAGAGCCATGAAAATGATTAAGGAAGTTGAACATCTTCCTTATGAGGACAGCCTGAGGGAGCTGGGGCTTTTGGGCTTGGAGAGGAGATGACTGAGGGGTGACCTCAATCATGTTCATAAGTATGTAACTGGTGAGTTCCAGGAGGATGGAGCCAGCCTCTTCTTGGTGATGCACAGTGACAGGACAAATGGCAATGGGTGGAAGTTGAGGCATAGGAAGTTCCATGTGAACCTGAGGAGGAATTTTTTTCCACTGTGATGGTGACAGGGCACTGGAACCAGCTGTCGAGGGAGGTTGTGGAATCTCCCTCTTTGGAGATATTCAAGACCTGTCTGGATGGGTTCCTGTGTGATCTGCTCTAGGTGATCCTGCTCTGGCAGGTGGGCTAGACCAGATGATCTTTCAAGGTCCCTTCCAGCCCCTGACATTCTATGACTCTATGGTTCTATTTTCACTTCACACCTTGCTCCATAAATGATGTTGTCTTCTCGAAATGCTAATCTGCTGCGAAACATAGCCTCCTTTCCCTCCAGTGTACTCTAACCCTGCACTTTTTTTATGCAGGAAACCTTTGCAGAAGTGAAAATTCACCAGCTGGGTGTATTTTCTGTGTTGTCATGTTTAAAGAAAGAAACCTTTATAGTTCCAGAGGCAGGACTCTCACAAAAGCTGAGCGTGGATCCTAGAATCTCTTTCTGTTACCATCCAGAAACATTCAGTTCTCCAGCACCCATGCAGTTAAAGGTGAGCTTGAAAGACACAATATTTGTTCCATAGGTCTCTTATCTGATCAGTTCTGAAGTAATGATGCTAATAATGTTAAAGGGCAACCTGTTCCACTATTAGAAATCTGTGAAAAGTGGTTGTAGCTCCACATCCTGTGAGCACAGCAAATGGTTTCCTGTCAACTTTCTTTAAACCACATAATATCGTCAGCAGACAATAACATTTCCAGCTAAAAGGGAGAACCATCAATGGTACATCTAGCTAAAAAGAGCCATCTGCCTTTGTTGGATGAACTTCAGCAAGTACACTTGCTTTCAGTACTGACTTAGGCATCAATTCCAAACTTGAACTGCTTGGCCCAGAGTTTAAGTTAATGAAATATATTTTTTTTTCACCTGATTTCTACTCTGTCCTGTTGAGGCCAAGTCTGGATCACGGTGTCCAGCTCTGGGCTCCTCCATTCATGAAGGACAGGGACATGCTGGAGAGGGTTACAATAATGGACTGCAAAGATGATTAGAGGACAGGGACATGTCTTTTACAAAGAAAGACTGAGAGAATTAGGTCTTTTTAGTCTAGAGCAGAGAAGACTGAGAGGGGACCACATAAATGCTTATTACTACATCAAGTGTGGGTGTCAGGAGGATGTGCCCTGTCTTTTTTTCAGTGGTGCCCAGTGACAGGGCTTGGGGTAATGGACACAAACATGAGCATAGGGAATTCCACCTAAACACGAGGAGGAACTTCTTCAAGGCTGATACAGCACTAAAACAGACTGCCAAGAGAGGTGGTAGAGCCTCCATCTCTGGAGACATTCAGAACTTTCATTGCACGGACATGTTCTTGTGTGGCCTTTTATAGGTGAATCTGCCTTGGCAGGGGATTGGTTTTGATGATTTCCAGAGGTCCCTTCCGATTCCTACAATTGTGTGAATCTGTGATTCATTATTTGTAGCAAGAAATGAAATGGAAGGCTTTGTCACCTCTTATGCTGAGAACAATCTCCAAATTTGCTTCAGTTCCAATGTGCTCCTCTCTTCCTCCATAAAAATATTGAGGTAAAGATCAGCTAAAATCAACAGTGGAAAAAAAAGGGGAAAAAAAACACAACACCAAAAACCAAACACCCTAAACCCAAAACTAAAACCAAAATAACACAAAACAGAAAGACATTCCTAGAAAAGTATCAAAATCAAAGGGAGCTCAGGAGTTTCAAAATCTGAACTTGAAACAGAGACAAAGCAATCAAAATATTCTAGTCAGTAGAAGGTTTTTGGATGACTTCCAAGCACTTGATTATGCTTTTTATAAAGTCTTGATATATTGATAAGGTTGTTCCTGGAACCTAAAACTTCTGTGGTAGTCCAAGTCCACAAGATATATTAATTCGTAAAAATTCAGGCATGTAAGCGGAGATTTATTCATCCACAAATTAATTCTGTAATTGCTTTCTATCTTTAGATTCAGCCAATTGAACCATCATTGGTTTCGACATTGAAAGCAAGACATGATATGTTCCACTCAGTGATATCTACTAGTGCACTGGTTTATGTCCAACATCCTTCAGCCCAACCGTTTCACAACCCGGTGACTATTACACTACCCTGTCCTCCAAACCCAGAGAAAAAAAGGCAAGCAGATGAAACAGAACACATGAGAGCCATTAGTGCTACAGTAAAGAGGGTTGCTGCAGCATACCATCCTCGGTAAGAATGAAAAGAATAGAATAGAATCAACCAGGTTGGAAGAGACTTCCAAGATCATCCAGTCCAACTGAGCACCCAGCCCTGTCCAGTCAACTAGACCATGGCACTAAGTGCCTCATCCAGGCTTTTCTTGAACACCTCCAGGGACGGTGACTCCACCACCTCCCTGCGCAGCCCGTTCCAATGCCAATCACTCTCTCTGGCAAGAACTTCCTCCTAACATCCAGCCTATACTTCCCCCAGCACAACTCGAGACTGTGTCTCCTTGTTGTATTGCTGGTTGTCTGGGAGAATAAACCAACCCCCACCTGGCTACAACCTCCCTTCCGTAGTTGTAGACAGCAGTGAGGTCCCCCCTGAGCCTCCTCTACTCCAGGCTAAACAACCCTTGCTCCTTCAGCCTCTCCTCATAGGGTTTGTGTTCCAGGCCTTTCACCAGCTTTGTCGCCCTTCTCTGGACACCTTCCAGCACCTCAACATCTCTCTTGAATTGAGGAGCCCAGAACTGGACACAGCACTCAAGGTGTGGCCTGACCAGTGTTGAGTACAGGGGCAGAATAACCTCCCTTGCCCTACTGGCCACACTGTTCCTGATATAGGCCAGGATGCCATTGGCTCTCTTGGCCACCTGGGCACACTGCTGGCTCATCTTCAGCCTACTATCCACCAGTACCCCCAGGTCCCTTTCTTCCTGGCTGCTCTCCAGGCACTCATGACTTCATCACAGATTCAGAGTTGTCAAAGTGAGTTAATTAATTAATTTGAAAAGTTGCTACGTAGTAATTTCTTTGTATCCAAAATGTGATAGTTCCTTATTACAGGTTCTTTATACATAGAAGTATTATTAGCAACACTAGAAGATATCCCCACAATTCTTATGCTATGGATTCAGCAAAAAAAATGATACAGCATTTGATGTGTAATCTTTGTATGTGCTGAATATTATCTTTCCATCAGGAGTCAGGATGAAACACAAAGTGGACATGACTCTGTTGGAGAAGGTCCAGAAGAGGGCCACAGAGATGATCAGAGCACCTCTTCTATGAGGACAAGCTGAGAAAGTTGAGGTTGTTTAGCTTGGAGAAGACAAAGCTCCAGGGTCACCTTACAGCAGTATTCCAGTCATGAAAAGAGAGCTGGAGACAGGCTTTTCAGGGCATGCAGTGATAGGACAAGGAGCAAAGGTTTTAAATTAGAGAAGGGTAGATTAGGAAGAAGTCCTTTACTAAAAGGGTGGTGGAACGTGGGAACAGGTTGCCCGGAGAAGCTGTCAATGCCTCAGTCTTTAGTATTTAAAACCAGGCTGAACAAGGCTTTGTGCAACCTGGTCAAGTAGAAGATGCCCACGTCTGGAGTATTTTCTTTGTCGGGTTGTACATAGGGTCTGCATTTGAAGTGAATGAGTTATTCACAACCCACCATTAAAAAATTGATAAGGAGAGGTTAGAGTGAGAATGGATTAATGGGCTTCTATAAAAACATCCTCGTGTTCATTAGAATAAATTCAGCCATTAGAATAAAGTGTCCAGAGCCTGCCAGGTCACAGTTACATGATTCTGAGTGTGAAAGCAGAGTACTCACTTGATTTCAAAAGAGCCTCCTTTTATTTTCTCTGTTGAAAACGATAATGGATAGCAATGATGCCTTCTTTTCTAAATTCCCTTTTTGTTGTTGAATAATATGTGCATCTGGAAGGAAAAAAGGGGTTGGTGAGGGTTTATTCAGGTATCTACTTCTAGAGACTCTATACCTTGGCCAACAACTCAAAGACAATCCATAGTAATTACTGTGCATGATATTAAATCACAGATTAAACATCATTATTTTAGACAGAATCCTTTCTTTTGTTTTTCCTTCCTCCTCCCCTTTCTCCTTTTATTTTTCTTTGGAGAACTGGAGGGAAAAATATCTCATAACAATTATATCACTTACATACTGAGGAGTATAGTTCCAGAGGTAGATTTTCAGCAAGGTGGAAAAAACACATATTGTCATGAAGGAAAGCAGAAGAAAAAGCAGAACTACAAATGCAAACTTACTCTTTCTGCAGGGTTTAATTTTCTGTTGTAATTTTATTTATCTTTCCTTTTTCCTCCCCCTGCCCCAGTGCTTTGAGTGCTTCTGTGCGAAAAAATGGGGAGAATCTCTGTGACACTTTGAAATTATTAGGACACAGAAACAAAGAAGAAGGATGGAAGGTGTTTGATGATGTTATTATTCATTATGTAAGGAATGGGCTTGTGTCATTTCAATTAAATGAGCACTTAGAAAGGTAAGGTATGAATAATTTAACAAGCTTTTGTTTACTAAAAATATTTGCCTCCAAGTATTTGTTTCAATGGAAATCAGTAGAGTTAAGAAATCATCCACTATTCATTATTAAGTTGACAGCATCTCTTTCTTCTGCTTTGCAGTATAAGCTCACTTAGATTTGCTACTCAGAATGACACAAAATACTACTTTGCTTCAAAATTTTGTAATCTACAGATTGCACACAAAGTAATCTACATTAAACTTCAAAGAGGAAATGCAGATATTAACCTTTACTTGAAAATGTGCTGAAGCTCTCTAACTACAAAGCCAAAATATTTATGGGAAATTCCAATTAGGAAATATTATCTTGTTTTCATCTAAAATTTGTATGTATTTGAGTCCAGTGACAAAGAGTCGATACACTCTAAACTAGAAGCAGGAAAATTACCACCTTTTCTTGTGTTAGAAACCAAGAATGAAAAGGAGAAAAAAGATTCACTGGAGGCTGAAGTTGATGTTGTTTTGCATAATAAATTGATAGTTTATACTAGTCTAAGACAGAACTATTTTCTTGCCTTCTTTTTCTTCATACAGGTTTGTGGTTATTCGCCTTTCATTCCTCCTGGACGACATATACCTTCTCCTCTTTACCCAGGCTGTGGAAGAAGCTCTTTGCAGCACAATGGCTAATGTGATACTGTATCAGAAGAAAGAAAACCCGTATCAAATAGTAGTTTTGCTATCTGCATCCAAAGATTTAACCTGTGAGCTTCAAAATCTCCATGAGGAGGGCTACTGTGGTCCCCCAGAACCTACACAGCAGTTCCCATTAAGAGAAGGAGAGCAGATTCATTTCAGATTTAGAGGCAATATTTGTGCTTCAGGTAAGGTAACTGATTGGTGCATCAGGATGAACATTATCAATCACCTCAGGTATTCAGAAATGCCATATGTGAACACCAAGTAGATCATGGTTAGTCACAGCACATTCAATTATTTTAGTGTTTTGCTTCTTGGCAATGATGGGGAAGGGTTCTAACTGAAAAAGAAAATCACAGAATCATAGAATATTACCTTTGATCCTCTGAACATTTTGTACATAAACTCTCCCATTGAAAACTCCATCTACCCTCCAGAAATGGTTATTCCTTAAAAAAAGGAGTCTCCAGTCCACAGGGAGTGTCTGCTCATGTATGGAAAGGATAGCATAGAGATGTATCAATCAATATTTGCTGTCTACAACTACCTGAAGGGGGGTTGCAGCCAGGTGGGGGTTGGTCTCTTCTCCCAGGCAAACAGCAACAGAAAAAGGGGACACAGTCTCAAGTTGTGCCAGGGGAGGTCTAGGCTGGATGTTAGGAGGAAGTTCTTGCCAGAGAGAGTGATTGGCATTGGAATGGGCTGCCCAGGGAGGTGGTGGAATTACCATCCCCGGGGGTGTTCAAGAAAAACCTGGAAGAGGCACTTAATGCCATGGTCTAGTTGACTGGATAGGGCTGGGTGCTAGGTTGGAGTGGATGAGCTTGGAGGCCTCTTCCAACCTGGTTGATTCTATGATTCTATGAAAATGGAATTACACATCCTAAAAATGCACCTACCTCTGCCTCCATTCATTTTGGTGTTACAGATGGACACATATCCATCCTGAATAGCCAGAATGCTTATGCCTCTGATTCCATTCACACCATTTCATCTGTATTTCTCTCTATACTATACACTTTACCCCTTTCCATGTTTCTTACTTTTCAACTTATAACACAGCTTTCACCACTTATTCCTTATGCCAACAGGGGCTAATATAGCTACCTGTGAAGAAGGCTGGTAGGAATGTTTGAACCTCAGATGTTCAACATAAAGTAATAATGACCATAGCATGGTTTTGGTCAGAAAGGTCCTTAAAGATCACCTAGTTTCAACCCTCCTGCTATAGGCAGGGACACCTCCTACTAGACCACCTTGCTCCAGGCCCCATCCAACCTTGTTTCCAACACTTCCAGGCTTACAGCCCCCACTGCTTCTCTGGGAAATCTGTTCCAGTGAGTCACTATCATGGGAAATAATTTCTTCTCAATATCTAATCTAAATCTAAATTTAATCATGTCTAGTCATCTAAATCAGAGAACCATAGAATGGTTTGGGTTTGAAGGGACCTTCAACATCATGTAGTTCCAACTCCCTGCCGTGGAAAAGGACATCTTCCACTAAATCAGGTTGCAAAAGGCCTCATCCAACCTGGCATTGAACACCAGCAGGGAGAGGGCATCCACATCCCCCCTGGGCAACTGTTCCCATGTCTCACCACCTTCACTTCTTAGTCTCCAGTCTAAATCTTCCTTCTCCCAGCTTGAAGCCATTTCCACTTGTCCTATCCCTACAAACCCTTGTAAAAATAATTAACTGTATTATGATAAGCTCCATTTGACTCACCCTAACAAATTATTCTACATGCCACTTGTCTAAATACAGGGTTTGTTTGTTTTTATATATGAATTGCAGAGAATGGAACAGATTTTGGCAAAGTCTACAAGCTGATCTTTCATTCACAAAGAAAACCCAGGCTGGAGCTCCAAATTAAAGAAGTAGATGAATTTGGTAACCACAGTTCACCTCATTACAAAGGAACAGCAGTGTTTTATAAACTGACCAGAGAGATGATAACCAAGAAATGGGAACAATCCATGCCATCTGGTGAATATCAGCAGCACTCTCCACTGTGTAAATTAGCGCTGACATTACCAAAGGTAGGTTTCTCACTTAAACATTACAGATCTTTACACATTAATTAAGCAACAAAAAAGGCCTCTTACTTTTTGACCTATCCTTCATCCATCCATTACCATAATTTCAAGCTGATAATGCCTAAAATCAGAATTTTTTCATAGAATCATAGAATGGTCTGGTTTGGAAGAGACCTCCAAAGGTCATCTAATGCAAGGCCCCTCTGCAGTGAGCAAGGGCATCCTCAACTAGATCAAACCTCCCAGAGCCTTGATGAGCCTCACCTTGAATATCTCCAGGGATGGGGCCTCAGATACCTCCCAGGGTGACGTGTTCCAGTGTTTCACTACCCTCATGGTAAAGAACTTCTTCGTTTTTAATAGTGAAGAAACATTGCTTAATAATTTAGCTATTTCAGTTATATCCTATTGAAGAACTATAAAACATCAGTGAAGCTGATTATTTGGCTTTAGTGAATAACCACTAAATTAAATCCAACACACCTAATTACTGTTACATAGGCACACAAGGCAATGGGAATTCAACCCACGCCGCTATTCGGTGATGTCGCTTTCATTAGCAACACGACGTTACAATGTTGTTCACTCCTGCTCTTCATACCTTTTTCCAGCCAAGAAAACTTTGATTTCTGTACTGAACTAACTCACAGAAGTTTTAAAAATAATAACAAAAACATATTCTGATTTGTTTGTTGGCTCAAAGATGGGGGAAAAAAGAGTAGAAACTGTGGCCGTGCTGCCATTATTGAACCAGGGCATTGTGGCAGAGCGGCCACAAGAAACAAGTGGTTGGTTTTCTCAGGGGGGTGATTATTGCTAGTAAAGTCCCCCAGAGATCCATGCCAGTGTGTTCACGAGGGCCTTTTGAATCATTATGTAAAAATTCTGATGAGAGACAAAATATTCAAAGCACTAAAGTTGTCTGGGAAGAATCATAGAATCAACCAGGTTGGAAGAGACCTCCAAGATCATCCAGTCCAACCTAGCACCCAGCCCTAGCCAATCAACTAGACCATGGCACCAAGTGTCCCATCCAGTCTTTTCTTGAACACCTCTAGGGACGGTGACTCCACCACCTCCCTGGGCAGCCCATTCCAATGCCAATCATTCTCTCTGTGAAGAACTTCCTTCTAACATCCAGCCTGTACCTCCCCTGGCACAACTTGAGACTGTGTCCCCTTGTTCTGTTGCTGGTTGTTTGGCAGAAGAGACCAAACCCCACCTGGCTACAACCTCTCTTCAGGTAGCAGTAGACAGCAATGAGATCCCCCCTGAGAATCACAGAATATGGTGATACTGAGCCACTAAACACAGATAATTTAGATGTTATTGGGGGTGGAATTTATTGGGGTGGAAATATGTACCTGATTTCACAATGACTCTAAATTGCCTCTTACCACTCAAAAGTTTATGCCATATATTTATGAGGCATCCATACGCTATCTGCACTCTGCACTTCTGGTCATAGAATTCAAAGAGAGGATTTGGAAGAAGAGGAAATAAAGAAGGCAATGATCAGAAACATGGAGTGGCTCTAGGTAGAGAGTCAATACACTGATGACAACACTCCAGGCAGTTTCTCTACTAAAATATTTTCGACACTTATAAATGTTATGTAGAAACTGAAAAAGGAATGTCTATAGATCACAGAATGATCATAGAATTGTTTTGGTTGGAAAAGACCTCTAAGATCACTGAGTCCAACCATCAACCTAAGACTGACACAGCTATTAGACTGTGTCTCAAAGAGCCACATCTACACATTTCTTGCACACTTCCAGGGGCAGTGACTCCACTACCTCTCTGGGCAGCCTGTTTTGGGGCCTGGTCACTCAGGAAAATATTTTTTTCCTCATATCCAACCTAAGCCTACCCTGACACAATTTCAGGCCATTTCCTCCTGTTCTAACCCCTGATACTAGGAAGAAGAGACCAATCCCCACCTCACTCCAGCCTCTTTTCAGGCTCACAGCCTCCTTTTCTCCAGACTAAACAAGCCCAGTTCCCTCAGCTGCTCCTCACCAGGCCTATTCTCTAGACCCTTCACCAGCTTCATTGCCCTTCTCTGGAACTGCTCCAGCACCTCAATGTCTTTCTTCTAGTGAGGGGCCCAAAACTGAACCCAGTACTCAAGCTGTGGTCTCACCATTGCTGAGCCCAGGTGTACAATCACTTCCCTACTCCTGCTGGGCATAGTATTCCTGATCCAGACTAAGATGCCGTTGGCCTTCTAGGCCATCTGAGCACATAGCTTGCTCATAATCAAGTAGCCATCAACCAGGATGCTGTCTTCCTTTTCTGACAGGCAACTTTCCTGCCACTCTGTCCCAAGCCTGGAGCGTTCATGGGGTTGTTGTGAGCCACATGCAGGATGCAGCACTTGATCTTGTTGAATCTCACACAATTTACTTCAGGCCTGTCCAGATCCCTTTGCAGAACCTTCTACCCTCAGGTAGATCAACATTCCCACCCCATATCTCATCCTTTCAGAGGATATAAGAGCAATGACATTGGTAAGTGGCAGGTGTAAACAGGACAAAACCGGGACTATAAAAGAGTATACTTTTTACATACAAAAATAATCAAGAGGTGAACCCACTTTCACAGGATATTTGCAGCCATTAAAAATGTGTTTGAGCTGGAAAAGGAATTGACTGAGAGATAGAACCATCCATTAAGCATAATATTCCAGATGCAATTAAATGCCAGAGCAATGAAAAGGAAATTCTAATCACTTATTGTGTCTTATTATGTGTTCTAAAATTACATGATAGCCACATTGAGAATGATAATTAACATAGGAGCATTAATCCTGGTTTTACTGTCTGTGATCTCATCAACATACTTGAATTAGATTTAACTTCATATTTAGGTGGGCTTGCTGATGAATAAAAGAAATAGAAGGAAAGAGTTAAAATTGGATGAGAAAACATAGTCGGGGAGAAATTGAATGTGGTGATTGTACAAACAAATACGCCTGCCATCTGTCAAATGCAACTGCTCTTCACCACTTCACTAAAGCACAAGACTTGTGTTAATGGTCGTGTAATATGAACGCTGGCACCAGCCAGAATTCCTCCTATGTTGATATTATCAACATGCTGCCAGATCACCTTCAGCTATTTGATCACATTCCTGTGTTCAGAGATAGGCTCAAGACCTCATCCTTCTGTTTTGCTAGCTTCTATCTCCTGTACGACTAGACTACAATTCACAGGATCACAGGATGTTAGGCATTGGAATGGACCTCCACAGATCAGAGACCGTCAAATCCAACCCTCTTGCTAGAGCAGGACTACATAATCTAGCACAGGTAGCACAGGAATGCATCTAAATGGGTCTTGAAAATCTCCAGAGAAGGAGACTCTGCAACTTCTCTGGGCAGCCTGTTCCAGTGCTCTGTGACTCTTACACTAAAGAAGTTCTTCCTCTCATTGAGGACAGTTACTTGTGCTGTAGTTTCCATCCATTGCCCCTTGTCCTATCCCAGGGCACAAGTGAGCAGAGGCTGTTCCTGCCCCTTCCTTCTTGACCCTCAGATATTTATAAACACTTATTAGATCCCCTCTCAGTCTTCTCCTCTCCAGATTTAACCGTTCCAGGTCTTCCAGCCTGTCCTCATCAGGCACTGCTCCAGTCCCTTCATAACCCTTGTTTGACTCTTTCAATTAGATCCCTGTGCCTCTTGAACTGAAGAGCCCAGAACTGGAATTCAGCTGATACAAATCTCACAGACCTATCAAAGCATACTAGACATTTTCTCAGCAAAATGAAATTAGCTTTGGGCTTTTCTTTATTTGTTTGGTTGTTTTGTTTTGTGGGTTTTTTTTTTGTCCCAGATGATAAATTTAGAACTATCCACAGTGCCTGCTTTTGGTTGTGAGAAAGACAGATGGAATCTTTTGAAGGCAAACATTCTGGCTACATTTTCACTCACTGCTGCAAAATTCCCACCTAAATCATGAATTGCAGAGAGAAAACAGTAACTGTGTACATTATAAACTATTTTTATATGTTTATGTCCACATTATCTACTCTCTTACAAATATACTTCTGCCAGTGGTCTAAGCAGCAGTTGTTTGCTTTGTATGCAAGCACTCACAGCAGTTTTTACCTTAAACATGCTCTACTTGTACAGAAGTAGGATCTCCGCTAACAATTCCCACTTAAGGAGCTTTCATTTCCTCAGATTTAGTAAATACTCACTGATCAAATAACTCACTGTTATTTTCAACACGAGTCAGTGGATTAGGACTTGATGTCAAGTATGTATGTGCACATCAGTCATTTTTCCTTCTGATTTTAAAGCAATTGCATTTATGCAAAACAGCTGAAGAATTGAAAAGGTTAATTTCTCCCTTTCCCTTTCTGTTTGTCCTGTTTGATATGCTGCTAGAGTCTGGTGGTGTCTGAGAGGTCCATTTGACAGAGCACTTCAGTATTACTGGCTGAAATCAGAATGCTTTGCAAAAAGAGGTGGTTGTAATGCACACAAGCATTTCCAAATTACTATTCTGCTGAAGTTTTAGGTCTAATGACTGTCTAACAGCAAAAGAGCATGTGATCCCCTGCTTCAGAAAGGCAGTTGCTTAGCTAAATTGAAGGACCTTGCAGAGTACAAAACTGCTTTGACAGCCAAGAGTCTTTTACTTCCACCGTCAGCCAGAACAGTGGGAGCACACAGCAGCGCAGCTGAACCCTGGGTGAATTTAGTGCCTCGCCACAGATATTTGATCTTTAAAGGCAGATTTAATGTTTTAGATCTGATGCATTGTGTATTATTACACTATTTCTAGACAATATTCATTTTCAATTCTTATCCCTTTTACCACTATTTTAACTGTAAGTAGCATAAAGTGGCTCAGATTAAAGTCAATGCATGGGTAATTGAGTTCATCTACAATACCTTTGAAAATCTCAAACAGACCTTTGAGGTGCTAAATTCTCATTAGTGAAAGAAAATGTTTAAATATAAATGCATAATTAAAGGAAGCCGAGTCTTGGAAGAAAAACAATGCCCTCTTCTGGAAGAGAGATTTTTTTTTTCCCTTTATTTTGAGGGATATTTTTAATCTGTGTTATATTACCTATCCACCAGGGCACATCCAGTCGCAGGATTGCTGCAGAAGCATGCAAAAGGAGGCAGATTTTGATCTCAAGATAAGTACAGCACAGGCTGGGTTTGCACTGCCAGGCAGTGCATCCTGTGGGTGCCCAAACATCTCAGGGTGAGTACAGCACAGGCTGGGTTTGCACTGCCAGGCAGTGCATCCTGTGAGTACCAAAACATCTCAGGGTGAGTACAGCACGGGCTGGGTTTGCACTGCCAGGCAGTGCATCCTGTGAGTACCAAAACATCTCAGGGTGAGTACAGCACGGGCTGGGTTTGCACTGCCAGGCAGCGCATCCTGTGTGCATTCTGTGCACACTAAAACCCCTTATCAAGACTGAGTGCAGGCCTGACAAAAAGTTGGCTCACAAGTGAATAGGTAACAGTTAGGATCGACCATCTGGGTGTGTAGCTCAGTACCTAAGAAACACTCCAAATACTGAACAATATATGAAGTCTGTGTTATAAAAGTATTTCAGATAAGCTCAGCAAGATTCTGGCTCAGTATGCCCAGGAAGAAAAGGGGAATAGTTTATCCAGCCAGAGATTCATGCTTTTGATTCACAGATGGAAAAAAAATGCAAAGCTCAGTGAACAAACCTGGAGCAAGTCTTACAGGGGAAGCTGTGCAGAAACCAGCCAGGTAATATGACTGAATGCGTGTGACAAAAGTAACAGAAGTGACAGAAAGAGGAAAAAGCACAGCTGGTAACAAAACAAAAACAACAACACAAACCCAAACCAGCTGAAATTCACTTCACCCAATCTCTTCTTATGCACAGGGCTTATGGACATAATTTCTTGTTTTATATGGAGTAGAAAACAACAGTCAAGCCCACAAGGGTTTCTTATGTCTCAGTCACAGGGGAAAAGGACACATTATAGGTTTTTTTTCCTTTCTCTCCTATGTTCAGAGGAAGAAGGAAGAACTCTGTACTTTTTAATGGAACTCATCTTCTGAATTCTGATGATTTTTAGTAATTTACCATTGAACTATGTAAAATGAGGTGTAAAAAGTGCATCCAGCAGGTCTAGGAGGTTCTCCTCTCCTTCTTTCTAGTCTGCCCTGGTGAGACGACACCTGGAATACTGTGCCCATTTTTAGACTGCTCAGTTCAAGAGACAGGAATCTCCTGGAGAGGGCCCAACAGAGGCTACAAGGATGATTAAGGGACTTGAATATCTCTCTTATAAAGACTGAGGTATCTGGGGCCGTTTAGTCTTGATAAAGTGAGAGGGGAACTTGTAAATATCTGAGGGGTGGATGTCAAGATGAAGGTGCCAAGCTCTTCTCAGTGATGCCCAGTAATAGAACAAGGAACAATGGTTACAAACTAGAACACAGGCAGTTTCACTTCAACATGAGGAGGAACTTCTTTACAGTGAAGGTAAAACAGCCCTGGAACAGGCTGCCCAGAGAGGTTGTGGAGTCTCCTTCTCCGGAGCCTTTCAAAACCCATCTGGACATATTCCTGTGTGGCCTGCTCTAGGTGATCCTTGTTTGGATTTGGAAGTTGGACTAGGTGATCTCTGGAGGTCCTTTCCAACCCCTCACATTCTATGATTTTATGATTCTATGAATAATTGTAGCTCCAATATGATTTCTGGACCTAACAGCTACTGCATACAATATACAAACTGATATCTCCCCTACCTAGTATGGTAAGCACACAGTTTTAATGAGAACACGGTGGCAGCAAGGCAAAGGTAGTGCAGCACTCAAAATGAGAATCCATTTCATGTAGGGAGGTTCTGTACAGATATTCTATACATCAGTCAATTCATAAATGATAAACATTTTAATGAGCTGCAATAATCAACCCTTTGGTGTATTGGTATCCATTTATACTTGCTGGAGGTCTTCACTGCTTTTTGGTAATGACATAATTGTAGATAGAGTCAGTCTTAAATGCTGATTGATTGTAATCCACTCCCACATCTGGAGAAACTGCTATGAAGATAGTCTGAGGGAGCTGGGATTGTTAAACTTGGAGAAGAAAAGACTCTGGGAGGACCTTATATACCTGAAGGGAATCTGCAGGAGGGCTGGAGAGGGACTTTGCATGAGGATGTCCAGCAGTAGGACAAAGGGGAATGGTTTTAAGCTGAGCGAGTGTAGGCTTAGATTGGATCTTAGGAAGAAGTTCTTCAATATGAGGGTGGTGAGACTCTGCAATAGGCTGCCCAGAGCGGTTGCGGATGCCTGCTCCCTGCAGGTGTTCAAGGCCAGGTTGGACGAGGCCTTGCTCAACCAAATCTAGTTGAGAAGTGCCCCTGCCAATGGCAGGGAGATTGGAGTGGGTGATGTCTAAGGTCCCTTCCAATCTAAGCCATTTGGTGATTGCTGTGCCTTACTCATGTGGTCATTTCTCTTTTGTCACTGACAGCAAGAGAAGATTATCAACCGCCCACGAAGCACAAAAAGGCTCTGCTCTGATTCATCGGGTAAGAGCAGTTCCATAATAGACTGATAGCACCAGCACTATTAATTATACCTATATTTCCTGTTTACTTTTTTAAATGCCAAGATTTGGTTTGGCAGTTACTGACATTTGAAAATGCCATATTGAGGAAGCAGTATGAGTGATCTATGGCTACCCGAAAAGTGGTTGTAATGAGGCTGATGTTGGCCTCTTCTCCAAAGTAATAACAAGAGAACAATAGGAAACAGCCTCAGGCTGCACCAGAGGAGGTCTAGACTGGATATTAGAAAGAATTTCTTTCCTGAAAGAGTGGTCATTGGAACAGGCTGCCCAGGCAGGTGGTGGAGTCACCATTCCTGGAGCCTTTCACCAAACAAGTAGATGTGGCACTTTGTGACATATTCTAATGATCATAGAATCATAGAATCAACCAGGTTGGAAGAGACCTCCAAGATCATCCAGTCCAACCTAGCACCCAGCCCTATCCAGTCAACTAGACCATGGCACTAAGTGCCTCAGCCAGGCTTTTCTTGAACACCTCCAGGGACAGTGACTCCACCACCACCTCCCTGGGCAGCCCATTCCAATGCCAATCACTCTCTCTGTGAAGAACTTCCTCCTAACATCCAGCCTATACTTCCCCCAGCCTGAGCCTCCCCTTCTCCAGGCTAAATAGCCCCAGCTCCCTCAGCCTCTCCTCATAGGGTTTGTGTTCCAGGCCTCTCACCAGCTTCGTCGCCCTTCTCTGGACACGTGGAGTCACTGGGTGGAGGTCTTTTTCAACATGAATGACTACATGATTCTAATGTGTTAAAAGCTATTCAAAGAAAAATAGGGAGGAAATAAATAAATAAAAACCCACACACAAAGAAAAACTAACCCCCACCCCCCCCAAAAAAAAAAAAAACAACAAACGAGAAAAACATCTTTTGTCCAGGAAATCTTGAAAGCTAATGTTCTGGTGGTGGGTTTGAATGGTATATGATGTATACTGTATCATTTTCTGTATGTGGAGAACCAGTTTATACTGAAAACCTCTAATATCACTGATATATCAGTGACAGGAAATGCCTAACCTCTTTTATTTTACTGCTGGCTTTGCCTATGCAGTTCCAAAAGGTGCAGATCATTGCTGAATCTGCTATTGACTAAAGTCAATTCACGTCCCAGTGCAGGTACAAAAACTGGATTAGAAACAGGAAATGATGATGTTAGAATCCAGAAGAAAATGTTTTACCATGAGAACAGTTTGGCACTGGAATAATTTCTCAAGAGAAGTAGTGGATTCCCTTACACTGGCCAGTTGACAGGGTGCTGAGCCATCTCGTTTCAACTAGACTATCACCAAGAGAGGTTAGACCAGACAATCCTTGGGATCCCTACCAACCTGGCATTCTATGATTCTAATAAAGTCAAAACCAAACCCCGTTTAGTTGGGAATTTTACCCACTGAGATTCCCATTTCAGAATGCTTTTCAAAAGAAAGGAAGATTTATATATAGCTAAAGAATAATTTAACTGTTAATTCTTTTTCATCTAACTGATTTCTGCCCTTCAGAGGCCCTGTGGTACAACTTGCTGTACTGGCTTGCGGAAGAGCTTGCAGAAGATAATACATCATTGCCTGCTTTGTGCTTACCTGTTCGTCGGAGCGTGCTCCAGCTTGTGAGGCTCAAGTGCCCTGATAATTTAGCACACCAGATCTTTGAGCTATTTTGCTGCTGGCAAAAGACCCTTCCAAGGTCAGCTGACAAACCACAGCTCCTGTCTCGCTATTTGCGGAAGAGTGGCAGAAGCGATCTGTCAGAAGAACTTCATTTCAGGTGGCAAAACAAAGTCTTCACTTGACAGAGTCACTGGCAACCAACAGTCAAATTTCCCTTTTCTTTTGCTGAAAGGTCTGAATATTTCCATGACATGTTTGGATGAACAAATGACAGGGATAGCAGTCAGGGACCAGACTGCCTGTCTAATTTGCAAACACTTTACTAAAGGAAAGTAAAATCTCAATGCCCCTGCTTGCTAAAAGTAAACATTTCTTCTGTGGAAAGTACTGAAAATATAGGTAGGAAGAGTTACTAATTGGCCTGCATATGTTTAGATAGCATAGATAATGATTGAACTTGATGATCTTGAAGGTCTTTCCAACCACAGTGATTTTGGAAGAAGACTCCAGAGAAGTCTGGAGAAGAGAAGATTCTGGGGGGACCTTATAGCTGCTTCCCAGTATTTGAAGGGAATCTGTGGGAAGGCTGGAGAGAGACTTTCTGTAAGGGTGCCTAAGAGGACAAGGGGGAATGGTTTGAAGCTGAGGGAGAGCATGTTTAGATTGGATCTTAGCAAGAAGTTCTTCAAAATGAGAGTGGTGAGACCAGAGAGGTTGTGGATACCCCTCTCTGTAGGTGCTCAAGGCCAAGTTGGATGAGGCCTTGAGCAGCCAAATTTAGTTGTCAGATGTCCCTGCCCATGACAGGGAGGATTGAGTGGATGTTGTCTAAGGTCTCGTCCAACCTAAGCTGTTCTATGATTCTGTGGTTCTATGATTCTGTGTTTCTAAGGACTTTAATTGCTTGTCCATACTATACTAAGTTTACATAAAACATAGGTTGATGGTTGGACCAGATCTCAAAGAATCATAGAATCAACCAGGTTAGAAGAGACCTCCAAGATCATCCAGTCCAACCTAGCACCCAGCCCTATCCAGTCAACTAGACCATGGCACTAAGTGCCTCATCCAGGCTTTTCCTGAACACCCCCAGGGACGGTGACTCCACCACCTCCCTGGGCAGCCCATTCCAATGCCAATCACTCTCTCTGTGAAGAACTTCCTCCTAACATCCAGCCTATACTTCCCCCGGCACAACTTGAGTCTGTGTCCCCTTGTTCTATTGCTGGTTGCCTGGCAGAACAGACGGACCCCTACCTGGCTACAACCTTTCTTCAGGCAGTTGTAGGCAACAATGAGGTCTGCCCTGAGCCTCCTCTTCTGCAGGCTAAACAACCCCAGCTCCCTCAGCCTCTCCTCATAGGGTTTGTGTTCCAGGCCTCTCACCAGCTTCGTCGCCCTTCTCTGGACACGTTCCCAAGCTAAACAACTCCATAATTCTGCATTTACACATACTTTAAATATTAGGAAATATTCCCTGTGAATCATTGCATGAAACACAGATTACATCTAGTAACGACAGCTACCACATTTTCTAGGCAAAATCATAATAGATCACTGTAATGCACAGACAGGGCACATTTCTTCTTACTTTCAGATTTGGATGCAATTAATCCTGACTTTTATCTTTTCAGTGAATGTGTTTGATCCTTGTGAATGTCATAGCAGATTTCATTGTTTGTGTGAGTATCTAGTCAGTTTCTAGAAGTTCTTCTGCTGTAATGCAAACCAGGACCATAATCTACCAGATCTGTTGCCTCGCTTTTATCTGACATAGTAATGTTCTGTTTGTTTTCAGGTTGCTATCAAATTTGGGAAAAGGAATTATTTGTTGATGCAAGTTTTGAATATAATTTCAAAGCAATGCATTTTATTATACTCATTTCTTGTGCTAAAAAGTAAGCAAGTGTGCTTGCTTGTGCCATTCCTCAGCTATGTATTTTAAACTCTAAAATCTTGTTTCTTCCCAGAATGCTAAGTAAGACTAACTGTTGGGAACTGGCTGAAGGAGAGGAGACACGAGCCCCTAGAAGCTTGTACAATCAAGCCTTGGACGTGAGGTCTGAGTATTGAAGCGCAGTAAGCTACAGCAGTGTATGTGAAGAAGCTCAAAGGAATGTGTCCTTGAGCCTTCTGATAAACAGCTTCTGTGGGACTGTGTCCAGATTAGGAGTGAAGTTAAATGATACCACAGGTGGGAGGAATATGCAAATTCCAATCTTTAGATGTACCTTGTTGCATGCTGGATGTGCTCTCTTTTGCTCACCCTGACCAGAAATTATGTCCTTTGTAACTTGAACCCTGATGCTCTCAATTGGATCGCCCTGAAGCTAGCTCGTGGTGAGTCGTCTCTTGGCTTTCCCGACCCTGCAACGAACCTGATTTTTTATCCCCTATGTCAGAGTAAAAGTAGGGTTGGACTTCTACAATTGTGTTTTTGCTGAAATAATATTCTAATGTACAGTCTTCTCTTACCTGCTGCTATAATGCAATCCACTTCATGCACCACCATGCCACCAACCCCAAATTTCTCTAAATGCTAAGCTATTTATTTTCTGTTAAAAGTTCAAGGCAGCTGGCAGGAGCCAGCAAAAGGAACAATTCTGAGAGAAAACTGATTCCTAGGTATTCACACATAGAAATATCAATTTGTCTTTACACAGGCTGGCACATCTACTACTGCAGTACTCTGTAGTAGATGCAGCTCTTTCCCAAGTCCATCTGTACATGACACTGGTTTTGTTGATGCTGTTCTACCTGCATTTGTCTGGCTTTACTTTGCCAACAAACAGTGACAAATAGAAGGGAACTTTGGTTTGTAAAATTTGAAACAGGACTGAAAGAGCATTATTTAGGGCAACTAAGTTGGTGAAGGATCTGGAGAACAGATCTTGTGAAAGGAAGCTGAGAGGACTGGAGTTGTTTAGTCTGGAAACTAAAGGGAGAGACTGAGGGGAGACCTCGTTGCTCTTTACAACTCTGAAAAGAGGTTGGACTAAGGTGGGGATCAGTCTCTTCTCCCTAAAATCCTAACAGTACATTCTGTATTCCTGAAGATTCTTACATAGTTGTAACTGGAACAGGCTCCCCAGGGAGGTTGTGGGGTCTCCTTCTCTGGAGACTTTCAAGGCCTGTCTGGATGTGTTCTTCTGTGATCTGTGTTAGATAGTATTGTCCTGCTCTGGCAGGGGGGTTGGACTTGATGATCTCCTTGGGTCCCTTCCAACCTCTAATATCCTGTGATCAGAAGTAACCATCTGGAAGAGTCTGTGGTTAGATTTTCTGTAGCTTTGTGGAGGCACATATTACACGGAGAACAAAAGAGCCCCACTTACAGCAACGACTACAACCCAAACTGACCTTTCATGAAAGGTTTTCAGATGCATCTCACAGACAAAACAGCTGACCTTAAAGACCTTTAGGACGAAAGGAAACAGCTTCAAGTTGCACCAGAGGGGGGTTAGACTAGATATTAGGACAAATTTCTTTACTGAAAGAGTGGTCAGGTATTGGAATAGGCTGCCCAGGGCAGTGGTGGAGTCATCATATCTGGAGGTGTTCAGGAAATGTGTGGACATGGCATTTTTGGGACATGGTTGGTCTTAGTTTTAAGGTTGGTCTCAATGATTTTAGAGGTCTCTTCCAACCAAAAGAATTCTGTGATTCTCCAGAGAAAATCTGGAGAAAGAGATACTCAATGAGATAAATTAAAGAGCTATTTCAGCAAAACCCACTACTAGGAGGCATCAGCCCAATCAAACTATGCAATAGTTTTCTCTACATGGGATTAGCAAAAGAATAAAGCCAAGCCCAGCTCAGTAGAGGCAGACAATCTATCTCACCCAATTTTTCACATAATGATACCATGAGTAGTAAATACTGATGAAAAGAGGAACAAGAGGTAATAACACAGCCATGAGGATTAGCCAGATCATGAAAAATAACAACAATAATTTTAAGTGGAAGATGCAAGGCCTGCATAATCATTGTTAGGATGATCAGAGGGCTGAAGCCCTGCTCCTGTGAAGACAGCCTGAGAGAGTTGTGGTTGTGCAGCATGGAGAAGAGAAGACTGAGAAGAGTTTCTAGCAGCCTTCCAGTACCTAAAAGGGCCTACAGGAAAGGGACTTTTTACAAGGGCATTTATTGATAGGACAAGAGGCGATAGCTTTTAACTGAAAGAGGGTACATTTGAATACCCGTGGCAGGGGAGGTGGAACTAAATGATCCTTGTGATCCATTCCAACCCTGACTGATTCTATGATTCTCATCTATGAATTGGACATTAGGAGGAAGTTCATTACTATGAGGATGGTGAGACACTGGAATGTTTTTCCCAGCCAATGCTCCAAGCCTGGAAGTGTTGAAAGCCAGGTTGGATGGGGCCTTGAACAAGCTGGTTTAGTAAGAGGTGTCCCTGCCTGTGGCAGGGGGTTTGGAACTAGTTGTTCTTTAAGGTCACTTCCAATCCAAACTGTTCTATGATTTTATACCTTTTATTTCAGTTGCAGTTTATTTCTCTGGATTCAATGTACCAATTATTTTTGTCCTTAATAACACAATATAAACTTTAAATATTTATCTATATCTAGAGTTAGTGATCTATCCTTTGCTAGTCTTCAGACTATTTAAAACCCTGTGTGTCTTGATGAATAATCTGAATTTTGATGCATATTTCTAAGTCTGGATATCTTCCCTTCAGAGGTCGTATATGTGCTATAAAGGAGAACATTGCAAAAGGAAAAATAAGCAGAAATTGTGTTCATTAGTTTGATTCACCTAATCAGTAAGATCTCATCTTGTAAAATTATTAGGTTTTAACTGTGAGACAGTGTACGTGGAAATCAACTCTTTCACTGTGACATAGCCATCATTTTTTTTTTCTATAAATAAAGATGCTTTTAAAATGCAAACTAGCTTCTAAGTGGAATATATTATCACATTTTCTGGCACCAGACCTTTTGTCACCACTGCCTTTCCTTTAGGAATTAATATCTTGCTGCATGCTCAGCAAACATCATCACAATGGGCAAGTGTATTATGTCTGTTATATATGGTGACAGTAGGAACAAGACTGGAAATAGAATAGAATAGAATAGGTTGGAAGAGACCTCCAAGATCATCCAGTCCAACCTAGCACCCAGCCCTGTTCAGTCAACTAGACCATGGCACTAAGTGCCTCAGCCAGTCTTTTCTTGAACACCTCTAGGGATGGTGACTGCACCACCTCCCTGGGCAGCCCATTCCAATGCCAATCACCCTCTCTGGGAAGAACTTCCTCCTAACATCCAGCCTATACTTCCCCTGTCACAGCTTGAGACTGTGTCCCCTTGTTCTGTTGCTGGTTGTCTGGGAGAAGAGACCAACCCCCACCTGGCTACAGCCTCCCTTCAGGTAGTTGCAGACAGCAATGAGGTCACCTCTGAGCCTCCTCTTCTCCAGGCTAAACAACCCCAGCTCCCTCAGCCTCTCCTCATAGGGTTTGTGTTCCAGGCCCCTCACCAGCCTTGTTGCCCTTCTCTGGACACATTCCAGCACCTCAACATGTGTTGAGTACAGGGGCAGAATAACCTCCCTTGTCCTACTGGCCACACTGTTCCTGATACAGGCCAGGATGCCACTAGCTCTCCTGGCCACCTGGGCACACTGCTGGCTCATCTTCAGCCTACTATCCACCAGTACCCCCAGGTCCCTTTCTTCCTGGCTGCTCTCCAGCCACTCTGTCCCCAGCCTGTAGCACTGCTTGGGGTTGCTGTGTCCAAAGTGCAGAACCCTGCACTTGGCCTTGTTCAGTCTCATCCCATTGGCCTCTGCCCACCCATCCAGCCTGTCTAGGTCCCTCTGCAGGGCTCTCCTACCTTCCAACAGATCAACACCTGCTTCTAGCTTGGTGTCATCCTCAAAGTTACTGGTGCTGGACTCATTCCCCTCGTCCAGATCATCAATAAAGATGCTGAACAGGCCTGGACCCAACACTGATCCTTGGGGAAGACCACTAGTGACTGGCTGCCAACTGGATGTGGCATCAAACCAGATTTCATTTTTCCATCGAAAATAGAAGTCTTTTACTACAACTGCCAACATTCTGCCACAAGATGGCCTCTGTGTCTAACAAAATAGCAACCCTGCAAGACCTGCGTGAATACAACACTGCTGAAAACTAAAAGCCACCTCTAATGATCTGGGTACTCCACTGCCTCGTATCACTAAAATCGGTGCAAAGCATGAAGAATTGGGGGCATCTAAGCAACAACTGCATTCAGCCTATTCCTAGGAAGCCAGCAGTGTGCCCTTGTGGCTAAGAGGGATGGTGTTATCTTGGCATGTATTAGAAGGAGACTTATTAGTAGGTCAATGCAGTTTCTCCTCCTCCTCTGCTCTGCCCTGGTAAGGCCACATCTGGAATTTTGTGTCCAGTTCTCAGCTCCTAAGTTCAAGAAAAATTTCAGGAAACTGCTTGAAAGAGTCCAGTGCAGACACAAAGATGCTGAAAAGAGTGGAACATGTCATCCCTTATGAGGAAAGGCTGAGGGATCTGGAGCTCCTTAGATTGGAGGAGACTGAGAGGTGACCTCATTAATTGTTTATAAATATGAAAGGGTGAGTGTCAGGAGGATGGAGCCAGGCTCTGCTCAGTGATGTCCAATGACAGAACAAATGGCAGCAGGTGCAAGCTGGAGAAAGGGAGGTTTCATGTGAACATAAGAAAAACCATTTTCACTGTGAGAGTGCTGGAGCCCTGGAACAGGCTGCCCAGAGAGGATGTGGAGTCTCCTGTACTGGAAACTCCCCGCTCTGGCAGAGGGATTGGACTAGACAATCTTTTGAGGCCCCTTCCAACCCCTAACATTTTGTGATTCTGTACTTTAAGATTATTTATTGCACTAATTGAATAGTAAAGTTATATTAATTTTGTTCATGGAGAACAAGCTATTTTTTATTAGTAGCAAGCACTAATCAAGTAACTAAGCCCATGGATTTAATTAAAGATTGAGAAAAAAAAAGATTGGGGTGGGGTTGCTTAGCCTGGAGAAGAAGAGGCTCAGGGGTGACCTCAGTGCTGTCTGCAACTACCTGAAGGGAGGTTGTAGCCAGGTGGGGGTTGGTCTCTTCTCCCAGACAACCAGCAACAGAACAAGGGGACAAAGCCTCAAGTTGTGCCAGGGGAAGTATAGGCTGGATGTTAGGAGGAAGTTCTTCACAGAGAGAGTGATTGGCATTGGAATGGGCTGCCCAGGGAGGTGGTGGAGTCCCCGTCCCTGGGGGTGTTCAGGAAAAGACTGGATGAGGCACTTAGTGCCATAGTCTAGTTGACTGGATAGGGCTGGGTGCTAGGTTGGACTGGATGATCTTGGAGGTCTCTTCCAATATGGTTGATTCTATTCTATTCTATTCTATTCTATTCTACTCTATTCTATTCTATTCTATTCTATTCTATTCTTTTGACAGAATAACTTTCAGAAACATTGTCACCCACTTTTATTTTGGCCTTTGCTCAGCTTATGGCCAAAACAGACAAATTACATAGCAGAAGCTGGAAGAGATTAATAAGACTGGAAATATTTCATACAGGAGTAATGGTGGTGGGAAATGGCAGTGCTGGTTGTGTTGCTGTGGTAATGGTAGTCATGATGGTGGTGCTGGTGGTTGTTGTGGTGGCAATACTTGTGGTTGTGGTGGCAGCACTGGGTTTTGTTGTTGTGTTTGTTGCTGAAGTTTGTTGTTGCTGTCACTGTGGTGGTTGTGGTTGTCATGGTGGTTGTGGTTGAGTTTGTGGTGGTTGTTATTGTGTTTGTGATTAATCATAGAATCATAGAATGTCAGGGTGTGGAAGGGACCTCAACAGATCGTCTGGTGCAGCCCCCCTGCCATAGCAGGATCAGCTAGAGCAGATCACACTGGAATGCATCCAGTTGGGTCTTGAATACCTCCAGAGAGGGAGACTCCACAACCTCCCTGGGCATCTGATTCCAGTGCTTTGCCATTCTCACAGTGAAAAAACTTCCTCCTCAGGTTCACATGCCTCAATTTCCACCCATTGCCCCTTGTCCTATGGTTGTTATTGTGGTTGTTTTGTTGTGGTTGTTAATATGGGGGGGTTGTCATTATTTGTACTGCAGGTGCCAATTTCATCAGCAGATGTCAGAGAAGAGCTTCCACAAAGATCCCATTTCTTGTGTTTTCAAACTTGAAATCAATATATAACGTCCTTTCAATAGGATAATGGAAAAGGAATTCCCCAAAGACTGTAAATTATTCACTTGTCTATAATGAGTTACTCCTTTTTAGAGTCTTTTCAGGTGAAGAGATACAAATAAGGTCCCTTCCAACCCAAACTATTCTATGATCCTATTAAATGATTTAAGATGCAGGTATTATGCAATCAGCAATAAAAATGCTTTCTTCTACATTTTAGCAGCAATACTTTGTTAAGATCCATGTCCCTGACTGAGGAGCTAAGAAAAGGGATAATAATTTTTTAAAATAGGAAAAAAAATAGACTGAAGTGGTACAGAATCAAATGTGTGGAAGTATTTTGGAGCATTTCTAGAAAGAAGTAAGAAATTATTCTGTACTGAAGTAACCCAAGACAATATCAGAAGTATTTAATGTCTCATGTTCTTCCATTTGAAAAAATATAGCAAACTTTGGGGGGCAAATGAGTCATTACTAATGGAAACACCAAACTTATCTTCTCTTTTTGTCTTCTAGGATGTCATTCCTTAGAGAAAAAAAAAGACATTACCAAAGAAATGGAGATCTTTTTCTGAGAACACCCAACATAAAATTAAGCTGATGCCATACTGATTTTAGGGTACTTTAACTATTGATTCCAAATGGTTTCAAGATCCTTCACCTAGAGAATCAAATCCAAATGGTTCCAAGATGCTTTAGCTCATCTTTCTCTTCACACATGCAGAAACTCCTGAAAGATTAGATTTGGCAGTCAGCAAGAAAAACACTAAATGCCTTCTGCTACCAGTCATAGAATCATAGAATGGTTTAAGTTGGAAGGGACCTCAAGGATCATCCAGCTCCAACCCCCTGCCACAGGCAGGGACACCTCCCACTAGAGCAGGTTGCCCAAGGCCTCATCCAGCCTGGCCTTAAACACCTCCAGGGAGGAAGCATCCACAACCTCCCTGGGCAACCCGTTCCAGTGTCTTACCACCCTCACTGTAAAGAACTTCCTCCTAACATCCAGTCTAAATCTCCCCTCCTCCAGCTTAAACCCATTCCCCCTCGTCCTGGCATTACTAGACCTTGTCAATAGTCCCTCCCCAGCCTTCCTGTAGGCTCCCTTCAGATACTGGAAAGCCACTCTAAGGTCTCCTCGAAGCCTTCTCTTCTCCAGGCTGAAGAGCCCCAACTCTCTCAGCCTGTCCTCATAGCAGAGCTGCTGCAGCCCTCTGAGCATCTTCGTGGCTCTCCTCTGGACCCGCTCCAGCAGTTCCATGTCTCTTTGTGTTGGGGGCTCCAGAACTGCACACAGTCTTGGTAGAGTTAGATAATGTTTGGACTTGGTGGTCCTAAACTGAAATGATTCTATGATTCTGTGTCTTTAACTGGGGATATTTTCCTCCTCTGGTGCAACTTAAGGTCATTTCCCTATTTCCTATCATTTGATATGAGGTACAAGAGACTAACATATCTTGTCACGGAATGCACTGGGTCGGAAGGGACCTCTCGAAGTTATCTAGTCTAAGCCCCCTGCAGTATGTGGGGACATCTTTAATTAGATTGAGTGGCTCAGAGCCCCATCAAGCCTGATCTTGGATGTCTCCAGGGATGGGGCCTCTACCACCTCCCTGGGCAACCTGTTGCAGTGTACCACTATGCTCATAGCAATGAATGTCTTCTTAATGTTCAATAAAAACACACCCTGCTCTAGTTCAAACCCATTGTTCCTTGTTCACTTGCAAGTCCAGCACCTTGTCTTGCAAGTGAGCTGCTGCCTCTCTTTATTACCCTCTGTGTACATGCACAGACGCACCTAAACACACCTAAACCCATCAAGCATTTAATAGCTTCAGCTTGTGTCTGAAAAGGTATAAAACTAACTTGAATTATGGTTTCTTGGCTGACAGCAAGCTGCTGTCAACTCTTGGTCTGTGCCTGGTAACCATGGCTACACAATGCAGGGGTGTGCTTATTGTAACTGCTTTTGTGAGGGACCACACTCCCTCCACCCCAAGAAGAGGATGAGTAACTGGGGGTGAAATGCAAATTAGTGACTAGTTAACATTTTTCTTGTCTTTTCATAAAAAATGGATGCTCTGTTGAATGGCATCGTTTAATTTGCTGAATAATTTATGACAGCCAGTCTGTCCCATTGAAATTTTCATATCAATTTTAATGAGCTTGTCAAAGCTCTTCGAGCCATTTTATGTTTAATAGATTTAGCTAGGCTAATATTTTAACCCCTTGCTTCTTATAACTGACATAAAAATCAGTTTAATATAAAAATCAAAGAGTGGTAGGGGACGAAAGTGACCTGGGGAGATCGTCTGTTAGCTTTGTATTTTTTCATTTGTAGATTAGCAGCTCTAGTTCATTTCAATTGGAGTAACTTTATTATTCTCTAGACTACAGTTAATATTTCATATCGGTTTTAAAGGTTTTCTCTGCAGGGAAAATGAATAGAAACTTGGCAGGAGGGAAAGAAAAAAGAAAGTAGATTTTTAGTTTATTGCCATAGGAGGGAGTTTTTTATAGATTGATAGATTCATGGGTTTGGTTGGAAGAGACCTTAAAGATCACTTAGGTCCAATCCTCCTGTCATGGGCAGGGATACCTCCCACTAGACCAGCTTGCCCAAGGCCCCATCCAACTTGGCCTTGAACACCTTAGAATCATAGAATCAATCAGGTTGGAAGAGACCTCCAAGACCATCCAGTCCAACCTAGCACCCAGCCCTAGCCAGTCATCTAGACCATGGCACTAAGTGCCTCATCCAGGCTTTTCTTGAACATCTCCAGGGACAGTGACTCCAGCACCTCTCTGGGCAGCCCATTCCAATGCCAATCACCCTCTCTGGGAAGAACTTCCTCCTAACATCCAGCCTATACTTCCCCTGGCACAACTTGAGACTGTGTCTGCTTGTACTATTGCTGGTTGTCTGGCAGAAGAGACCAACCCCCACCTGGCAACAACCTCCCTTCAGGTAGTTGTAGTCATGGCCCTTGGTTGCTGATGTGCTTTCTGTTCGAGGCAGTGGTCCCACTAAGTGGAGTAGGATAAGGCACAAGCAGAAGAAAAACGTTTGGTAGCTTTCTTAGCAGCCTCTGTCTTTATGTAGGTAAATCTTGAAAGAAAGAGTTTTAAAGGTACTTGAAAAGGTATTTCAATACTTCAGGTATTCAATAGTTATTAGAATGCTAATATTCAAACTGTAGCGGCGCTGCTCTCTTTAACAGTAGTGTGGGGAAAAATGTTTTATTAAACACTAATTTCACTAGTTATTTAAAAAGTAGCTGGCTTTGCACACATTAATCTCTTTTTCTTTTTAACTCATCAAGGTTGATGGTCTAGGTCTTACCTTCAAGGAGGGGGCATCTATGACTTCCATGGGCAACCTGTTCCAGCATCCCACCACTCTCACTGTAACAAATGTTGAGTCCATATTTACCTTCCTCAGGCTTCAGGTTGGAAGTGTTTTAATTACAAGGATTTTGAAGGTAAAAGGATCCTAGAACAAGAGCTCTATTAAAAAATTATATAGAACATTAGTCGGAAGATTTTAGAGATTAGGGGGAAAAAAAGGTAAGGTTAAACTGAGCACAAGAAACCAGTACATTTGTACATGAATCAATACTGGAAAGTAGTTGCATAACTAACACTACTTCAGTGCATCTTTGATGTTGTTGTGTTTTTTTATTGTTATTATTGGTCACAGGATCACAGAATATTAGGGGCTGGAAGGGACCCAAGGAGATCATCAAGTCCAACTCCCCTGCCAGAGCAGGACGATGCTATCTAACACAGATCAGAGGAACACATCCAGACAGGCCTTGAAAGTCTCCAGAGAAGGAGGCTCCACAACCTCCCTGGGGAGCCTATTCCAGTGCTCTGTGACCCTTACAGTAAAGAAGTTCCCCCTTGTGTTGAGGCAGAACCTCTTGCTGTTATTATTGTTGCTGTTGCTATTATTATCTGAACATTTTGCCTGCATTGCACTTCACAGAATCAGTACAAAGCCAGCAGGGTGGGTTTGCACATCAGGATTACATCATACTGGAGATGCTTGAAAAGAAGACTAAACAGTAGCTTTGTCATCTTCTGGCTCGAATTACTGTCAGGAAATGATGAATAAACCATTTGGAAAAATAATTATAATCAAATTGGAGCAAGGAGCATCCATCATAGAGCATTAATGTAAAGCTAACCAGTCAGATAATGTTTAGGAGGACTCAGAAAATGAGAAGAAGGGTCCCCAGAAGAATCACAGAATTAACCAGGTTGGAAAACACCTTCGAGATCGTTGAATCCAATCTATCAGAAGAAAAAGAACTGCCTAAAGGTTAGGAATTAACCTGGCAAATATCCATAAGGAAACTAGAGGAGCATAAATATAAATTAAGGTAACAAAGGGAGAAAGAAGGGAAAACAATCAAAGGTCAAATTCTATTAAACACTTTCGGTAATGTTGTAAAATACACAATAAAGACACTCTACAAATAGTACATGACACCAAGATAGGAAAGGTTAGGAGCACAGCAGCAGAGTAAAAGAGTGACCTTAGAGAAGGTACAGTGGAATTAATGCACGAGTGCAGCATTTGTGAAAAAGAACTTAAAAGCAAAATACTAAGAATGGGAGGGATGGGGAGAACAGCTGACAAGGCATCAGAATTTAAAGGTTTGGTTGTTCTTTGCTATTTCAAGTTTTGAACATCAAAAAGATGCCTTTTCCATTTCAAATCTTATCTGAGGTGGGCAATTCTCTTGCATTTTTTATTCTGGACAACTATAAATCTCTTCTATTTTCAGCAAAAATGAACAAATCAGTTAGGGGAGTAAGTTTCCTTGCTAATGCAGAAAGGAAGCGGCTTTATGGAAAATTCCATGAGTGAGCCCAATTCTGCCTCTTTCTGATGCTCACAACAACTTCAGCCTCGTTTTGCACATCTTCAAATCCTCCTAATTGAGCCAGCCTCAAAAACAAGGTGAGCACTTCATTTAAATACATTTACAGGGTGGACAATTGTAAGCAGATCAACAGATGTCACTGCTGTAGATAACAAATGTTGTGCTTCTGAAATAAATTCATCTTCTTGGAATTTTCCTTTTGAAAACACAGCATCTTTACTGACAAGTGCAATGAAAAAGTCTTCTCCATCTCATCCATGTAAGAAAACTCTTCCTACAGTGCTGCTCTGCACTTCCTACCACTGCTATTTAAGGGTATAAACTAAAGCTTGTGGCTGGAGAGCTGATTACTCACTATTCTGCTGTATAAACACAGAATGTTTCCATTTTGAACTCCTCTAATCTTCCAGTACTCTCCCAATTAGCCTAGATGCCAAGACCAGCATTGGAAAATGTTCCCTGAGCATCTCACCCTTCTGCTACTTTTTAAGAGTAAGCAACACATCCTGGGAGCCTTACTTCTACACTCAGGGAAGTTTATCATGGTTGCTATGCAGATGTTTTTCCATGGCATGGTGCTGTCACTTGGCAAGTTCAACTTGCTTCATACTATGTCTGAATTTAGGAATTTGCGTGAAGAACTATGACTTAGTTGCCTTTGTTCAACCCCATGGTATGGGAATGATTCATAGATTCACAGAAGTGTTTGGGTTGGAAGGGACCTTCACCATCATCCAGTTTCCAACCCTTTGTGATGTGCAGGGACACCTTCCACTAGACCAGGCTTCATCCAACCTGGCCTTGAACACCTCCAGAGAGGGGCATCCACAACCTCCCTGGGCAACTTGTTTGAGTGTCTCACCACCCACACTATGAAGAATTTCTTCCTAATCTCCAGTCTAAATCTTCTCTCTTCCACCTTAAAGCCATTCCTTCCCAGTCCTGATTTCACACCAAATCCCATCACCTTACTAAAGGGATGATCAAAGTGCATAAGAAGGATGGCTTATTTAATGACCTTCACTTCAGCTTGAAGTGAAGTATTGGATTTTAACAGATATTGCCCAAGTTCAATAATCTTTTCTTTCTTTTTACCAGTTATTCTCCCTTTCAGAAGCTTTGAAGGGAGGGAAAAAAAAAGGCAAAACAATGTCACTATAAAGCTATTTCTCTATATAAAACATTACATCAGGCATAGATTTATTTTTTTATTTCCCCTTTTGGAAGCATCCCAGATAGATTTGCTACTCTGGATTCAGAATTCAGAAAGATTAACAGCCTTCCTCACCATCTTAGGAAAACAACTCCATGAAAAAGAAAAACTTTTCAGGTAACACTTAAGAGGATATCAAATGACTCAATTGTCAGATTTATATGTAGGGATTTTTACCTAGGATCATGTCCATACCTGATAGCATTTGCTGTGCTCCGCTGGTAGCTAAGGATCTAACCCACAGCTCTTTTTTCTTCATAATATGCTCCAAGTTTTGCTTCTTACATATATTTGTAGGTCTTTTGCATCTACAACCAGACAGGAGCTCTGCTTCTCCATACTTAGCTATAAATTTGATTTTCTATGATAGTAAACCACTAAAGATCTAGCAAGACTAACCATTAAAACACAAATATCTGCCATCCTTAGTACAAAATCATTAAGCATCATTATCTTAGAGCACTCACATATTCCTCACCTTCATCCCAAGTTTCTGTTTGAGCTCAGAGACTACACTGAAATGGAATGTTAAAAGAAGTTCTTACCCAGTGAATAAAAATGAGATTTAAAGCACTATCTTTATTATTTTCAGATAAGAATCCAGCAAATAACTCCCTAGGCAGCAGCATCAAACAATCCACCTATTTCCTTCAATTGAAAAAAAATAGTATAATTAAGAGTGTAGTAGCTTGGCCAGTGTTAACCACATAGAGAAGCATTCATAGAGTGGTTTGAGTTGGAAGGGACTTTCAAAATAATCTAGTTTCAAACCCTCTGCCATGGACCCCCTGTTCTAGAGTCTCATCATCCTTACTGTAAAGGGTAGATGTCCTTAATTCCTTCAACCACATGCTTAAAACTTATCTCAGAAAAGAAATTTGTTTCCAAGACAATCTTCCACAGGAAAGAAACTACTTAGAAATGGACATGAAATATTCACTGATTAAAAAAAAAGAATGTTGTTTGGAAAACAAATAAAAAAATAGACAAGTATGCAAAAAAATGCAGTAGAGTTCCTAATAAGCTGACATATACTAGGGTAAATTCAGATACTCTCTTCAAAAAGTCAAGGGACATCAGTCTATAGGATCAGTATTCAGTGGTTTGCATTTATTTTGGCCTTTCAGATCTTATAAATCATGTATAAAATCCAATATCACTTAGGGGAAGAGATGTATTAGATTCAATCTTCTAATTATAGCCTCTGAACTTTGCAAAGACTTTCATTTATCCTATAGATGCTGATTTTCCACTGAGTTCAAAGGCTCCTTACTGTTAGACATACTATGACTTCACTAATTAAAATGAATGAAGGAATGTGACAAACAAAGCCAAACTGAACATGTTGCACTATTAAAATTAAATCACAGCAGAACAAAATCAGAAGCAGAAGTGCAAATGTTGTTGAAGAGCAATTCTTCGGTCATCTGAGGATCTAGGCTATTCCAAACTATTTTACTAAATGCAAGCAAAATGACACAATTGTGGGACCAAATTAATCCAGAGAATTACCTAGAAGGTAAAATTGTCCATCTGACAACATCCAGTTGACTTTGCCCTTTACTTTCTGATTTTGATCTTCGCTGTGTTATTTACTGAGGTGTGCCTTTAGTATTTCAAATGTTCTAAGGGAAAGACATAGAAAAGTATTCTCCTGTCTCCTGTGGGTGTGAAAATATAGGTAACTCTAGTTTTTAAATGTCTAGCTGATGAAATGACTTTGAATGGAATGTATTCTTATGCTAAACATACCAGGGACCTGACAATTTTCAGGCAAATTAAATTTTCAACAGGCATTCTAACCACTGAATGCATGAAGATATTAAACTATGTATGAAGTTCAATAGTGAAAGTGTAATAAGCCTTAAATTCTTGGAAAACAAGATAGAAGGAGATAGAAAGAGCCTCAGAATGTACCAGGGCAGGTTTAGGCTGGATGTTAGAAAGAAATTCTTCATGGAAAGAGTCATTTGCCATTGGAATGGGCTGTCCAGGGAGGGGGTGGAGTCACCATCCCTGGAGGTGTTCAGGAAAAGCCTGGATGAGGCACTTAGTGCCATGGGTTAGTTAATTAGAAAGGTTAGGTGATAGGCTGGACTCGATCATCCTAAGGTCTTTTCAGCCTGGTAAATTCTGTGATTCTGTGAAAGGCAGCCAAGATGCCTTCTATACTCCCTTTACTCCCCTGCTTTAACCATCAAATCGTTGAGAAGACCAAGGCATCAATCCACCACCACCATGCTTACTAAACCATGGCCCCAGATGCCATGTCTACAAAATTTCTTAATACCTCCAGGGATAGTGACTCCACCACGTCCCTGTGCAGCTTGTTCCAACACCTGACCACTCCTTCACTAAAAATACTTGTCCTAATACTCAATCCTCTGGTGCAACTTGAGGCCATTTCCTCTCATCCTAAAGATCTTTAAGGTCAGTTGTTTGGTTTTCAGTTGTGGTTTGTTCTTTTGGTTTTTTTTTTTGTGAGGTCCATCTGAAACACCTTCATGAAAGGTCAGTTTGAGTTGTAGACCTTGCTGTAAATGAGGCTCTTGTGTTCCCCTGTAGTATATGCCTGCAAAAAAGCTACAGAATAGAATAGAATAGAATCAAGCAGGTTGGAAGAGACCTCCAAGATCATTCAGTCCAACCTAGCACCCAGCCCTAGCCAGTCAACTAGACCATGGCACTGAGTGCCTCATCCAGGCTTTTCCTGAACACCCCCAGGGACGGTGACTGCACCACCACCTCCCTGGGCAGCCCATTCCAATGGCAATCACCCTCTCTGGGAAGAACTTCCTCCTAACATCCAGCCTATACTTCCCTTGGCACAACTTGAGACTGTGTCCCCTTGTTCTGTTGCTGGTTGCCTGGGAGAAGAGACCAACCCCACCTGGCTACAGCCTCCCTTCAGGTAGTTGTAGACAGCAATGAGGTCTGCTCTGAGCCTCTTCTTCTCCAGGCTAAACAACCCCAGCTCCCTCAGCCTCTCCTCATAGGGTTTGTAAAAACCATCTAACCATTGACTCCTTCAGATACATATTTGGATCTTTGAGAAGAGTATTTTTGTCAGGTGTCAGGGTTTGAGCAGAATTGAGCAGTCTGAAAGTAAGGAGAACAGGCAGGGTAACGTTAGGTCATTCTGATAAGGAGACACAGCTGCAGAAAGGTGGCCTTGGGAGGGCTGGCAGAGAAGCTGTGAAAGTTAGTTGTTGTCTGTAGCTAGCTGTGTGAGGGGGTCTTGAAGGTGTAGTTGGTCAGCTCTGTCTGTCTGCATGTGGACAGCCCATATACTGCTGTGTAACCTATCAGAATTTCACATGTTGCATTGAACCATTGTACAAGCATCAGTCTTAGCTTCAATAAACTGAATCCACTTTAGCCACCATATTGGTGAGGCTGTGCCATTCTGGTTCCCTGCATGGATCCTGAAGAGAGGAACACATGCAGCAGACAGGGGGGAAAAAATATGTAATGTATATGAAGATTTTTGAAAACAAAAAGCTTCAATTTTCTAGGGAAGCGACAACTCAGACTGAAATAATTCCCAAGCTTCTGGTCAAATGTTTCACCAAATAAAACAAGAGGCAGGGATTCATTCAGTTCATTATTATATTCACACTAGCATAATATTTTAGTGAAGGGGATAAATAGATATCTAGGCATCTATCTGGAATACTTAGAGGAAAGAAAAAAAACTACCTATCATTATAAGGGGGAAGATAATCCAAGCTGGGGTTGTTTAGCCTGGAGAAGAGAAGGCTTAGAGCAGACCTCATTGCTGTCTACAACTATGGAAGGGAGGCTGTAGCCAGCTGGGGGTTGGTCTCTTCTCCCAGGCAACAGCAATGGAACAAGGGGACACAATCTCAAGTTGTGCCAGGGAAGGTCTAGGCTGGATGTTAGGAGGAAGTTCTTCCCATAGAGAGTGATTGGCATTGGAATGGGCTGCCCAGGGAGGTGGTGGAGTCACTGTCCCTGGAGGTGTTCAAGAAAAGCCTGGATGAGGCACTTAGTGCCATGGTCTAGTTGACTGGCTAGGGCTGGGTGCTAGGTTGGACTGGATGATCTTGGAGGTCTCTTCCAACCTGGTTGATTCTATTCTATTCTATTTGATTCTATTCTATTCTATTCTATTCTATTCTATTCTATTCTATTCTATTCTATTCTATTCTGGTGTCATCAGTGAAAGGTCTCATGCTGCCAGTATTAAGAGATTGTTGTAATTATGTAATAAGCAACTAAAGGAGGATAATGTAATTACTGCTAATCAACATGGGTATATGGAAAAATAGATCTTGTCCAATTAAGTTGGTAGCCTTTCTATGAAATTATAAATTCAGCTGATAAAAATCATCAAGGCAGGTACTAATGGGATTAACAGCCGAGCAACAAATAAATCTCCACATGCAATGTAAACAGGGAATGTCACCAAGTGGCTATTTTTCTTTCATCATGCTTTTCTGGGACTGATTTTACATTTGTTTATATTGTTGAGAGAGCTGAGGAGAAAAAATAATTCAGTCAGTGCTGATAAATGTAATTGTTGACTGAAGGGCTGAGCAAGGAAAGCAGCTTCAATCAATGAAGGAGAAATTCAATATATGTGCCGTCAGGAGCAGAGGATGGAGAAAGAGTTTGAGATTTCCACAGGCAGGATTCAGATAAAGGAGATACAACTCAGTCTCTTTTCCTTTGCTATCAGCCAGAACATCTCAATATTCTCCCAGATACATTGTCAAGGTTCACAGACACACACCTGGACCCCAGTCCCAATGATAATAACAGAAGGGAGTGCAATGGTGACTGCCAAGGAAAAAAGGTGACCCGCCACTGCTGCATGACAATTCCATGGGGCTAAGAAGCTGACAATACACAAAGTAGTGCTTCCATATCAGTATCACAGTCTCACAGTATCACCAAGGTTGGAAGAGACCTCATAGATCATCAAGTCCAACCCTTTACCACAGAGCTCAAGGCTAGACCATGGCACCAAGTGCCACGTCCAATCCTGCCTTGAACAGCTCCAGGGATGGTGACTCCACCACCTCCCTGGGCAGCCCATTCCAGTGTCCAATGACTCTCTCTGTGAAGAACTTTCTCCTCACCTCGAGCCTAAACTTCCCCCGGCGCAGCCTGAGACTGTGTCCTCTCGTTCTGGCGNTTGGCAAGCCCCTATAGTACTAAACTGAGCTGAAAGCACTGATTCTGAATAGAATCATGGAATTATGGAATGATTTTGGTTGGAAAACCATCAACCTAACACCATTAGGCCCATTAAACTGTGTCCCCAGGTGCTATGTCTACATAATTTTTGAACACCTTCAAGGATGGGAACTCCACCATCTCCCTGGGCAGCCTGTTCCAATGCCTGCCCACTCTTTCAGGAATGATTTTTTTCCTATTATGCAATACAAACCTTGCTTGGCACAACCTGAGGCCATTTAGTAAGTTACAGTTATAAGAATGAGGGATGAAAGAAGCATTAACATAATTAGTCAAAGCAGAAGACATTAAATGTATTAAAGGAAAAAAAAAATCCACCCTCAAGAAGCTCTGCCTCTTTGTCTTAAAGGATGGAGATGAGTTGAGCAGCTACAAGAGAGCTTATACAGCTCTTCAATTTACTTCACTGCAGAGGAACACAGAAATTCAGAAAGAAAAAAAAACACAAATGTCTTTGCAAGGGAGCAAGTTCAGCATTGGATCAACAACTGGAAGAGCACTGCAGGAGAGGATCACTGTGAATTCTGGTTGTGACATACAAAGAGTAAACTGTGATTTAGCTCTGAATTAACTATTATACCTGAAGGAATATGTTCTGGAATCCTAATTCCTCCATTACACAGAAAATCATGAAGATAGAGACTCTTTTAGTTAGAAGTCTTTCAGAGATTAAAAAAACATTTAAAAAGACCCAAAACCTTTTGTCAGCCAAAGGAATGCATTTCTTGGGTACATTTGCCACATTCTAGATTAGATAAACATCTTCTCCATTCTATCCCAGCTCAGGTGTCCCTGCCTATGGCGAGGAGGTTGGAACTGGATGATCTTTGAGGTCCCTTTCAACCTAAACCATTCTAGGATTCTATGATTTATGTGGGATGATCCCATCCTGAATTGTCAGAACCTATTTGAACTATCGGGCATAAGAATTAAGGGAATAATATTTATAACCTCAAAAATATTTTCTTAAGTGTTCCATTTTTGCAACAGTTTGCAGAATTGCTCAAAAGCCAGGAACCCATCTGAAGCCAAAGAGATTTCCATTCTGGACTCACAGGTGCTCATCATATATTCTGACAAAAACAGACACATTCTAGACAGCTCAAGTTAAATATTCCTTCACCGAGCAGATTCGATTCTGATGCCTTTGTGTCTTTGATGCACAGCCCTAAAACATCATCTTCATTTACCATTGTATGTGATCATTCAAGAAATGCACAAGCAGTAAGCAGCAATAAGCAAGGGGCAACAGCTACAAACTGGAACAGAGAAGGTTTCACCTCAACGTGAGGAGAAAATTCTTTATACTGAGGGTGAGAGAGCACTGGAACAGGCTGCCCAGAGAGGTTGTGGAGTCTCCTTCTCCGGAGACTTTCAAAACCCACCTGGATGCATTCCTGTGCAAACTACCCTGGGTGATCCTGCTTCGGCAGGGGGGTTGGATTTGATGATCTCTGGAGGTCCCTTCCAATCTGTAATGCTCTGTGATTCTGCCTATAGTGAAGTCATTCAGTAGAAGAGGAAGCCAACGAGAAGCATGTTAGAAGATATGGACTAACTTATGACAAATGAAGCATAGATCCTGGGCTGTAGAATGTGTAAGCTGAAATATAGAGTAGCTGCTTGTTAAGAGACAACTGTGAACAAGTACACTGCAAAAATAGCTGGCATTATTAAAAATCATGATTGTCATGTGCACTTTAATTGGTGGCTTGTGCTAAATTCTTACTTTTGAAACATGCCAATTTTGGCAGGGCTGTACTTTGCAGCCTCCTCTTCCAAAAGTTTCCCCAATGCAAATGTTATTTGAACAAGATGCAGCACACTTACAGCTTTATTCTAGCTGCTCTGATTATTCTAATTAAGTGAATACACTAAGGGAGGAGGAAATCAGGAGATTTTGATCACATTTCTGTTTGTTGTGACAGCCAGCTGTTGAGAGCTCTGTTGACTTGGGCTGAAAGAATCCAGTGTTACTCAAGGCAGCAGGTTTCACTGTCGAGCCAGATTAATGCCAACCAGGATATGTTCAAGTGTAATAATTAAGAAATAACAAAGAACTAAAAGATTAAGATTCAGAAAAGGTCCTAACAAGCACCAGATATTTTTCTTCTCTGTTTAGCTGGATATTGCCACTGATTTCTAGCTGGATTTTGAGTTTCACAGTACTCTTTCCTCCTCCATACCCCATTTTACAGGGATTACAACCCAACTACCTACACATATACATTTGCCAACGTATTTGTTTAATTTTAAAAGATCTTTATGATACTTTCATTAAAAAAAAAACCAAACAAAAACAAAAACAAAAAAAAACAGATTTGAAAAGAATTATCTAAAAGCTGTGAACAGCACCCTGGGGAATAACTCTGACATCAGTGTACACCATGGTTTATATAGCAGAAAAAAACCCTGAGTGCAAAAGCACAAAGGAACATGAAAATGCCTTGCAACAAAAGAAGTTAAATACATTTAATCAAACACCCCCCCCCCCCTCAAAGTGACTAACCATGTTCCTTTGAAGCTGCTGAAAATCATGCAGACAATGAACCCCAGACTGCTCTACAGATACCTTGAGCTTAAACCAACAAGTACAGCAACTGGAGGATTTTTCACGGCAGCAGGTACAAATGTGATATCCAAAAACTATTTCTAACCTTTCAATTCCTGCTGGACAATAAGTGATCCATGGGACAGCAATGTGCCTTTGTGACCAAGAAGGCTAATGGTATCTTGGCATGCATTAAGAACATGTGGCCAGTAGGTCAAGGGAAATTTTTTTCTCTCTCTACTCTGCCCTAGTGTGATCCACATCCGAAATATTGTGTCTAGTTCTGGGCTCTCCAGTTCGAGACAGACAGGGAACTGCTGGAGAAAGTCTGAGAGAAGGCTACGAAGATGATAAAGGGACTAAAATATCTGTCTAATGATGAAAGACAAAGAGACCTGGGGCTCTTTTAGCCTGAAGAAGGCTGAGAGGGGATGCTATTAATATTTATATATATCCAAAGTGTGAGCATCAAAAAGAAGGGGCCAGGCTCTTTTCAGGGTTGTCCTGCAATAGCTTACAAAGAGCAAGGGTACAAACTGGAGCACAGTAACTTCCACCTCAAAATCAGGAAAGCTTTCTTTACTTTTAGGATGCCAGAGCAACGGAACAGGCTGCCCAGAGAGCTTGTGGAATCTTCTCTGGATACTTTCAAAACCTGCCAGCAAGTGTTAATGTGTGACCTGCTGAAGGTGATCCTGCTTTCTCAGGGGGATTGGGCTACACCATCTCCACGGGCCCCTTGCAGCCCTTAACATTCTACAATCTAATTCTAATCCTGTAGCAGAAGAGCATGGAACAACTCGCTTCCAAGGGTCTAAAGAAACATCTGCTCTGCTCTGTGAACAAACACTACATACACAGATGCTGGGAATCATCTGGGAGGCATGATTCACAGCTGATAAACTGAAATAGAAACCAGCCTGTAGGGAAAAAAGAGAAAAGTGTGCACTTCCAGAGAAACCACCCAGAAACTACACTTTGTCTTTTGAGCCCCCAAACGCACTGATGCCTAACTTGAGGTTATCAGTGTCCTTACACTGAAATGTCCACTTATTTCTATTCCAAAATCAAAAATATACATTCTCTGACCAGGTGTTAAAGGACTGTCAAAGCCACATTTGTCACCTGGACTAGAAAATAATCAACTTGATTCAGTTGTCCAGTGAGCCTCTTAGCTTAATGCGAAGGGTATCTAGATTGTCATCCTTTGTATATGAAAAGTGATGGATCTGTAACCTATAGATTTTGTGAGGCTTAAAATTTGGCTTAGTTTGCTGTTTTTCTACTCCTGAACTGAAATTCTGTCTCTTTCTTCCACCCAACTATATTTGCTTTTTAGAGACGTGACTTCTCCAATCTTTGATACATTTCCAAGCCTGTAAGGAAAGGTACTCCCCTGTACTCAGCACTGGTTAGGCCACATCTTGGGTACTACATTCAGTTCTGGGCCCCTCAATTTAGGAAAGATGTGGAGGTGCTTGAACATGTCCAGAGAAGGGCATCAAGGCTGGTGAGGGGGCCAGAACACAGCCCTAGGAGGAGTGGCTGAGGGAACTGGGGATGTTCAGCCTGAAGAAGAGGAGGCTCAGGGCAAATCTTATTGCTGTCTACAACTACCTGAAGAGAGGCTGTAGCCAGGTAGAGGATAGTCTCTTCTCCTAGGCACCCAGTGACAGAACAAGAGGACATATCTGAAGCTGCACCAGGGCATGTTTAGGCTGGATGTTAGGAAGAAGTTTGTCACAGAAAGAGTGATTGGCATTGGAATGGGCTGTCCAGGGAGGTGGAGTCACCATCCCTAGAGGTGTTTAAAAGGAGACTGAGTGAGGCACTTGGTATCATGGTTTAGTTGATTAGATGATGTTAGGTGATAGGTTGGACTCAATGATCTCGAAGGTCTTTTCTAACCTGGTTAATTCTGCTATTCTGTGATTCTCCTGAGTAGCCTCTAGTTACACTAAAAGTACTTCATCCCTTCTCTAAGCATCCTGCAGAACATCTCATCAGGCTTAGACTATTTAAAGCTGTCTGACTTTAATTAGATGTTTCCTGTCTCTGCTAAATGCTTCACCTGTTGGAAACACTTCAGCTTTCTTCTGGGCAGCTGCATCTCAGCAGTAGTCACTCCGTGACTGATGAGTGCACAGAGGTGCTTCCAGCTGCTGTGCTTAGCTGGGAGGTTTTGATGTTAAAAGTAGAAATTCTGGTCTCCCCAGTTCACCAAGGACAATTTAAAAGTGAGACAGTCCAATGGAGAGCCACTAAAATGCCCTACCTTATGAGGAAGAGCTAGGAGAGCTGGGTCTCTTTAGCCTGGAGAAGGGGAGACTACTTTTCATCACCTTCATTTTCCCTCGTGGTAGCACAAAAGCCTTAAAAGTAAGAACCCTGATTCTCATTCTGTTTCATTTTTATTCCTCCCTTGATGAATTTTGTGATGTCATGCAGTATTTCAAATTATTCCATGTTGTTTCCTGGGTGAACCATTTCATTAAGATGGAATCCATTTGTCTACTGCTCTCACCAATATCCATTCCTTTTTGGCCCATACCTGGCCACCAACTCAAGGAAATTCATCACACATTTCTTCAATTTTTGAAATCAGCCTTTCTCTCACAGTAGCCCTCACCACCTTTAGTCTCTGAGGCTAACAAGGTGGTGGTGTTTGGAGTATGCCTCTTCATTCACACCTCAACATTATCTCAGCATCACTTTCAAGCACATTGATGAGACTAAAAGGAAGAAGAAAAAACTTCAAGCTTACATGATCACTCTTGCTAAAGTGCAAAATGAATTGAATAGCTGGGGATTGGCAGAAGCTATTCCAATTGCAGGGCTCTGCAAGACTGAGAGGGGTAAAATATGAGCTGCTGGCAGGTGAGGGGGAGATGGTTTATTTGTCTGTTTATCTGCAGCAAGCATAAGTATTGCTAAAGCTGGACTGGAACCTAGAATGAAGAGAAGGCTAGAGAATAAGATTTCTACCTAAGTAAGTTTACTAAATAATTTATGACCATGTTTTGGAGGAAAAGAAGGAGCTGACTCATAAAGACATCAACAGTTCAAGCTCAGCACAGTGCAACTGTAATGTGCAATCTGTTACTTCTTCCAAGTAACCAGCAACAGGACAAAACTCTTTCCTCCTGAATGAGTGGTCAGGCACTGGAACAGGCTGTGCATGGAGGTGGGTGAGTCACCATCCCTGGAAGTGTTCAAAAACATATAGACCTTTCACTATGGGACATGACTTAGTGACCATGGTGTTGCTGGAGCGATGGTTGGACTTGATAATCTTAGAGGTCTCTTACAACAATAATGATTCTGTGATGAAGCTGTGACAATTTGCTAGGAGGGTGGCTTTAAACATGCAACATTTTGGCCACCCCTCTTCCTAATATCACTTCAAACCACTGAAGTCTACTTTTAGCCACTAGAGCAACTGTGCAGAGACAAAAAGATGAAGGTGGCAGACACACAGGTATCACTGTGCAGCCCCTGGGTTCGTTGCAGATGCAGTTAGATGAGCCATGCTCTGCGCTTCCATCGAGGGGCGTGTTTATGCACCTGGTATCTGTCTGACACCAGTCATTTAATTCTCAGGTTTTCTGTGCTTTCCCTGTTTGTCTGTATCAGGAGCAAGTCGTTATTCAGAAGAACAAATGACATTGCTGTAATGCATGAGTGTCTTTCAGGGTGAAAGATGGCCATATCTGGGATTCCATTACAACATCGCTCTATTAGCCTATCTAGAAAAGGCAGTTTTGGGTGGTTAATGAATCCTGCAGCAATATTCTTTACTACCAGAAGGTGTCACAGTATCACAGTCTCACAGTATCACAGTCTCACAGTATCACCAAGGTTGGAAGAGACCTCACAGATCATCAAGTCCAACCTGTTACCACAGAGCTCAAGGCTAGACCATGGCACCAAGTGCCACGTCCAACCTTGTCTTGAACAGCCCCAGGGACGGCGACTCCACCACCTCCCTGGGCAGCCCATTCCAGTAGCCAATGACTCTCAGTGAAGAAGTGTCACCTTTATAACTCTTGGACAAACTACAAATCCAACTAAGTTTTGAAGGAAACTTATATAGAATCATTCCCTATTTTTCTTGGAACTTTCTGTATTAATATCTCTAGTCATTTTATATCATTTGGTATGAAAACTGAATTAGCTACATATTAGATCTCAGCAGACATCTCATAAAGAATCATCTATTTAGTTGAGCTTCTGGTTCTCTTTTTGAAATGGTAGGAATAAACTAAACCTGCCTTCAAATTGCTGGTCACAGAATGTCAGGGACTGGAATGGATCTTGAAAGATCATCCAGCCAAAGCCCCCTGCTAGAGCAAGATCACCTATACCAGATCACACAGGAAAGCATTGAGGCAGGTCTTGAATATCTCCAGAGAGGAATACTCCACAACCCACTCCAGGCAGCCTGTTCCAGTGTTCTGTCACCCTTACAGCAAAAAAATTCCTCCTCATGTTTACATGGAACTTCCTATGCCTCAACCTCCACCCACTGCCACTTGTCTTATCATTGGGCATCATTGGTGGCTTAAATATGCACTATATTGGTGATATAAGCACTGTCAATAATTAAAATGGCTTCAAAATTAAATATTGGATGAAGGCTGCTGATACTTGACAGGGTGCTGGGCCATCTCAACTTTACTGTTACCTAGAAAGGTTGGACCAGATGAAGTCCTTTCAACCTGGCATTCTGTGATTCTATGGTATTTCTGCTTTTTGGCTTAGCACTTGTGCATTTATAGGAGCACAGAATAGAATAGAATCAACCAGGTTGGAAAAGACCTCCAAGATCATCCAGTCCAACCTAGCACCCAGCCCTAGCCAGTCAACTAGACCATGGCACTAAGTGCCTCATCCAGTCTTTCCTTGAACACCTCCAGGGACGGTGACTCCACCACCTCCCTGGGCAGACCATTCCAATGGCAATCACTCCTAACATCCAGCCTATACTTCCCCTGGCACAACTATAGGAGCTTCCTCCTAACATCCAGCCTATACTTCCCCTGGCACAACTTGAGACTGTGTCCCCTTGTTCTGTTGCTGGTTGTCTGAGAGAAGAGATCAACCCCCACCTGGCTGCAACCTCCCTTCAGGTAGTTGTAGAGAGCAATGAGGTCCCCCCTGAGCCTCCTCTTCTCCACGGTAAACAACCCCAGCTCCCTCAGCCTCTAATTTTAAACATAGTTTTGAATATTGTTTTTTTTCTTCTTTTTTAAAAGAAAATATAATCAGGAATGTCTTTTTTGTCCCCCTAATATATCCATTATACAAGTTCCCAGCTCACTGCAAGCTGGAAGAGGGGATGATGATCTACAGAAGACTCACACACGTAAGGTTACTGAACCTGGCGGATTCCAACAACTGCAATATCACAAAAACTTCACTAACTGAAGTTCAAAGCCAGTGCAAGTGAGTAGAAACATTTCTATGATCTGCAGTAGACTTTAAACCCTACCTAAAGAAATAAAGAGGTTTAGATTATTTGAGAGCATGGAAGAGTCTGTCTAAATAGACACATGCTTTAGAATCAGAATAATTATGTTTGGAAAAGACCTCTAAGATCAAGTCCAACTGTCACTCAACATCACCATGACCACTAAACTATGTCCCAAAGCACCATTTCTACATGTTTTTTGAACACCTCCAGGGATAGTGTGACCACCACCTCCTCAGCCTGTTCCAATGCCTGACCACTCTTGCAGGAAAGAAATTTCTCCTAATATCCAATCTAATCCTCTTCTGGTGCAACTTGAGGCCATTTCCTCTCATCCTATCACTTGATACTAGGGAGAAGAGATCAACACCCACCTCACTCCAACGTTCTTTCAAGGAACTGTAGAGAGCAAAAAGGTCTCCTTTCAGTCTCCTCCAGAGGAAACAGCTGCTCTTCTCCAGACCTTTCACCCGATTCATCACCCTTCTTATGAGATGCTCCAACACTTCAGTGTTTTTCTTGTAGTTGTTCCGCTTTAAAAGCTGAACTTCTATCTTAATCCAGAAAGGTAAGTGCAAGTAGGTCACTATTCTTTATGCTGTTAGAAAGCTGCTAAAGGAAAGGGGATATATGCAGATCTTCAGGAAAAGCCTGGATGTCAAGTGCTCCTATTACTACATCTTCAGTGAAAAAAACAAAACACTTTAATTGTTAAGTCTTTCCTATGGTTTTCCACTGCATGCTTTGTAAGATTATCAATTGTAAAGTCTTTCCTATGGTTTTCCACTGCATGCTTTGTAAGATTATCAATTGTAAAGTCTTTCCTATGGTTTTCCACTGCATGCTTTGTAAGATTATCATCTCCATTGATACTTCTAACAGATCACGTAGAGCTATAACATTCCTCATCAATTTTAATTAGCTGGTGTGATTTTATAATTGCCTTGTAATCACTGCTATGGTAAATATCACTGCTGCAGTGCACTGCTACCTGGCAAGTGAAGTTGTTACCTAGGAAAACGTTCACTGTGACTTCCTCATGTCTGAAGCAGAGAGGATGTCCTTTAACATGGCATCATAGAATACACTGGATTAGAAGGGACCTTTAAAGGTCATCTTGTCCAAACCCCTTGCAGTAAGTAGGGATATCCCCAGTTAGAACAGTTTTTTCAGAGCTCCATCAAGCCTGACCTTGAGCATCTCTGAGATGCCACCTCCACCACCTCGCTGTGCAACTTTCTCCAGTGTTCTGCCACCCACATAGGAAAGAAATCTTTCCTAATGCCCAGTCTAAATCTACCCTTCTTTAGTTCAAAACCATTTCCCTTTTTCCTATCATTACATACCCTTGTCAACAGTTCCCCTCTAGCGCTCCTGGGGGCCCTCTTCAAATACTGGGAGGCCACTATAAGATCTCCCCAGAGCTGCTCATCTCCAGGCTGAAAACCCCTCAACTCTTTCATCCTGTCTTCCTAGGAGAGGTGCTTCAGCCCTCTGACCATTGTTGTGGCACTCCTCTAGATCCACTCCATCAGGTCCATCTGAAGGACCCCAGAGCTGAACACATATATAGGAGAATATTGGAGATTGTTATAATAAAATGCTTGGCTTTAAAAATTCCCCCTGCCCTTGGTCTCCACAAGTGCAACTTATGAAAATCTGCTTACAGATTTGAAGTCCTGGAGGGAAAGGGCAGACTAAACAGTGACTGTCACAAAGAAGTTGTGCATTAATAGTGCCTATTGTTAAGTAAAACAAGCCAGAGAACAACTCTCAAATAAAAAAAAAGAAGTCGGCAGGGACCATGAGAGAGGAAACCTCTCAATTTTGTTTTCTTAGTCACTCGTTCACCCCTTTACAACATTTTTAAACTACTTCAACATATTCCGTGATAAGCTCTTCATAATTGTTCATTACCTTTGGTAACACTCTAGGGTGACTGAAAATCTTAACTGCACAAAGACTTTGGGGAAGTGAAATAAAACTGACAGCTTTTCTTTAAGTCATCATCTAAATTTAACCACCAAGGTCATTTAGCAGTATGCATATTTGTGATACACAGCCTCAGACAACAGGCAGTTAAATCATGGAATCACAGAATAACAGAGGCTGAGAAGGACCTCTTGAGATCATCAAATTCAACTCTCCTGCTAAAGCAAGGTCACTCACAGCAGGTTACCCAAGACTAGAATGTCCAGATGGGTTTAGAAAGTCTCCAGAGAAGGACAGTCCACAACCTCTCTGGGCAACCTGGTCCAGTAAAGTAAAGAAGTTTCTCCTTAAGTTCAAGTGAAACCTTCTGTGTTCTAGTTTGTGCCTGTTGCCCCTTGTCCTACCATTGGGCTCCACTGACAAAAGCTCAGCCCCATCCTCATCACCTCCACTCTTTAGATATTGCTCAGCAGTGATAAAATCTCTCAGGCTGCTCTTATCCTGGCTAAACAGTCACAGGTTTCTCTTCTCCTCACAAGAGAAGTATTATTAAATATTATTATATATATTCCAGTCTCCTCAGCACACTCATGGTCCTCCATTGGACTCTCTCTCTCATTGGAAATTAAAAGCTCAATTATACTCCTCTCCCTGTCTTCATGACTGAAGATGGGACTCATCTGCAAGACAGAGATTAAGATCTTTTCTGGGTTAAGGGAAGAGGTACAGAAAAGTATTCAAAAAAATATGTTTGAATTAGTAGAAATTTGGGCATTTCTAAGCAAACAGTCACTCACATCCACTCCCTGCTGAAAGGATGAACTTCTCTTACAGGCAGGCACACCAGCAATACTAAGCCTACACAAGGAAATCCATAGAATCATAGCTACGGAATTGCGTTTTGGTTGCAAAAAAACTCTAAGACTATTGATTTCAATCATCAACCTAATACCACCATGGCCATTAAACCATGTCCCAAAGTGAAATGGCCACACCTTTCTTGAACACCTCCAGGGATAGAGACTCCACCACCTCCCTGGGCAGCCTGTTCCAATGCCTGACAACTCTTGCAGGAGAGAAATTTTTCATAATATCCAACCTAAACCTCCCCTGGCACAATTTCAGGACATTTGCTCTTTTTCTATCACCTGATACTAGGGAGAAGAGACCAACCTCCACCTCACTCCAGCCTATTTTCAGGGAGTTGTAGGGTGCAATGAGGTCTGCCCTCAGCCTCCTCTTCTCCAGGCTAAACAACCGCAGTTCCCTCAGCTGCTCGTCACCAGATCTGTCCTCTAGACCCTCCAACAGCTTTGTGGCCCTTCTCTGGACCTCCTCCAGCATCTCAATGCCTTTCTTGGAGCGAGGAGTCAAAAAATGAACCTGGTACTCAAGGTGTGGCCTCACCAGTGCTGAGTGTTTGGGCATGATCACTTCCCTGGTCTTGCTGACCGCATTATTTCTGATCCACATGAGGATGCTCTTGGCCTTGTTGGCCACCTGAGCACATTGCTAACTCATGTTCAGATAGCTGCCTACCTGCATGCTCAGGGCTTTCTTCTGTGCACCTTTCAAGTTAATAAAAGGGGACACAACATTTAAATCTGTCAAGATGACTTCAAATGGAATTTTAGAGCCTCATCCCTTCCCATAGTCTGCTTCTTGCAGCAAGCATCAAAGAGAGTTTACAAGAACGTTGTGATTATAAAATATTACCCACTAAACCAAAATGATTGCTCATCTGCAGGACATAAACACTTCCAACTAAATGATGGATTCAGCCTCAGGATCTTTACTTGCTCATCCAACAAATGATTTACACAGGGTCCTACAAGCTAGTCTGTGGTTTTATTTGCACTGCTGAAATGATGCACCTCTAAAGGTGGCATTTAAACACTGCAAACAGGGATCAGCTGACTGAAAAACGAATGCATTAGAAAGATGTAAAAGTAGAGTTTTTTGGTGAGTCTTTTGCTATCAATTCTTATTCTGGAATGGTTCAAACTGGATGAGCATTTTCTTTAAATTAAGATGGTAGCAGGTGCTTCCCTTTCAGCTTTGTTGAGTCTCACAGCACAGAGACAGATTCTTGGTTACGAGCAAACTGGGACATCTGAACTTGAGCAAGCAAAAGAGTTTTATGTAACCAATCTGTTAAGTCCATCAAACGTAGAAACAATCTTAGAGTACACTAAAAATAAAATGCCAGAGTGTAAATGCTGATTTCATTCCATTAATTTTCACAACGGCAAAGCTGTGTGCGCTAAATCTTATGTAGGCAGCATGAAGAAATGAATCAAGAGTTTTAAAAGGAAAAAGGCTTTCACTGATAGTAAATCTCTTAAAGCATTTTCAAGACATCTAGGTATTTGTACTGTAAAAAGCCTTTAATATCACAAGAAAAGAAAATGCTTTCTCAAAATATAACTTAAAACTAATATCAGAACAGAGTATATGAATATGCAGACAGAAAACTCTAGCCTGAAAATTATAAAATGGTTAAAAAATAGATATGTAAATTAACCCTGTAATATATTTAGTCCTAAAGAGCAAGCAAGAGATTTCCTCAGCCTTTTACCTTGATCTTTTAGAAACAATTATTGCTAACCTACTTTATAAAAACTGTTGGAGCAGATCCAGAAAAAGCCACGAAGATGATCAAAGGGCTGGAGCTCCTCTCTCTATGGAGACAGTTGGGGTTGCTCAGCCTGGAGAAGAGAAGACTATGGAGACATTCTAGCAGCCTTTCACCATTTGAAGGAGGGCTACAGGAGAGTTGAGAAGGAACTTTTGACAAAGACATGGTGTGACACAACAGGGGGTAATGGCTTCAATCTGGAAGAAGATGAATTGAGATTAGATGTGAGGATTCTTCCCCATGAGGGTGGCGAGGCACTGGAACAGGCTGCCCGGGGAAGTTGTGAAGGTTCAAAGCCTGGAAGTGTTGAAAGCCTGGTTAGATGAGGCCTTGAGCAAGCTCGTCTAGTAAGAGGTGTCCCTGGCCATGGCAGGGAGGGTGGAAATAGATGATCTTTAAGTTCCCATCCAAACCAAACCACTCTATGATTCTGTATCCCAAAATTCCTTTTTATGTGAGTACAGGAAAACATTTCCTCATAGTCTTTTGAGAGCAAAGTCACTGATGATACATCCATAATGTAAAATAGGCACTTATTTTGTGTAGTGTGACCTTCAGAGGTAAGTGAATGAAATAGCAGTAAGAAGAAAACAAAGAAGAGTATAATGTCCCATTATAATAATCGCCCATCGGGGACTGGCTGAGGCACTGAGCGCCATGGTTTAGTTGATTAGAAAGTGTTAGGTGATAGGTTGGACTTAATGATCTCAAAGGTCTTTTCCAACTTGTTTAATTCTGTGATTTCAAACCTCACTAAATATGTTGCAGTCCCTAAAGTCAACAGCAACACTCAGATGTTTATTTGTGACTTCTCCCATCTTTGAATTTGACTGCTCTCTTGCTTTCTTGTGTTGTGAATCTACCATCAGCAAAATTAACCTTGTGAAGTTCTCATGTTAAATATTTCTGTTCATCTTCTGCTTCCCTCTTGAAGGTAACATTTCCATCTGCATCTTTATAGAGCCAACAGGAAAAACACCCATCTCCTTTCCACAGATGGTCAAGAAGCTGTGCAATTTACATCTTAAGTCCTAGAATTCTTCATCTTTATAACTTCATATAGAGAATCTTCCAATCTCTCATTAGCCTAGCAAGATACAGCTGCCACTCCATTATTTAGTTTTCAGCCAAGTATGCTATCACCAGTGGTGCTGCATCTTCAAGGTTCTTGTTTAGCTTAGAGCATGGGTTTGTTCCACTCTTTTTTGGTTTAAGATTATGGGTCTTTTTCAGGTTTTGGTCGTCTGAAAAACTAATTACACTCAATTTTTCATCTGGGACCTGGAATGAGTAAAGAAGAGGGCAACAAAGCTGGAGAACAGTCTGGAAAATAAATCTGATGAAGAGTGACTGAGGCAGCTGGGGATGGTTAGTTTGAAAAACAGGAGGCTGAGAGGAGACCTCATTGCTGTCTACAGCTACCTGAAAGGACTTTGCAGAGAGGTTGGTGCTAGTCTCTTCTCACAGGTAAATAGTGATAGAACAAGAGGGAATGGCCTCAAGCTGCAACAAGGCAGGTTTAGACTGGACATTAGGAAAAAAATTTTCACAGCAAGAGTGGTCAAGTGTTGGAATGGACTGCCCAGGGAGGTGGTGGAGTCACCAATCCTGGATATGTTTAAAGATCTTTTCATTGTGGTTCTTGGGGATACGGTTTAGAGGGAACCTTGTAGAGCAGGGGTATTGGTTGGACTTGGTGATTCTAAGGATCTTTTCTGTTTCTGTGATTCTGTGACCCTTTTTGGCTAGCTGATCATCTGAATCATCTCGTTCACAGGATTCAAGCCATAGCATCATACAATCATAGAACCATGAAATTGTGTGGTTGGAAAAGAGATCATTGATCATTGAGTCCATTCATTATTTAACTTCACCAAGCCTGGTGCTAACTGAATTAAAAAGAGTTGGTAGATCCTCAACAGCAAGGCCAAATTAACTCTTTTCTTGTAGCTCTGGCATCTGTTTAGTTCCAAAATAAGCACAGTTGATGTGCAAACTGAAGATTTGTCCTGTAGCATCTATTAAAAGCTGTACATAAGTGTGCTCTGATGGGTTTTATGGCAAATGAATTTATCCATAAACTTTGATGTCCTACATTTCATATCCAAGTCACAGATACCAACTAATTACTGCCAACAATCACATGCAACACACCAAAATCCCAGAATTACAGGAATTACAGATTGCATCAGGTTGGAAGGGACCCTCAGATGTCATTTTGTCCAAACCCTCTGCAGTCAACAGGAATGCTTCCAACTGGATCAGGCTGCCTAGGGTCACATTAAGCCTGATCTTAAATGTCTTCAGGAACAGGGCCTCAAATACGTCCCTGGGCAACCTGTTTCAGTATTTTACCACTCTCATTGTAAAGAACTTCCACTTTATGTCCAGCCTAAATCTACTCTGCTTCAGTTCCAAACCACTGCCCCTCTTCCTATCACTACAAGCCCTTCCTCAGCCTTCCTGTGGGTCTCACTTTGGTATTTGGACGTGTAGGTCTTAGACATTCCAGTGTCTTTGGAAATGAAAAAGAAACTTTTAAAAGATGATGACCAATTATTTCCAGTAAAAATATGAGTGACTGCAAGATAGGTAACTGAGTGCAGGTTATTTGTGATTTCACAGTATGTAATATTGAGAGAAGATGTAGAAACAGTTCTTGGAAGACAGAATAGTGAAATGAACACAGTAGATTAAAAACAATCAAACAAAAGACCACAGCAACAAACAAACAAAAACCCAAAACAAAACAACAAAACCAAGCCACAAAACCAACCCACAAAACCAAACCACAAAACCAACCCACAAAACCAACCCACAAAACCAAACCATAAGCCACAGCTCCTACAAACTGTTTTGCATTTCTCTTTTACAGTATCTTCAGTTACACATCTTTCATGTTTGATTAAGTACAATCATCATAGAATCAACCAGGTTGGAAGAGACCTCCAAGATCACCCAGCCCAACCTATCACCCAGCCCTATCCAGTCAGCTAGACCATGGCACTAAGTGCCTCATCCAGGCTTTTCTTGAACACCTCCAGGGATGGTGACTCCACCACCTCCCTGTGCAGCCCATTGCAAAGGCTAGTGTAGATGAGTTTGTTTTAATCCTTTACAGATAGAATTCTTGTGTATTTGTTATGTTTCATCACTCTGCATTTAAAGCAATCTTCTCTTCTGTCTCTAAGTCTACAAAAAACAAAATCTAGATTTTTTTCAAAATATTCTCTTTTTTCACCTGTTCCACCACTCTGTTTTCTATTACTGTTTCCTCAACTCATTGTAATCCTGTTCATTTATTTGGATTTTGTAGCAAGAGACTTCCCATTCATTATTTTAAACAGACATTATTCACTGTGGCTGGAAGCAGGATGTTGTGACATACATCTATTTAACTTCCAAGCCTTTGTAAGTCTAACAGCAATGAATGTCAACTTATGGGACCTATAACTCTTTCATTTCTTCCTCAGGTATATAAATTGAAAGATTCAGGATTACATCCTAAGAAGATAACATGTAGAATGATAAACAAATAATTTAGCATTGTAAGAGGGCAGCTCTAACAGGACAGAAAGCAAAAAGGTCCTCATAATAACTATGAGAATACGTCCATTTCAGGTTGAGATAAATTGAGGCAGATACCAGTCATGAAAATAAACTGCACAGAAGTTGTGGGGTTTTAAGCTGTCTGACTCTCATTCTCAAAAGATCTCCAGGGATGGCAACACCACCACCTCCCTGGGCAGCCCATTCCAATGCCAATCATCTCTCTGTCAAGAATATAAGTGTATTATGTCTGTTATATATGGTGACAGTAGGAAGAAGACTGGAAATAGAATAGAATAGAATAGAATAGAATAGAATAGAATAGAATAGAATAGAATAGAATAGAATAGAATAG
>WAAF01013352.1:67608-84455 GCA_013400475.1 Tricholaema leucomelas
CTTTTCTTGAGCACCTCTAGGGATGGTGACTCCACCACCTCCCTGGGCAGCCCATTCCAATGCCAATCACTCTCTCTGGGAAGAACTTCCTCCTAACATCCAGCCTATACTTCCCCTGGCACAGCTTGAGACTGTGTTCCCTTGTTCTGTTGCTGGTTGTATGGGAGAAGAGACCAACCCCCAGCTGGCTACAACTTCCCTTCAGGTAGTTGTAGACAGCAATGATGTCATGCCTGAAGCTCCCCTTCTCCAGGCTAAACAACCCCAGCTCCCTCAGCCTCTCCTCATAGGGTTTGTGTTCCAGGTCCCTCACCAGCTTTGTTGCCAGGCAAGTTCCTTCTGATATCCAACCTAAAGTTCCCTGCATGCAACTTGAGGCCAGTTTCTCCCATCTATCTTGCTACTAAGGAAAAGAGGGGGGGAAATCAAATTCTTCAGGAAAAATCCTTTCAAAATTTGCATTAAAAAGATTCAGAGGAGGAATCTGTTGCCAGACCAAGGCTGTGAATTTGAGGGACCGTTGGGAGCTGTCACAAATGACTGATCTGACTGTTCTGGGAGAAACAAATATCCTACATCCCTACATCAGGTATTTTTATTAGAGGGTGGAATTTACATTCTCTGATTTCTATGAGAACACAGTAAAAACACAGCTATATTCCAATATGATTCTACTGCAAGAGACTGGGAGTGCAACTGCATTTGTGTTTTCATTTGCAGCAGCAGTTTGTTTAAATGTTCTAACCACCCACATTCAACCACAGAATCATAGAATCATTCCTGTAGGAAAAGATCTTTAAGATCACCAAGTCCAACCATCATCTTGCTGTGTTTTAGCTTATGAGTAGTCTTGAAGCAAAAAAAATGCTTTTCTTTCAGTTGAAACTGGAGGAGAAGAAATGATCCAGAAGCTTTCCTCCTGCATTCCAATGATTTACTCCATGGAATCAGACTAAAGCTCACACAAAATAAATGTTTTCAGTCTGAACATGAGGCCCTCAGCACCAAGTTTCAGTCTACAGAAATTGCTGCAAATAGGGACATAACCAAGGTGAGAAAGGTCAGCCCAACACAGCAACAAATCCTTCCAAAAACTTTATCAGCCACGTGTCATTTTGGAAAAACAAAACCACAATTCCAAACCTCATGGCCTTTGAAATTTGTTATTGAGTCTGAGATGGGCAGCTAATAATGTTTTATTTTAGGTATTAGGAAAGTGGAGCTCACTAAGTTAACTGGCTCATTAACGTTGTGCAGGCATCTCTGCAGCTGAGCTGAACATTAACCTACTTCTTCCAACTCCCACTTGCACAGACAAGGAAAAAGTTGTAGGTGGCTTTACCACAACATTAGAGAATCAAAGCTCTGGTATGCAAAACACACTGTCTTGGATTAGTAAGGCAAGCATGTTTCTGCTCCACACAGAAAAGACAGAAAGACATAATAATGTTCTGCCTCAAATATGTGTGCAGACCTAGTACTCAAGGTGTGTCCTCTTCAGCACTGACTACAAGGCAGCAATAACTGCCCTGGTCCTGTTGGTCATACTATTCCTGGTCCAGGCTAGGATGCTGGTGGCCTTCTTGGCAACTTGGGCATACACTGTCCTGGAACACAAACCCGATGAGGAGAGGCTGAGCAAGCTGGGGGTGTTTAACCTGGAGAAGAGGAGGCTCAGGAGTGATCTCATTCCTGTCTACAACTACCTGAAGGGAGGCTGTAGTCAGGTGGGGGTTGGTCTCTCCTGTCAGGCAACCAGCAACAGAACAAGGGGACACAGTCTCAGGTTGTGCTGGGGGAGGTCTAGGCTGGATGTTTAGAGGAAGTTCTTGACAGAGAGAATGATTGGCATTGGAATGGGCTGCCCAGGAAGGTGGTGGAGTTGCCGTCCCTAGAGGTGTTTAAGAAAAGACTAGATGAGACAGTGCCATGGTCTAATTGATTGGATAGGGCTGAGTGATAGGTTGAACTGGATGATCTTGGAAATCTCTTCCAACCTGGTTGATTCTATGATTGAAATACTGGAACAGGCTCCCCGGGGGAATGCTTGAATCCCCATCCCTGGAAATGTTTAGAAGATGCAGAGATGCGGTGCTGAGGTACATGGTTTAGCACCAGCCAGGATAGAGTCAGATAGTTGTTGGGTCTGATGATCTTGGCTGTGTTTTGCAACAGCTCTCTGCTTCTATGAAAACTGGATGGGGCATTTAGTGCCATGGCCTAGATGACTGGATGGGGCTGGGTGCTAGGTTGGACTGGGTGATCTTGGAAGTCTCTTCCACCCTGGTTGATTCTATTATTCTATGATTCTATGAGCAAGACCCCCAGGTCTTCCTCTGCTGGGTAGTTTCCAGCCACTCTGCTGCAAGCCTGGACTACTTACAAGGTTGTAACTCAGGTGCAGGACCCGACACTAGGCTTTGGTGAATCAAAATCATACCTACATTCTTTTCAAAAACAGGGAAAGAAATTAATTCATTTTCTTTTTCCAAGCCTTCTACATTTCAGTGGAACCTGATTTTAGCTATTCATTCCATAGCATTCAAATAGTTTATAGTTATTTTGAAGTGTTGCAGGAATTCCTGATTTTTCCTATTCAGGTCTCCTATTCAAAGAGACAGAGGACTCTTTACCTAGGTGGCATCTATTTCATTTCCATAATCCCAGCTACCTTTACATCTGTATTAATGTTATAAAGGAAACAAAGCTCAATTCCTGAGGTTGCATTTTAAACACTTTCTAATAACATCTGTAATCCACATTTAAGCAAATACTGGGATGTTGGACCTGAGGTCAAACCTGTAAAATTCATTTACACACATACCTGATGAGCACCTTCAGCATGACACATGCCAGGTTCACAAACCACTCAATGAACACAAGATGTCTTCCCAGTTACTTAAGGCTGAGTCATCTCTGTAAAGAAGGAAGCAAAAAGTAACTCGAGAGTTTTTCAACCAGCTTTTGTACTTTGTGCTTTGTACTTTGCTGCTATAAATTTTATATAAAAGTAATTTTAAGTTTAAGCAGGTGGCTTCCTTTAGTTCTTCTAGACATTTGAAAGTCTGCAAAGTGATGGACAGTTATTGGAAGATGAAAAACTCTTTGCTACCCTGTAGATGAGTTTGGTAAGAAATAAAGGATTATTCACAGCAAAAAAAAATAGCTAATAATGGTAAGACAAAGAAAACATCTATATTAAACAGTCCTTGGACTTACTTGTTCATGGGCATTTGTGTTGCTGCTTGCTGCAGAACCTATCTGAATTTGAATGGAGTGGTGGTTTTCAGGGCTTATATTCAGTTATAAGATGTGAAAAGCAATAGCTTCAAGCTTGGATGGAAGTTCGGTCTGGGATTTATCATGCAAATATTAAAACCTGGTTAACATGCAAATATATAAACCCTGTTTCCTTTCATAGCACCTCCAGTTTGAACTACTGATTTTGTTTGCTTCATTTGGTATCCTGGTCTTTCAGATTCTAGAAGATCTTTATTTTCTGAAGTTTTCCAGCAGTGTTAGGTACTTCTTGCTATTTCTAACTTCCACAGCCAAATACTACTGAAATATATTCTAGCATACAGATGAAGCCTCAATATATACAGCTTTCAGCTAACACTCAGCAGCCAGCAGAGAGGAGAAATACAACTATGCAGAAAGTATCTCTTATTAAATTATTTTTCTCCTTCTAAATCCTGACCTTTCATTTGTTATTCCCTCTCAGCACCTAATGTAAAAAGCAGCTGCAGTCAGTAACTTTCCAAAGGATCTCATCCTACTAACTGCCATACCATCCAGAAAGTGTTGGTCTTGGATCCTCTGCAGCCTGAGGAGATTCACACCCATCCATCACCATCTTACCCTCAGAGCTGCATGCTAAGCAGTATCAGCCAAGAGGGAAAAAAAGTGAAAAACAGTTTGCCTCCTGTCTGACAAGTGCTTTACCCACAGAATATCACAGCACCAGCACTACTCTTTCCTGCCATCGCATTTTCAAACAAACCAGTAAGCTCTGTTCATCTGTTTGTGAGAGTGACTGTGGGAGCCTACTCTAAGAAGTGATTTGGGGATCTCAAAGGGGTAGGAGGTGCTTTCTCAAGAGGCCTTTTCCCCTCCACACATCAGTAGAGTTTTGTTGTGGTTTTAAGTAGGACGGATTGCTCTTTTACCTCTTCCAGCAGGAGCAAAAGAAAACCACTGACACACAGGACTGGAAAATTCAAATGGCAAGGCAATTCATATACTGCAGTGCTACAGCCCTAGAGTGGTGAGCATAGCAAAGCATGTGAAAACAAGAACAAATCCATAGTCTGGGCTTACACAAAGGCTCATTAAACCAGAGTTTCACACAAAACCCAAAACCCCAGGCCCAAACGTCACCTCCCCACCGTGCCTCTCTACCCCCACGCCACAAGCCATTGTGACAGAGCACAAAATTCAATTGGCAACTCCAGGCCCCAATTAAGCAGCTCCAGGCCTAATTAGCAACATTGCCAATGCCAGCCAGGCCTTATCTTCTCTGCCAGGGACAGGAGAACCTGCTTGTGTTTGCTGGGAGGAGAGAGGAAAGGAAAAAAGGGAATAAACTTGATTTTTCAGCCAAATGTATAGGGATGTGGGATTTATGGGTATGAAATACAATGATTACTGTGGTGGGTTAAGGAACTTACTCCCCCCCACTACTGAGATTTACCAGAGCAGCTCAGATGGCTTGGAAGTAAGACAAAGCTGTTTTTACAGCAAAGCTACATTTACAAGCATATATACACAATAGATTTATATCTATTGACAATTATACACAAATTAGAAAGAATATAGAAATCCAAATTCCCTCCCAGACAAACAAAAGAAGCCCAAAGGGGGCTCGAAGCCACCCTCTCTCTTTCTCCCTCTCTCTTCGCCAGCCAGAAAACAAAGCAACCAGCAAAGCTTACTTTGTTATCTGGAAATGTTAGCCGAGGCTAGTGGAAGAGATTAGGGAGAGCAGTGAATAGGTCCAATGCTCAGGAGTGAAGAACAAACTGTTTTCATCCCTTTGAGCAAGCCAATGAATGGGACAGACTTTAGCACTGTCTTCTTTTTACAACCAGTGATCTAATTTATCTAATTGGAATAGTCCAATTAGCTTCAAAGCAGCACAATTACACTTTCTGGTGCACCTCCTGGACTTTTCTAGCTTCTGAAGGTCTGTAGCTCTGTGGTATTCTCATAGGAACATAGGCTCAAACAGCCACAGGTTTCAGACAGCTGTGACTAGCTGTAAGAAGTTTGGCATTCAGGTGTTCTCTTCTGCCCAGAGTTCATTCCTAGGTACCCTAGCTCACTACTCAGCAGTTAACAGAGGGAATAAATAACCATAGTGGTCAACAGCTGAAAAATAGACTTTGGTGAAGTATGAATTACAGCAAAGGCTTCCTTCGGGATTTCTTAGGAATCAGACCAACTATATTTTCAGCTCTACTTTATCTGTCAAAATGATGACAAAAGGATCTCAAAGAGCAATTTCAGCTGTGACTTCTCTCTCTTTTGGTGTAATACAGAAAACCTGATATGGCTTTACACATGAACAAGCTCGTTTCACTTTCAACCAAATGTCAGAAATGAAACAAAAATTACCCAATTTCTCTCTCTATATATGCTGAAAACCTTCAACATTTTCACTGCATCTTATTGACAGTATCAAATTCTGTATACAAAATCAATCAGCCACAAGCAGTTTAGGTATAAATTTGTAGCCAGCCTCCTGAAAACATTAATTTCTGTATATTTATTGTGCCATATTGTTGTTTGTGCTTATCTGTGTATAGTTGTACTTACTACATTAAGGGCCACGGCAGTCAGACATAATTGAGTGCCATTACCCACAGATTTCCCTACTGCAGATACTAAATAAGCACCTACAAATCTGTGTTTTTTAGAATATACTTTGAATAGTGTCTTGGTTATAGTTTAAATTTCCCAGAGGTTCAAACATAGTTAACAGAACCAATAACAATTATAGGATGCATTTCCCTCTTTCCCCTTTTTTGTTTCAAAGGAAAGGAATTAGATGTAGAGAGGGAAAGGTAAAACACACCCAAATAAATAGCTTCACTTTGATTTGGAAGTTAAAAGAGAAATAAAAGGTATTTGAGTTAGGGGAGTTACAAAGAGGTACAGGGAAGGGAAATCAAGACACAACATATATATATATATATATAAAACCAGATTGATGGCAATGGATTTGTCTACCTCGTGGACTGATGGCCATGTGGTAAAACAAAGAGCAGCAGGAACAGGAGGGTGGTGCTGTCAGGCAGGGAGGCAGGGCAAATGAGAAGAAAAGAGGAAGTTCCCCTGTTTTTATAGGGAGCTAGCCATGAAGTGGGATTGGGCTAACCACTACACCTGGAGTAAGGTTCAGGATCCCCCCCAGGGAAGAGTCAGGTAGACCTGGAGTCAGGGACAAGACTACTCCCCCCAGGAGGGTTAACTCTTTACAAATAGCATAGGGCTAGAAAGGACCTCAGGCAATCACAAAGTGTCCCCCCCAAGATGAAATAACTCTACACAGCCTCCTAAGAATTACCAGTGATATTCTCTTATCTCATTCTCTATANTTCACTTTGATTTGGAAGTTAAAAGAGAAATAAAAGGTATTTGAGTTAGGGGAGTTACAAAGAGGTACAGGGAAGGGAAATCAAGACACAACATATATATATATATATATAAAACCAGATTGATGGCAATGGATTTGTCTACCTCGTGGACTGATGGCCATGTGGTAAAACAAAGAGCAGCAGGAACAGGAGGGTGGTGCTGTCAGGCAGGGAGGCAGGGCAAATGAGAAGAAAAGAGGAAGTTCCCCTGTTTTTATAGGGAGCTAGCCATGAAGTGGGATTGGGCTAACCACTACACCTGGAGTAAGGTTCAGGATCCCCCCCAGGGAAGAGTCAGGTAGACCTGGAGTCAGGGACAAGACTACTCCCCCCAGGAGGGTTAACTCTTTACAAATAGCATAGGGCTAGAAAGGACCTCAGGCAATCACAAAGTGTCCCCCCCAAGATGAAATAACTCTACACAGCCTCCTAAGAATTACCAGTGATATTCTCTTATCTCATTCTCTATAATTACTGTAGCATCTCAACTTGAGTTTGGACTTTACTGTATATACTTGCAAAGAGAGTAAGCATGCTTATGTGCCTGTGCACAGCTGGTGAAGGAAGATTCTGATGGAAACACTCTTGGCTTAATCAAGAATTCTACTGGAGAGAGAATCCTCTTTCCCAGTTCCATGAGATGATGGTTTGAGCTCTCTGTGAGGAGTCTTCTGTTCATATGAGGATTCTGCTTCCATTCATATGAAATATTTTGAACAAACACAGATGTGTCCTATCATAGAGTCACGATGAAGTGTAAGGCAGATTTAACACAATCTGCTGCCAAGCCAGCAGGTACCCACACGGCCAAGAAGTCCACAAGCATCTTGGCTTGGATCAGCTTTGGTGTGGCCAGGAGTATAAAGTGATTGTCCCTCTGTTGTGGGCACTGGTGAGGCCACAGCTCAAGTCCTGGGTTCAGTTTTGGGGCCCTCACTACAAGAAAGGCAATGAGATGCTGGAGCAGGTCCAGGGAAGGGCAACAAAGCTGGCGAGGGGTCTGGAGAACAGATCTGGTGAAGAGTGCCTGAGGGAGCTGGAGCTGTTTAGTCTGGAGAAGAGGAGGTAGAGGGGAGACCTCACTGCTGCCTACAACTCCCAGCAAGAAGGTTGAAGCATGGTGGGAGTCGCTCTCTTTGCCAAAGAAAAAGCAATAGGACAAGAGGAAAGAGCCTCACATTGCACTAGGAAAGGTGTAAGTTGGACATGAGGAACAATTTCTTCCCCAAAAAGATTGTCAAGGCCTGGAACATGTTGCCCAGGGTAGTGGTAGAGAGTGCACAGCCCTGGAGGAGTCTGAAAGCTGTGGAAGCACAACACTGGCCCAGCCAACCATCCAGTTTTTGAACCAGTGAGGAGTAAAAGCCATAAGCAACCAGTTTCTGCAGTAGAGTGCTGCAGGAAACAGTGCTGAAGGTACAGTGTGTGGTTTTGCATGGTTGCCTTGTAGACCTCTTGGAACACTGGAAATCTGGAGACTTTTTTTTAAATGAAAGATTGATCTTCAGCTCTCACAGATTCACAGATTGCACTGAGGTACTGCAATCTGTGACCCTCAAAGGTCATCTTGTCCAACTCCCCTGCCATGAGCAGGAACACCTCCGACTAGATCAGGGTGCGCAGAGCCACATCAAGTCTGTAACACAGGCAGAAAAGGTCTGGAAGAAGGAGATGAAGTACAAAGATATGACTCTTCTCTATGGGGAATACAAAGGGTGTCTTGTCTAAGTCTTAGTTGAGGGCTAAAAGGGAAAGCCCAGAGCTACAAAGGAAATAATGATAGAGAAGAGCTGTCAGAGGGAATTGGGGATTGTAAAATAACTAGCTTTTTGTTTCTGGATGAATCAAAGGGCTCTGGCTGCCTACGGCTCAGCCTAGGGTGAGGATGAAGCTCAAAGAGAGGGAGTGCTTGCAGCTACATCCATGGCTAGGGACTGGAAATGATTATGCAAAACCAGCCAAGGGCTGATGCTAGAAGTCTCCAGTGGAGAATATTCAGTTCCTGGAGGAAGAGTGATCCCTTAGGGTCTGGTAACCTACTTGTGGTTAGAGACGGCTCAGAACAAGAGGGAGCACACAGTTACAGCTGAAGGAACACTGTGGGGGGGCTGCCAGAGGAAAGGAAAAGCTGCCAGAAGAAAAGTCCATGAGGAAATTTTAGCCTTAGGAAGGGCAAAGGTGCTGTTCAAAGCTCAGCATAGCATTTGGGTTGAAAGAAAGAGTAAGCCCAGGGCTACATTTGAAGGGGGGGGGGTGGGTGTAGAGTGTCTTTTAGCATAAAATGAGGGTTGATTCTCATATTCTTTTGTGAGCATATCTTCTCTAGACAAGATAAGATATCAAGGATATATTGATGCTGTGCTTGTGGAGCAAGGGAACTGCCACAAATATCTGAAAACTTTCATAATAGCAGACAATGTACACCCTCCTGAGATCAGAGATGAAACTGAGGAGGCAGGTTTTGCATTTGAGAACTTCAGGAGAATGCTTTCATGATTGAAAGAAGAGTTAACATTGACAGAAAAAGAAATCATGTATGTATTAGAAGCTTCTTTCCTCATTAAACTGTTGGGCTGTCAAGTCTCCAGCAGATGTTTCTAAGCCTACAAATGATGCTTTTATAGAAATATAGTAAGACTGGAAAGCAACAAAATAATGTCAGTAATTGAAGAAACACCTTGTTTATAAAGTGACCTGAAAGAAAGGGCCATTTTATAGCCAGATTATGGCAGGATCTTGGATGCTTATTCTGATAACCCTGGCACTGAGACAGAATCATAGAATCAGTCTGGGTTGGAAGAGACCACAAGAATCATCTGGTTCTAATCCCCCTGCCATAGGCAGGGACACCCAACCTTAGATCAGGCTGGCCAGAGCCTCATCCAGCCTGGCCTTAAACACCTCCAGGGATGGGGCCTCAACCACCTCCCTGGGCAACCCATTCCAGGCTCTCACCACTCATGGAGATCTCTCATGAAGATAGTTGGGAACACTGGAATAGGCTCCCCAGGCAGGTGGCTGAATGCTCATTCCCGAAGCTGTCTAAAAGGCAGAGATGCAGTGCTGAGGGGCATGGTTCAACACCAGACTTGTAGAGTGAGATACTGCTTGGGCTCAATGATCTGAAAGTTCTTTTCCAACTAAAACAATTCCACAATTCTGTATTTTAAGGAAGGAGAAACTCTGAGGGCTTCTTCTGTGGTAGAGCAGCAGTTGTGAAAATAAAACACAGTGGATCTGATCATCACTTGATTTATCTGCAGCAATTTCTGAGAAATGGGAAACTTTTTAGGCAACCATACATTTTGTTAGTGAAAAGACTATTTCACTTTAATAGTACATCATGTCTGGGATTGATCCAGTCTGAGTTTTCTTTTGAACCATAGCATGATTTGTAAAGCTACAGATAAATCTCCATTTTGAATCCTTTCTATCTTCTGATTTTAAATAAAACAGATGAAAATCATTTTTTTCCCCAGCTACCAACATATCTGCTTCCCACTTATTGCACTCTTTCAAAGACCTTTGCTATTGCCATCTGAACACCACTGGATTTCTAATTAATTTTATTCAGTCGTTTAAAAGTGATGTTTTGCTGCCTAAAGACAGTGATAAATTTGAGGTCACAATTGCTAGGATTTTAGGAAACTACTTTATTGGTAGCGACTTGGCAGTCCTGATGCCTGAATCAATAGTGAAGTGACTCATGCGTCTCGGCTGCCTCTTTGCAAAGGCAGTGCAGACTATTAATTTGTTGGTGCTGCAAGCTGCGAGCACTCATGCATATGGAAAGGACACTCAGGAACACAGAGAATCATGGAATTGTTTTTGGTTGGAAAAGTCAACAAGCCCAAGCATAATCTAATGCTACCAAGACCGTTGATAATCCATGGCCCTCAGCACCAAATTCCTGATTCTTCTAAATACTTCCAGGGAAAGGGATTCAGTTACCTCTCTGAAGAGCTTGTTTCAGTCTTTAAGAATCCATTCAGTGAAGAAGTTTCTTCTAATAGTCAACCTAAACCTTTGAGGACATGGTCTAGTTGATTGGATAGGGATGGGTGATAGGTTGAACTGGATGATCTTGGAGGTCTCTTCCAAACTGCTTGATTCTATGAGTAGGTTGTATTCCTGATGATACTATAACTCTTCAGCTTATCCAGAGCACAGAAGTAATCTTGAGTAACTTTAGCTCATAAAAACCTCTATATATTTTTTTAGCAGTAAATAAATCAATAACTTAGTAGGGAGGAGTAACCTTTATTACTGTTTCTGTACCTGGATTCATAAGGGTACAAAGTGCATTAAGTTTGTGTGTTGTTTGACTTCCAGTTCTAGGGAAGAACAGAAATTTATGAGAAAAACTTTTAAACATTTTTCAGTTTCTTACCAGGAATTGGAGCTGACTACAAATATTCAGAGATGCACAGAGGGAAACTATCACCAAATCATAGAATAATAAAATCATTTCAGTTGGAAAAACCTTCAAGATCATTGGGTCCAACCATTCAACCAAGTCTGGTGCTAAAGCTCATCACCACATCTATACACCTTGATGGTATTTCAGCCAACTCCCTGGGGACCCTGTCCCAGCCTTTGAGAACCCTTTCACTCAAGAAGTTTCTTCTAATATCCAGCCTAATCCTCATGTGGCACAACTTGAGCCAAATAAACCTTTGTGTTCTCAAAACATCCAGAGTCTAAATTTTCTTACAATTTTGGGTGCAATTATCATTATCTTTTGGATTTTACTTCAATGGTTTGGGGCTAAAAGTACAATGTCTTATTATATGCACCGTTAACATGCTTTAAGTGACCACTCACCTCCAACTCTGGAAGGCACCAGGAGATGTAGGCAAATAAAATTACATCAAACAAACACATGATTTTTAGCATCTATTACAATTGCCTACTTAAAATGATATACACTTTCAATAATTTTCATGACAATTGGTCAACTTCTGATATTTTGCCTTTGAATTCAAAGCAAATTCAGGCAGACACAGGAAATTCCACTCGAAGATCAAGCTATATACTAGAAAAATACTCAGATAGCCTATAGATTCATAGGTCAATTTGACCATCTGTCTCTGTTTTAATTTTTTTTAATGATGTGATAAAAAAAATCTGCAATTGAAATTTTCTAAGGGAAAGAAGACCTGCCTGTAATTTAAGGAAATCATAGAATCATTAAGGAAATCATAGAATCATTTAAGGAAATCATAGAATCAGGTTGGAAGAGACCACCAACATCATCCAATCCAACCTAGCACCCAGCCCTATCCAGTCAACTAGACCATGGCACTAAGTGCCTCAGCCAGGCTTTTTTTTTAACACCTCCAGGGACAGTGACTCCACCACCTCCCTGGGCAGCCCATTCCAATGGCAAGTAATTCTTTTCAGACCAAAGACTGAAAACAGAGAAACAAATTAATCTGTTCTCATTCATTATGTTTTCACTCTTCTCTTTAAAGAATATGTCTAAGTGGTTTTAAATCTTTTGCTTTCCAGATGATTTTTTTTTTCCTTCAGGTCTGTCGTGGAGGGCCCATAGGCCCGAAATCAGACCTGCATATGCCTTGCTCTGCCTGGACATGTTTTTCCTGCTTTTAGTCAGGGGTGAGCACATGGCCAGCACAGAGGGGCACAACGGGCCTGGAGCCACGTGGAGTCTGGCCTGCCCAGGCTTTAGGTTGTGGAAGCCCCCACATGCTCAGCTCACGCTTGCCGGGTGCTAGGCCCATGTGAGCCCCATGTTTGGAAAGTCCAGGCCTGTGGCTCCTTGCCTATTATGGCAAGGTTGGCTGACTGCAAGCCCGATTGGTTATTGGTGGCCAATGAGACCATCGATCTCGGCCCACAGTTCATAAATAGAGGTGCACTCACGTGGCAGCGTTCCTCTTTCGCTCGCCGGTGCATGCACTCAAGCCTGCCTTTACGGAGCTCAGACTCCCCGTGCAGCCGTGCATCCCTCTGCACGCCCATTGCCTTATTCCCTGGTGTGTGCCACAGCCACGAGATACCAGGAGCAGACCTATTCGTCTGCACATCTGCACCTGCAAGTGCTGCCTACGAGTTCCCTGGACGCAGCCGCCGGAGGGACCCAGCAGCTACGGGTGAGAGGCTATCACCCCTGAAGCCGGGAGTATTCCAGCCTTGGAGTCCACGGGCGAAGACCCTAAGGAGTTGGACACTTTACAGAGGCTGTGGCGTAGCCCGGAGGGTGATTTATAATTAGTCAAAATAGTGAGTAAATATCTCTTTAATTCCTATTGTGCCTGCCATAGAGCAGAAAACTTTCAGCCCACTCTGCTGGGCAAACAGTATATAGACCCCAAGCGGCAGTAGCCGCGGGGAAAACTCTCTCTGTTAATAGTCCTATGCTAGTCATTGTATTATAGTTATTAGTAAGCCATTTGTGATTATACCCTTAATGTCTTCATAACCGTGTAAGAATAAATATTAATATTATAAGTTCAGTGGTTGGGGGTGGCGAGAGTTGACAACTATTGAAGTTTAATAAATATATACATTTTTATAAATATTCTTTCGCGTTAGTTAATTTCTCCCCTTCGCCACACACGGGCGATAAGGGCAGATTTCCCCCTCCGCCACAAGGTCCTGAACACGAAGATTAATTAAATTAATCTGTTCTCATTCATTATGTTTTGACTTTTCTCCTGGAAGGATATTTCTAAAAGCTTTTAAGCCTGCATCTTTGGGTTTCCAACTGATTTTTTTCAAGTCCTGACTGCGACAACTGTAGAATGTTGTTACATACTTTGTTAATACTTGCACGCCTTGCAGTTTGATGAAAGTGCAGGAAATCTTTGGTAAGAATAATCTACTGATAGCAGGTAGTTTTTCAAACACAATCAAAGTGACAGTGCAAGAGCACACGGGGCAAAAAAATTGATCTAAGTTAGAAGAAAAAAAAAAAAGTACCTGGTAACATTATTTGGATGATTAATAGGACATCACAGAACTCAAAACAACAGACATTTATTAATGATGAAAGAAATGGAAATGCCAGACAGAAAAGCGAAATGAATGCTAACTCTTGAAAGTAAAGCTGTGCCAGGAGACAGGGGGGACATAAGGGAGTCCTGCCAGGAGAGAGGAAGGACATATGGAAGCTGCCGGAGTAGTGGCACATCTGTCATTATATATACTGGAGGACATTTGGAGTTATGGGTAAGGAGAGATCAGTGTTCAGAACTGAAAAAGCTGCTGGACTAATGTAAGACAGGGGAAGCTGAGTATTCAGAGGAGTTTGGCCCATGAACTATAGCATCCAAAGACAGAAATGTCCTTGGGCTGGATCTTGTTATTTCATTTGTCAATCAATAAGATCTACAGTAATCCACTTAGAAATGCTCTAAGCAGAAACATAGTGAAGCTAGGCAAAGACAGAGAGAAAGCAGAGTCTGCATCCCCTTTCTAGGACTGGAAGAACTCCACAATGTTTCCTTTCTTGTCACACTTAATCACTGATTGGAAGGAATAAAAAACTTCTACTGAAAGGTGCAAACCTATAAAAGAAAAGTGTGTGATTCACTCAGGTTATGCTATGGTTCCTGGCAGCACAAGGTAGAACTGCAGGATCCAGAAAGGAAACGTAGACAGCCTTAGCTCAACCACGCAGTTCCTAAATTCCCCTTGGATGGTGAAAGCTTGGTTTTAGATAGGACTTTCCAGGCATAGCAAGCATTGAGGACAGTGCTGAAGCTGAGCAGACACATCATCCAAGGGCACCAACAATTAATCCCTTATAGTTTCTAAATCTGCTATCCATGATCAGCATAGATTAATGGAATCATTAATGTTGAAAAAGACCTCTAAGATCATCAAGTCCAACAGTCAATCCAACACCATCCATGACCAATAAATCATTTCACAAAGTGCCATGTCTACACATTTCTTACACATCTCCAAGGATGGTGACTCCTCCATCTCCCTGGGCAACCTGTTCCAATGCCTGACCATTCTTTCAGTGCAAAAGTTTTTTTCTCCTAATATCCAACCTAAACCTCCCCTGGTGCAACTTGAGGCCATTGCCTCTGAACTTAAAGAGATGAGACCTTAAGCTGAAAGTTTCAGTTTGTTTGACATCTCTAATTAGGGAATTTAAAAATTGATTTCTATTATGGATGGAATCACAAAACTATTGAGATCATTTGAGATCATCAAGTCCAACCTCTCACCTAGCGCTCACAATCCCACCACTACTGCTCATCTGCTACCACTGAACCACATCCCTCAGCATCACATCCATGCATCTTTTAAATGCCTTCAGAGATCGTAACTCCATCACCTTGATGGGCTGCCTGTTCCACACACTGAGAACCCCGTTGCTGTAGACTTCACTGAAACATATAATTGTAAAGAGCATTGCAGAGCTTTCAAATCCTGGCAGAAGATGGAGCTGAGTATGCTAAAACACAATACAGTTACAAACATCAGACAGTGACTAAAAGATCCTTAAAATAAACTAAAATATTTGAATTTTCTTAGTGTCATCATCAATATATATGTCACAGAAATTTTTCTAAGAGCAAAATCATATCACCTAAGATAATAGAATTAAGCAAGTTGGAAGAGTCCTCCAAGATCATCCAGTCCAACCTATTACCCAGCCTGTCCAATCAACTAGACCATGACACAAAGTGCCTCATCCAGTCTTTTCTTGAACACCTCTAGGGACGGTGACTCCACCACCTCCCTGGGCAGCCCATTCCAATGGCAAACAAGTCTCTCTGTGAAGAACTTCCTCCTAACATCCAGCCTATACCTCCCCTGGCACAACTTGAGACTGTGTTCCCTTGCTCTGTGGCTGTTTGTCTGGAGGAAGAGAATTTATAATACATTAACCATTTAACACTTCAATTCCCATCAATCTGTGTGGGCAGTATTTTGTACACTGATGTTAGATCAATCCAGCAGGCTTTCTGTTGGAGCTGCTGTACCAACCTTTGGAGTGAGCAGACAGTTTTCCAAATTGATGCCAACTGTAGCAGCAGATGTATGGATGTATTCACTTTAGGAGTTATTTGCTGATACTATTCTGGGAAAATGATGACCAAAAAAGTGTTATTAGTAGATACACACCTGAAGGCTTCAGGGAGAGTAAATCTGTTGTGATGACAACTCAAATACTTTATTATTCAGCTAGAAAATAGTAAGAAAAACTGTCCCAGTGTAATTGCTTTTCCTTCAGGAGAGAACTACAGATAACATTTTTTTTTTCCTCTTGGTAACTGTTCAGTACAAATATTGACATTTCAGTGTTCCTGGCATTTCAAACTAAGGTTCATATCCCTTGCACTGATTACAGATTCCATTACCCTTTCATAACAGAATATCTTTTTTTTTGCTTAAGAGACTCTTTGACAAAAATGAAGTTTTTCCAGGTCTCATGTGTAAGCTTGGGTGAAATCCAAGGCCAGTTGAAGCTCACCAAATATTTTCTTTCCTCAACAGATTTTAATTTGGATCCTATGTTTCTCAGTATCTCAGTTCCTCTTTTGCATAATAAAGTTAGTCACACTACCACACCCCAATGGTATTGAGAAGGTAAACCCATGGATGTCCAGTGAAGCACTCAGATATCACAAAGCAGTAGGAAACACAATTAAGCATATGGCTGAACCTCCCTAGCTAGAAACTGGAATTGGATAATGACACTTTATCTCTCTGAAAATTACATGGGGATTTGGATTTGATGCAAGTCACTGCAGTCTCTGCCTCAGACATATTTACTGAGTCATTCTACATGGCTAAGCACTCTATTTCACTCTAACGAAGCTACACATCAATGAAGTGAAACCATCTGGTTTGTGAAGCAGTTTGTAAATTTTCTGGATGGAGAGAACTAGAGTCATGACAGATTCTGCTCTTTTTCTTTCTAATGAATGCTTACATTGTGGAAGCAAATAAAATATCTATAAGAAGAAAAGGATTGTTTAACGTTGTTCTTAACCAGTTTTTCAAAGTCCAGGCTAATCTCTTTAAACAGTGTGTAGGAGTTTTGTTTGCTTCCTATCACTCCCTTTGATGAATTATTTTTGTGGGTTATATGCCGTGATAACAACTAAAGATAACAATGCCTATTAATCTGTAAATGCAGTGAGAGAATAAGGTAAACTCAATGAGGTTTTCCTTGGCTTTTTTGTGAATGTGAGAGTATCTAATACTGAATATTATGTCAAG
>WAAF01013352.1:84544-96456 GCA_013400475.1 Tricholaema leucomelas
AGAATAGAATAGAATCAATCAGGTTGGAAGAGACCTCCAAGATCATCCAGTCCAACCTAGCACCCAGCCCTATCCAGTCAACTAAACCATGGCACTAAGTGCCTCATCCAGTCTTTTCCTGAACACCTCCAGACACGGTGACTCCACCACCTCCCTGTGCAGCCCATTCCAATGCCAATCACTCTCTCTGTGAAGAACTTCCTCCTAACATCCAGCCTATACTTCCCTCGGCACAACTTGAGGCTGTGTCCCCTTGTCCTGTTGCTGGTTGCCTGGGAGAAGAGACCAACCCCCCCACTCAATGAGTTTTTTCTTGGCTTTTTTGTGCATGTGAGAGTATCTAATACCGAATACTATGTCATTTTTTTTTCTCTGGGATTTATCTGTGCCATTATGTACTGCCAGTCAGTTTTACAGAGGCAGCCTCTCAGATCATTTAACTCACTCTTTCTTTGACTAGGAAACAGTCTTGCTGTGCAGCATGAAGAAATGTAGCAGCATGACACTAGAACAGGTGAAAAAAGACCTGTGTTAATGAGAAACGCCCAACCTGTCAGGTTCACGGCTGCAGAAGCAAAGCATTCAACAATTAATTCAGAAGACCGTGATGGCCAGAAGAAAACAGAAAGGAAACCTCCTGCTTCATTCAAGGGACTAAGCAAGTTTGAATATGAGGTCTGACAGGCTCATGCAAATGTGAGTGGTTTTATGCAAGCTAATAGAATAACATACTGAGGCAGAGTTTGCCTTTAATTAGAGCTGGCAAGCTGGAAGGAAAGCCCATTAAGCCTGGAAGCTTGTAAGGTTCATGGCACGTTAGACCCCCCTGGAGAGAATTAAATTTCCATAGACTTTCTACTCTTCTAGGAGCTCTCCCACAACGAGAACAACATTTCTCAATTATTAACAATATAGCATGTAATAGACAAGAGAAAAAAAAAATAATATGCAAAATTCATTTTGTGTCACAATTAATTCTCTGGGGAAAGGAAAAAAAAACCAAAAACAAACAAAACAACAAACAAACAAAAAAAAACCCCAAACAAAAAAAAACCCAACCAAACAAACCCAACTCTTTCCTTGCCATTCTTTGTCCCCAGCCACCCAAAGGGAAAAAATATGCCACACAGAGCTGCTCTTGTTATTTGTGGTGGTTTGAGAGGTTCCAGGTTATTCACACTGACAAGTCCTTGACTAAACCAAATCCCTCAGCACAACATCTAATCACTATGAATTGCTACGGTTGGAAAGGACCACCAGGATCATCCAGTCCAACATTCATCCCAGCATCCTTAATCGCTAGGCCATAGCCTCAAGCACCACATCCCCTTTCCTTTTAAACACCTTCAGGGATGGTGACTCCACCAGCTCCCTGGGCAACCTGTGCCAGTGTCTTACCACCCTCACTGTAAAGAACTTCCTCCTAACATCCAGTCTAAATCTCCCCTCCTCCAGCTTAAACCCATTCCCCCTCATCCTGACATTACTAGACCTTGTAAATAGTCCCTCCCCAGCCTTCCTGTAGGCTCCCTTCAGATACTGGAAAGCCACTATAAGGTCTCCTCGAAGCCTTCTCCTCTCCAGGCTGAAGAGCCCCAACTCTCTCAGCCTGTCCTCATAGCAGAGGTGCTCCAGCCCTCTGATCATCTTCGTGGCTCTCCTTTGGACCCGCTCCAGCAGTTCCATGTCCTTCTTGTATTGGGGGCTCCAGAACTGCACACAGTACTCCAGGTGGGGTCTGACGAGAGCAGAGTAAAGGGGGAGAATCACCTCCCTTGCCCTGCTGGCCACACTTCTCTTGATGCAGCCCAGCACTCGGTTGGCTGTCTGGGCTGCATGTGCACACTGCCGGCTCATGTTGAGCTTCTCGTCGACCCAGACCCCCAGGTCCTTCTCCTCAGGGCTGCTCTCCAGCCATTCATCACCCAGCCTGTATCTGTGCCTGGGATTGCACCGACCCAGGTGCAGGACCTTACACTTGGCCTTGTTAAACGTCATGAGGTTGGCCTGGGCCCACCTCTCCAGCCTGTCCAGGTCCCTCTGGATGGCATCCCTGCCCTCCAGCAAGTCAGCTGTGCCACACAGCTTGGTGTCATCTGCAAACTTGCTGAGGGTGCACTCAATTCCTCTGTCCATATCACTGACAAAGATGTTAAAGAGCACTGGTCCCAGCACTGACCCCTGAGGAACACCACTTGTCACCGGTCGCCAGGTGGACATTGTGCCATTGATCACCACTCTCTGCATGCCACCATCCAGCCAATTCCTTATCCAGTCAGTGCTCCACCCATCCAGTCTGTGTTTTTCCAGTTAGGAGGAAGTTCTTCACAGAGAGAGTGATTGGCATTGGAATGGGCTGCCCAGGGAGGTGGTGGTGGAGTCACTGTCCCTGGAGGTGTTCAAGAAAAGACTGGATGAGGCACTTAGTGCCATGGTCTGGCTGACTGGATAGGGCTGGGTGCTAGGTTGGACTGGATGATCTTGGAGGTCTCTTCCAACCTAGTTGATTCTATGAATCTAGAAAGATGGAGCAAAAATAGCATAATCCAAAGATTTCCATACACTAAGAGTTATGCTCTAAGGAAAATCCTAAGGGAAGCACATCCTACGGATAAGCTAAAGCAAAGCAGTCAGAGAATCAAGATTTAGGACTGCTGGCTCTCACAACAGCTGTACTTTGGAATCCACTGTATAAAAGCTTTGGCATGATGTATTTGTACTTTATTTATTTCACTGTTACTCTTTCAGGGCATGCCCATGTACTTTTAGTAACCTTCCTGGGCCTAGTTAGGAGACAACGGCAGGGAGGGAGAAAACGAGCACTGGGGTTTGGTAGTTTAGCTTGGTTGGAGGGAAGGTTTTGGGGGAATTTTCATGTATCCTATGTCTGTATTAGGTGTTAAGGATTCATCCATGACATATCTTTTCCTGCACATCTTTTAAATACAACTTTTCTGTATCGCTCTCCAATTCAGCAAGAGCATTACTATTTTACTGCCCCTATTCCTTACAAGAGTAAAGGAAAATAATCTAAGTCAGTCACACTCTGAAACAAAAAAACTATGACATTTCCCATCAGCAGCTTTCAGGAGCATGGGAATGAATGTCAAAGAAGACCACAGAGATAGCCAGCAAAAAAATTTAGCAAGCAATGACACAAGCTTATAGGCAAAGAGCTCCTTCGCAGTGGAACTGCAGAAATGTAGGTATGTCACATCTAAGACTGAGAAGTTGAAGGCAAATCCTAGAAACCTGTGATTAACTGTAGGCTAAGTAGTGAAAATGGAAGAACTGTGAAAATAAATGGAGCAGGTGGCTGAAGGGCAGATAGTGTATCTCCTCAAAGATAAGGGAGAAATAGTGTTCTCATTAAGCTTAGCAGCTTTCAAGTCAGACAGTGGAAAAAGAAGGGGGGAATAGACTCTAGTCTAGCTAGAGTGTTCTGCTGTTCAGTGAGTCTCTACCTCTTCTACCTCTTAAACCAGCAAAGCACAGCCTTCCAGCCACACTAGAAGCAGCTTGCAATGTATGGATTTGACAAGAAGTTAACATCCCTAAGCATGCTTGAGGATTCATGTCAATAGGCACAGATCCCATGTCATGGCATTGGTTTAAAAATTACCTTGGTTTGCTCCACATGGAAAACTGAAACCTTGAAACTCATGAAGGACAATGACACTGATCAAGGGTCTGAAGAACAAGTCTGGTGAGGAGCAGTTGAAGAAACTGCTGTTGTTTAGTCTGGAGAAAAGGAGGCATGGGGCAGACCTTCTGGCTCTCTACAACTACCTGAAAGAAGGCTGAGACCGGTGGGTATTGGTCTCTTCTCCCTAATAAGAAGTGATAGGAGAATAAGAAGAAACAGTCTCAAACTCCATCAGGAGAGGTTTAGGTTGGATATTAGAAGAAACTTCTTGACTGGAAAGGTTCTCAAAGACTGAAGCAGGCTTCCCAGGGAGTTGGCTAAATCCCTATTCCTGGAGAAGTTTAAAAGCTGCAGAAATGTGGTGCTGAGGGACATGGTTTAACAATCGCCTTTGTAGAGACCAATAATGGTTGGACTTGATAATCTTAAAGGTCTTTTCCAACCAAAACTATTCTATGATTCTGTGACTTCTGCTTTCTTCCTGCCCTGGAGAGATTCAATTTACAGAAAATTAAAATTAATAAATAGTTTTCTTATCTGAGTGAGCCACTTTTTAAATCCCAGGATGTGTAATTTCAGAGAGAGCTCACTGTATTCATCTCAGATCACACAATCCTAACTGGTCAGGAAAAGAAAACATAAAGAATTTAAATCAAGAGATGCTTTAAATATTTTAAATGCATTCTGGTTTTAATAGCATCATTTTTAAATCCTTCTGGCTGCCTTTCTTCATGTCAAAGGCTTATTAAAGGGAAATTGCTGTGAATTTTATATGTGGAAAATTGTAAGCATTCTGGTTCTATAGGCTGGATCATATTACAGAGAGACAGTCAGTGTTCATTATGCCTTCACTTATTAAAAGGGTACAAAATGTTTATTAACCCATTAAAAAAAACTTCACATTCAGGCCTGAAGAAACTTAATTCACATCATGTTCATAGAGGATATGATTATTTTATAGCTAAGGTTCTAAGTAATTAATATGCTCCAGAACATTTACCTAAATTAGATTAACTAACGTCAATTACAGCAAGTAACTAACAGGCAATTTACATGTGAGAAGCCAACTGCTATTTGTTGTCAGAAATAGCTGCCAAAACAGGGCCTCAGAAGTTTTTCGTGGAGGCAGGGAATTAATGTGGCCAAGTCAGGAATTTATAGAAAAATAAGAGTTATTTTATTTTCCTGAAAACCTACCCCCAAAACTATACACAGAAATTAATTTAGTTTTAACTAGCAGATTCAGTTGGTTGAGAAGATCTACAAAGATACCATAGGTAGATTTGAGTGTTTTGGAAGTCAGAAGTTGGAAAAGGCTTAAGCTATTAAATATAGCATCCCCCTTATTAATATAAGGCTGAGCCAAAGTTACTCACAGGTGAGTCAGGCTGGCTGAAAGGAAGGGTGGTCCAGATGCTTGTCCCTTCGTTGTCTTTCAGAAGCCTCCGAGGGTCGTTAAGGGCTATAAAGAGCAGCATAAAGGAGGTGCTTAAGGTGGAAGCCGTCCAAAGCAGAGGCAGCCCTGTCCCTCAGGAGCTTGTCTTTTGGAGAGCCAGAGGCTCCTTCTGCAGAGGTTTTCCAGGAGGGGAAGAACTCTAAGGCGGGAACCCCAAGGCAGGAGGCCCCTCAGTGTTTATACCCTTCCTAGACAAAGAGCTGAGTTACCACTGCCCAGGCGTGAAGGGCACAGCCAATCCCCAGCCGATTCCAATGTGGGCTCTGCACGGGGTACCCCTTGTGCCAGAAGGACCCCTTGCTCCCCCACTTCATGCCTGCAGGGCAGGCCGGGGGGAAACAGGTCTTTCTGTGCCTTTTCCTCTCCCATTCAAACCACAGAGGGAGCGGTATTTCGGGGTATACAGGAATCCAGGACAAAGTTCTAATGGCGTTTAGAAGATGAATAATTGGGTTTTCATCTTCCCTTTCAAAAATTAGCTCAACCTGTCTGCTTAGGTACAATTCCTTGGTGCTAGTATCCCTAGAAACTTAGAGATTTCAAAGGTAGTGACTGAGAATTTCCCTTAAGAAATCTGTGACAGTTGCATTACATTTACATCCTTCCAGTGTATCATAAGATGCATGCTTTTGTAAAGCAGTAAGTGAGCTCCTGATCTAGGGTGGGGTGTCCCTGCTCATGGCAGGGGGGTTGGAACTAATGATCCTTGTGGTCCCTTCCAATCCTGACTGATTCTATGATGCTATAATTCCTTTGTCTTGCTTATTTTCCCCCAGTTCAGGTGAGAAGAGATTGTGCATGCATGCATGCTTGTTGGGAGCCACTGCAATAATACAGCAGGATGAGGGTGGAGAAAGGCTGAGTAGGGAGAATATGATTTGATTAGAGAGGGGAAAAAAGAGGGGGGAGAAAGGCAAAAGAGCAGGAGGGCAGGTTGCAGCAGTGGGGAGCTCATTTAGTGAGATGCAGAACCAAAACCAGGCCTCAGAAGTGATGGAAAACTGTCTGTCAAAGGATAGGGCTGAGCTCTTCCTGGGGTAAGACCACGTGGAGTTTGTGCAGCTAGGAAAGCCTTTTAAAATGTGACTTGAAAGAAAAAGATGAAGGTGGTGCTGGGCTAGAAAATACACAGGTGGCAAGCAGAAAGAACAAGTTTTCAAGTCTTGTTACTGTCTGCCTTTTTCACCTTTTTGTCACATAAGAAGTAGGTCCTGAGCCACTAGAGCTAACTCTGTAGTTGATATTGCCTTGGAACAAGGCTTAGAGAATCTCCAAGGTCCTTCTCCAGCCCAATTTATTGTACAATCCTATAGGAGCACAATTCCTCCTAAAATGCCTTAATGTCTCAAACTTTGTCTGAGAATAACATTGTGACCTGGGGTGCAGAGTGCAAAAAGCCTGTCTGGAGGTGGAAGGGGTGAAATGCAGCATGCCCCTTCTCCCTCCTAGCCAGAGGAACTTAAGGAAGTTAACAATGGGAAGAGTTCTGGGAAGGCAGGATGGTGTCTTTTTGGAGGTGCAGCTGTCATACGTGAGCTTACTTCTCAAGGAAACAGAAGTGTTTTGACAAAACTTAAAAAGGAAGCTTTAATACTATGCATGTTTGAGGTTCACTTGCTCTTTTTTTTTTTCCCAGAGAACAGTCTCACTGACTAGCTTTCACAGAAAACTCTGTCACAGGGAAGGGTTGAGCTCTTCCTGAACTAAGACCATGCAGAGTTTGTGCAGCTATGAAAGCCTTTAAAAATGTAAGATGACATCCATTTGGAGGACCATTTATTTCCTGAATCAGTTTGTGGCATTGGTAAATCTTTGCCTGTAGGGTGCTGAGAAGTTTCACTGAAGTATCTACACATAGAAGCAATATCTACCATGGAGGAGAAAGCATTTGAAACAAGCCCACCAGCTGGGGATTGTGAGCTGTATCTTTGTAGCTCAAAGACACTGATGGTGTGGATGGGGACAACCTTTTTAGCTGAGCCTGTGGGGATAGGACAAGGAGCAATGATTTTAAACTAAAAGAAGGCACATTTAGACTAGATACAAGACTAGACATTTTTTACAATGAAGGTGGTAAAACACTGGCACAGGTTGTGCAGAATGAGGGTAGATGCCTCCATCTCTGGAAACGTTCAAGGGTGGCTTGGATGGAGCTCTAAGCAACCTGATGTAATTAAAGATATCCCTGTTCACTGCAGGAAGGTTGGACTAGATAACCTTTAAAAGTCCCTTCAAACCCAAATCATTCTGTGATTCTCTGAAATATCCTACACAACTAGCTGCCTGGTCTCCACTGAAGACTCCAAATCTCTGGGCCAAGTGCAGTGGCTCCCTAGTTCGTCACTGTAGCTAGGAGTCTCAGACAGAGAAACATAATGAGTATCTTCTGTGACAACTTGCCAAGATAAGGCAGAAAAACAATCTGAGCAGAAGTATGATATCCTGACTCTACTTTCTTGTAAAACTTTGTTTCAGAACAAAAATAAGCCTCAGCTCATTGTATTGGGTAACACTTCTAGCACTGGGCCAGGCACTTCTGCAGAAAAGCAGCATTTAAAACCTGTTTCTGTCCTTGGTTCTTTGCTGATCAATCAACCCTGTCATTGAAACACACAGGAATACAGAATCCTCCCAACCACTCAATAAAGTGGTTTTGTTTTGTTTGTTTTTTTTTTTTTCACTTCCCCACTCTTCAAAGTACTTCCAAAGGGAGTCTTGAGAGCAAGTACTGCTTAAGAGTAGCATGATCTGGAATTTACAGCATCATCTAGGGAGGTAGAGAAGTGGGTATGAAGCCTTTAGGGACAAATATATTCTCCCCTAGTCTTCTGTGAGCTAAGGGGCTATCTGGAGTAAAAGGATAGTAGATTGGAGTCCCCATATTTTTAAGAAGGAAAGTGCCTATTTGGAGTTCCTGAGGTTGCCTGGGGTTTTTTTTAGCTTTTGTAGCTATCTGAAGGGTCTACAAACAGGCGAGGGGCACTCTGTCCACCAACTTGAAGCCAGTGTCTCATGAGCCCGTGTCAGAGACTGTAGAAGAGAGATTTTCAGAGCACATTTGCTTGTGTGTGTCTTTCAAGAGAGAGAGATCTTGAACGACTTAGTTTTTAGATTCAGGTTTGCCATATGAGGAGACAAAACTATATTTAGTCATGTTGAGTCTGATGTTTCCACAGCATTTATGGTCTTGACATAGCTGTGTGCTAAGAAGCAAGATAAACAAAGTCCTTTATACTTCAACTACTATACCAATGGTGATTTAGACCAGCTTGAACTCATAGCTTGCTCAAGCACTCTCTACCAGACTGCAGTTGCTTGTCTGCAAGTATTCGACTGTAAGTACTTGTCTGTAAATTGCTTTTCTACAAGTACTTACTACAGTAGTTGCCTGTGCCATTGAGGCCTGCACAGCTATGTAACAGCTGGATACATAGATGAGGATCTTGTGGTTCCACAGAAGGTCTCCTTTGTGATCCTCATGAGCACCGTTGTGTTTACACCTCTGTAGGATTTGGCAGCTATTAATCAGGACTTTCATGCTCTCCATTTGGGATTGAGAGATCTCTGCTCTGTCATCTAACCTTTAGCAAAGGCCTTTTTGGAGATGAGAGTCTGTGTAACTTTGCAGCTGAGTAAATGTCACATATTCTCAGTAAATAATAAAAGAGACATTTTTAATAATAGAGTTGAAAGGGAATAGGAAAGATCACACAGCCCATCCCATTCCTTGAAACCAGGAGCAACTCTAAATCCATCTTCCCAAATATTTGTCATGTATGAAGTTAACATGCATCTATTGCTGAAGTTCCACATTTCTATGCAGTGCTTGGCTCTTCTCACCATAAGAAAGCATTCATTATGCTAAACCTAAATCCTTAATGTGACTAGAGACCATAGGAGATAAATTATATCATTCATAGACTTTTTCATGCATAATTGGCTTTTCAGAATAAGCTCTGTTCCTTAAAAAACTCCACCAATTACTTCAGGTTTTGTGTGTTTCTTTCATACAAGATTTTTTTTTTTTTTAGTGTGAACCAGATAATTTCTTCCAGAAAATTCCTTTGAAGAATTATTTTCTGCTACATCACTTCATTAGTGAAATGTTCTCAATAAAAATTACTATTTTATGCCAGTCTATTCTCATCATGCCCAGTGTGGGTTTGCAGCAGAAACATAACAATCCTTGTCCTAAAATAGAAAAATGCCCAGCAGGGTTTTCAGGAATGTTTTGGTGTAATTCTGAAAGCCTGATTTAACATTTCCATTTCTTTCAGGATTAGCTGTTATCTAATAGCTGTCACAGGGGATCAAAACTCAGGTCTGATTTACTCGTCGTGCCATCTTTTACAGTAGCAGGATAAAAACATGTTTTGCCTGGTCATTGATGGCATTACACATGTGTATGGTTTTCAATCCCATCATTTCCTTTATGATTTGAAAGAACTTAGTCCTGTAATCTCCATTTGTATGAAAAGTTCCTAAATTTGGACAGGCACTTGTAGGGTTTTTTTATTTTCCAGGCAGTCCAACTCTAATGACAGGTCCAAACACACCCATGTCTTGTTTCTAAGGGATGCCAGTAGTGAAGAACAGAATTTAGAGTATATGAAATAGGAGAAAACCTCAGATTTTTACATGTGGATTTGTTGTTTTGTTTGTTTGTTGGGGTTTTTTTTGTTTTGTTTTGTTTTGTTTTTTACAAGAGGACAGAGTCTCAAACTGCACCAGGGCAGGTTTAGGCTGGACATGAGGAAGAAGTTCTTTACAGAAAGAGTGATTGACATTGGAACGGGCTGCCTGCGGAGGTGGTGGAGTCACCATCCCTGGGGGTGTTTAAGTTAGAAGGAACTTAGTGCCATGGTTTAGTTAATTAAAAGGGTTAGGAGATCATTTGACTCAATGATCTCAAAGGTCTTTTTCAACCTAGTTAATTCTGTGATTCTGTGATCTGTCTGATAGAATCATAGAATTGTTTCAGTTAGAAATGACTTCCAAGTTCACCCAGTCCAACCATCAACCTAATACCACCACGGCCATTAAACCATGTCCCAGAGTGCCATCTCCACACATTTATTGAACACCTCCAGGAATGGTGACACTACCACCTGTTGTGGTAGGCCTGATAAGCCCAAAATAGGCTTATACATGTCCTGCCTTGCCTAGGCATGTTTTTCTGCTCCACCAGAGAGGCAAGCGCAGGAAACGGACACAAAAGAACCTGGAGCCGCTGAGTCTGGCCTGCCCAGGGTCCTGTGCTGTGAGGTACACACACTTAGCTTGTGCCTGCCTAGTGCAAGGCCTGTGCTTTTCCCAAATTAGGGAAAAGCGAGCCTGAGGCTTTGCCTAATGTGGTATGGTTTGGCTAACTGCCATCCTGATTGGCTATTCTTGTGCCTAAATTGATAAAAGGAGATACGCAGGTGAACAATCTGCTTTTGCTTCCCTGCTTTGCTCCCCTGCTCTTTGCCTGCTCTCTCTGCTGTGCCCAGCCCTGCTGCTATTGCACACTGCCTTACTGCTTGCCTGGTAAACTCCACTGCCACAAGTTACCAGAGCAGACCCTGGATGTCTGCACGCGATCGGCCTGTGTGGCCAGCCTGACATCGTATTGAGACTGCACCACATCTGCCTTCTGCACCTGAAGGTCCTGCCTAGAATTCCTGGACATAGACACAGATGGCTCAGAAGAAGCCAGAAGACAAGGTCAGAGATTGTCTGTGTCCTTTCCCCAGAAGCTGGGAAGATTCAAGCCTCAACGTCTGACAAGACAGAGTCCCCTGAAAGCATTTGGACACTGTCTGGACTGTGGCTAGCCCCCATGAGTGGGTAATAATAATTTGTGAGTAATGCTTAAAGGCCTCTTTGTAATTCTCCATTGCCTTCTGCCATAGAGCAGAAAGAGCTTGAGCCCAGCTAGTGGGCAAGCGGCATATTGACTGCAAGCGGCATTTGACTGCGGAACCTTCTCTTCCAGTTGAATTAATGTTTATGTATTTTGCTGGTTATTACTAGCTCTAGAGATTATCCATAGAATGTTTCCATGACCATGTGAGAAGCGAAATATTATTAAAGTGAGTGGTGGGTGGTAGTGAGAGTTCTGAATAGCAAAATTAATAAACAACATTAATTTTGGAAACTATCATCTTGCATCAATTAATTTTCCCTCCCCAACACCACCTCCCTGAGCAACCTATTCCGATGCCTGACCACTCTTTCTGTAAAGAGCCTTGCCAGTTTCCAGAAATAAGAGTGTAGCTGTACCTGGCTTGCTCCAGTAAATAAATTTGCTGCATGCCAGGCTCACTGTAGTTAATTTATTTGCTTCACTCCTCTTCTATTCTTATTTTTCCAACTGCCAGAGCTTTACAAACAAGTTCCACAGTACAAGTAGATATTTTCCAAAATATTATTTACTTAAAATCTTCTGCCTGGCAGTATCCTTGACTGTAACTAGCTCTTCCATTTAAATAGTGTTAATAAATATTAATGTTATAGTCACAAATATTGATATTATATTAACAAATATCCTGGGATTGGACTCAGTGATCTCTGGAGGTCCCTTCCAACCCTTACCATTCTACTATTCTATGTAAGTCCTTTGATGTTTGTTTGTTTCTTTTTTTTTTTTGAGTCCTTTACCACCTCTGGATCCTCTCTTTCTGAAGTACCTCAGCTCTTGCACTACAATTACTAATTAGAAGACCGTTTAACAAGGCCAAGTGTAAGGTCCTGCACCTGGGTTGGTGCAATCCCAGGCACAGATACAGGCTGGGTGATGAATGGCTGAGAGCAGCCCTGAGGAAAAGG
>WAAF01013352.1:96530-130388 GCA_013400475.1 Tricholaema leucomelas
AGTGGCTTTCCAGTATCTGAAGGGAGCCTACAGGAAGGCTAGAGAGGGACTATTGACAAGGTCTAGTAATGTCAGGACGAGGGGGAATGGGTTTAAGCTGGAGGAGGGGAGATTTAGACTGGATGTTAGGAGGAAGTTCTTTACAGTGAGGGTGGTAAGACACTGGAACGGGTTGCCCGGGGGGGTTGTGGATGCTTCCTTCCTGGAGGCATTTAAAGCCAGGCTGGATGAGGCCTTGAGCAGCCTGCTCTAGTGGGAGGTGTCCCTGCCTATGGCAGAGGGTTGGAGCTGGATGATCCTTGAGGTCCCTTCCAACCTAAACCATTCTATGATTCTGTGATTCTATGAATGCATAGACAGATAATTTCAATTTCAGCATCTATCTACCTTGACATCTTGTTACTGGAGTGTTCTTTTCACAAAGTGACACAGTTGCAGTGAATTCCTACTTGCTTCCTTTCATTTTGTTTTCTTGTGGTTTGTTTTATTTTATGTTAGTTGGGAATCAAATTAAGTCACAGAACAAATAATTTCTGCTACTGTTGTGCTAGCGAAAATTTGGTCAATGGAAGCATGTGGAATTGTTTCCACATTTTTTGCCACTTTAAAAAAATGTTATTTCATTAGGTGACTGAAAACTTCAAATATGAACATTGTTGCTGTAGCAAAAGGACGATAAACATATTGTGGATGGTACTTGCATTAGCTGCTGAACTAAGAACAGGTATTTCCTTGAATAAAGGATGGCATGGTCTGGCAAAACAACACATTTCCACAAAGACAACAGGTTCTAGTCATTTCATAAACAAGCCAGAACACAGGAGGTTGCACTTAAACTTAAGGAGAGATTTCATCACTTTGAGGATGCCTGAGCACTGGACCAGGGTGCCCAGAGAGGTGGTGGAGTCCCCTTCTCTGGAGTCTTTCAAAACCCACTTGGTCATGTTCCTTTGCAAGCTGCTCTGAATTGAAGGTGAATTGTGTACTGGATGATCTCTACTCAAGTTTGGAAGATTGGGTATAAATTAACACCAGAAAATTATTTCCCTAAGTTTCAGGATATGCATTTAATATTAGAGAGCTGATAGTGTAGAGTAAGTTAAGAAAACAGTCCGATTAAATCATGACTTCTAATGGAATGTTCACCTCCATGGATCTATTCATAAAAAAGAGTGCTTCAGAGGATAGGATCACCTGTCTTAGCCAACACATTGAATGCTTGATTTTGATAATCTCCAAGAGGAAAAGCCTTTTTCTCTAAGACTCCAAAAGTAGAAAAGCATGAATCCTGCATTTTTAATCTCAGTAAGTCTTGTTCCTAAACCTCTCGCAAAGTACAGAATGCATTAGACGTGATCAAAGAAAACAACCCTCTGAAGTCAGCAGGTAACAAGGGGGTTCCATCTACATTTTCTCCTGTTTGCGGGTTCTTCAATATGCTGGGAAAAATTATCTCATCAATTTGAGGAGCTTTTAATGGCCTCTTTTTAAAACAATTGTGCACTGATAGGCACTTTCCTTTGTAAATATTTGCACAATGGACTAAATCAGCAGAGTACCTCTGGTCAATTATTTTCCATTCTGCTATCCACAAACCAGAAAGTCATTTCAAGGAGTAGTGTATACTTTAATGTTTTCATGTGAAATTGATATGAAGAAAGAGTATTTTTCCATTTTCTTTTTCCCTAGGCTAATTAGTAGGATTTGAGCAATCTACTTACATAAGCAGGAGGCAGCTAATCATCCTTCTGAAGCAGAAAGTGCAAGTTTGGTAACAAGACACCCACTTGTCAAAAGCAACCATTCGTCTTTGAAACAGGGTCTTGCTTTTAAAGCTGACAAGAAGGACAGCCCTGAGCCCTCTGAGTGAAATACATGAAACTGAAAATAAATCCAAATTGAGTTCACCTAAACAAAGTGTCCCGATCTCAGGAATCCTGCTCTTACCATTTTATACATATTTACTACCCTGAAAACTTCCATTTTAAAGAGAATAAATCAGAAATGTTTGCTGTTTGAATAAGGAATGGAAATGTCTGTAGCTTATTGCCTAATTTACAATGTAATAAAATTAATGTAGGGTTTTGTACTGCATAATGTTGACATAGACAAAACTAGTACATAGATGTGTTAGGATTTGAGGGAAATCTCTGAAGATATCAGTGGCATCTGCCTTCAAGAGGTGGGTGGGTTATATTCACAAAAACTACAAGTGTTCAAGTAAATAAATAAAAATCAGGTTTCACATCAGACCCTGACTGAAAAGATTTGCCTTTTTACCTTATCTGGATTTCTCTACAGAATTCTGATATCACTAGGAAAACACTAACACTACCTTCACTCAGAAGGTTTCGTGTCTCCTATGTAAGTATGGTAAACACATAAAATGGTAGAGGTTGGAAGAAACCTCTGGAGGTCTGCTAGTTCAAATACATACCTCTCCAACCAGGCAAGACATTGTCTTCAGGCTGGAGAAGAGAAGGCTTCTAGGAGACCTTGTAGTAGCTTTCCAGTATCTAAAGGCAGCTACAGGGGGGCTGGGGAGGGACTATTTACAAGGTCTTGTAATGACAGAATGAGAAGTAATGGGTTTAAACTGGAAGAGGAGAGATTCAAACTAGATGTTAGGAAGAAGTTCTTTACAGTGAGGGTAGTGAAACACTGGAATTGGTTGCCCGGAGAGGTTGTGGATGCTCCCTTCCTGGAGGTGTTCAAGGCCAGGTTGGATGAGGCCTTGAGCGACCTGTTCTAGTGAGAGGTGTCCTTGCCTATGGTGGGGGGTTGGAACTGGATGATCTTTGAGGTCCCTTCCAACCTAAACCATTCTATGATTTTATATTGTGCAATTGGCCAAACAGATATAAAAAGTAGTTTCAATTTTAGAATCTTAAAAGCAGAGAGTAATGCTCAGCTACCTTAAACTCCTAAATTCAGTCTCCTGTATTACAGATATAATTTGTTGTTTAACAAATTATTTGTCCATCACTACAGCTGAGAGGAAAGATTATGGTTTTGAAGATCTGAGAAGGGATACTGAGTCAAAAGAACCTGAGCAGCTGACCTCTCAACTACCTGCAATTTACACTGCAGTAACTCTTACGAATGCATAGTACTAAAAAAGAGTAGTCATTCAAAACCTGATAGTATGAATAAAGATTGTCTGTGATCTTACACAGATTAAATGGAGAAAAAGAGATGGAAAATACTGACTAGAACAGCTGATTCTTGGTCATAGAACCATAAAATGGTTTGGGTTAGAAGGGACCTAAAAGATCATCTAGTTCCAAACCTTTGCATCTTAGACCTTTGCAAATATTGAATGATTGAGATGATTGCTGCAACCTTGTAACCTCAAAGTGCTAAACAGCCATGGGCATTCTTATCTAAACAGGTAGTGTATGTTATCTTCCTTAGTGGCCATATCTGGTGACTCCACTGCTGTATGTCCTATACTGCTTAAATCTGGTCTTCTTAACACTATTCAATTTGTAGAATCATAAAGGCTGAGAAAGACCTCCAGCATCATCAGGTCCAACCATCAACCCAACAGCACTGTGGCTATTCAACCATATCTCAAAGTGCCATTTCTACAAGGTTTTTTGAACACCTTAGGAATGATGACTCCACCACTCCCTAGACAGCCTGTTCCAGTGCCTGACTATTCTTTCAGGGAAAACATTTTTTTCCTGGAATCCAATCTAAACCTTCTCTGGAACAACTTGAGGCCATTTCCTCTTGTGCTATTGCCAGCCACTTGGCAGAAGACACTAAAGAGTGATGTTAAAAACACCAGGCAAGCTTAGTCATACAATTACTAATAAACTCCAGGCACTGCCTGGAAAATTTCCTGAAGAAACCTACTAATTATTTGTCCTTGATTTTATTGGTTTTATTCTTCTTTGGTTTTGGAAAGACTTTTGTACAATTCTTTTACACTGCCAAAACCCACATTTTGTTTGAACTGGGTTTTCTTCTGTGGTACACTAAATGGAATTTGTGAAAGTGATGCATATCAGTATTAAACTTCAGTCTTCTTTGTTGTAATGATTGCAGATTAAATTGGAGGCAGGGGGGAGAGGGAGGGGGGATTAGGGATAAGTGGCAACTAATTAACTAGTGTAAGTGTTGTATTTGGCTGCACCGTAAAGTTATGCCTGTTCGTGACAGGCTTTGATTTGTCGGTCCCTTGGTAGCATACTTTGCATCAATAAAACCTTCAGGTCAATCAAGTCCCAGGTACACAATATAGTGAACACAGACATTTTTTTAAATCAATCAATCCTCATAAATGTATTTCTTCACCACATGTTCAATGCCTTAAATTCCCCTACTCTGTGTTGGCAGTGCAAGACGTTCATTCCTTTGTTGTTTTACTCGCTTAGCAATGTCAGACACCACTTTATTATAAAAATAAATAAACAAATACACTTTGATATTTTTTGACATTTGATATCAATATTGGAATGTGGGAAGGCAATCATGGTGATAGAAAATCAAGTGGGACAGAGTGACATGATATTATGAAAAACAAGGTAAGAGAGATGAAAAATCAGAATAATCTTTCAGACAGCTCCTCTCTGAGTCTCGTGTAAAGTTTTTAGTTAAAGAGTGCAGGATTCAATAACAATCTGTTTAAAGATTTCTCCTTTGAGTTATGGGGGGAGAAAATCTGCTAAAACAAAATCTAAAAATGTATTCCCTCTGTCTTCAAAACCTGAATAACAACAGTTACTTAAAACTATGAAAAGGTGTAAAATCAATGATGGCCAAAGAAACTCTGATAGGTTCCCTATGAGTTGTAGCTGTGTGCTAGTTTGAGCCACAGAAGCCAGAGAGCAGGGGTGCTATCTCCTGAGCTAACTAAAGAGGCACAGATGAAGGCAGGTGTGCTAGTTTGAAGCTAGCTAGAATGGTTTGTGAGAAGAATTAGATTACAGGCTGTGAAAAGGAAACAATGGTGATGTCTACTTCACTCATAGGCTTGCTGAGATGTATAAGAACAAGAACATAAGCATAGATAACAGAGTCTCTCTCTGTCTCTTGAGGCTGCATGAATTTCTCTCTCTAACCTAACTTGCTGCCTGACTAATCTGACTGCTTCCTAACCCCCTTGGCCGACCCTCCAAACTACCTTGAGCATAGGGCAAAGTCTGGGGTAAGATAGAAGGGTGGGGAGAAGGTGGAAGGGTGGTTGAGAGCCCCTCCTGGGGACTCAGGTTTCTGTGAGGGCTGTTGTGTTTCTGTATTACCTTTTACCTTGTATTTTTCTGTCTATAGCTGTAAATATTGTAAAGACCTGCTTGTACATTGTGCTAAGCTGTAAATATAGCTTAATTCTTCAATTTCCAGATTGACTGAGTCTAGTCTGGGTGATTTTCCTAAGTGGGGGGGGAGGGGGGCAGGTAACACCCAAACCATGACAAGCTGTCTGTGTCTAAAATATCAAGAAGACTTTTTTCCCAAAAGGGAGGTATGGACAAATATTATGAAATTCTCATTTATCCCCCAAACTCTCAAAATTTCTATCAAGAGAAAAGAAAATCCTTTTGGAAAAAATTAAAACCAATCTGATACAGCATCTTCATGCAACCCAAATAAAATTTTAATCAATCAAGATTTTACTTCTGTGTTCTGTCAGTGTAAGCCTCACTCACATGTGCTGCAACAAGAGCCTGGAAGCCCTGTCCTCGAATATCCTCTACTGGATGCTTAATACTGGACTAGACACAATATCCAAGGATACCATCTATAACAGTCTCTTCCTGTGTGGCCTGCCCTAGGTGATCCTGCTTTAGCAGGGGGTTGGAACTAGATGATCTTCAGAGGTGCCTTCCAATCCCTACCATGCTATGATTCTATGAACACTCAGTAAGATAATTTTCTTCTGCCCCTTTCCCAGCAGAAAGGACAATGCTCACTTCTCCTGTAGCTGCTTTTATTTAGTAGAAATGGCTGCTTAGGCAATTAGATTTTCCTAGTGTGTTTTCCCCAGAAGGAAGACCAGATATGATCTGTGTAAGCATTCAGCCATTATATTAACTAATTGTAGCAGCAATCATGGAATCATTTTGCTCAGAAAAAAACCTTTAAGGTCACGCAAACTAACCATTATCTACTCTACCAAAGCTGGTGCTAAACCATGTCCCTCAGCATCACATCTCTGGATCTGTTAAACACCTTCAGGGGTGGAGATTCCACCACCTCCCTGAGGTGCTGCTAGAACATTTTTCCTTACTGTGATGTAAATGATCCTGATGAAAGTTTATTTTTGTATATAGAATAACCTCCAAATGGCACCAAGCTAATCTCAAATACTCTTGTGCACTCTTTCCTTAAGGCAAGTTCTAACCCAATGCCTTCTAAACAAGCAGGGATGCATGGACCACAGAGCTTTTTAATTTATTATTCCCTGTCTCTAGTGTCTTGATTCTAGCACACTGTTGGCCAATGTCATGGCATTTCATGCATGGCAAATGTTTTCATTTTTTCCATTGTTCCTTTTATAGACTGATAGGAAAGATATTTTATTATTTAGGGTTAGCTGTGAACACAAATATTTCATTTGGATCTTATTCAGCACAAACCATAGTAGAATTTTAAGGGGAAAATGTCTACTCAGAAAATTCAGCAGGGTTAATCTTCTTTCCATATTATGAGATCAGTGTATGACATTAAAAGAATAAATAATTATTCCTTATTACAGACAATCACAGGTTAGAGACTAAGTGCAAAATCTCACAATTTCCTTTTCTCAACAGATAATAGAATGACAGAAGAGTTGTGGTTGAAAAAGACCTTTAAATCATTGAGTCCAAATATTCTCTAGCTCTGCCAAGGCTGGGGCTAAACCATGTCCCTTAGCACCACATCTGTGCCTCTTTGAAACACTTCCAAGGATGGGGATTCAGTCACTTCCCTGGGGAACATGTTCCAGTGTTTGAGAATCCTTTCAGAGGAGAAGTTTCTCCTAATATGCAACCTACACTTCCCCTGGTAATTGCTAAAGCAAAAAAAAATAAAGAATCTAATAGAAAATAGTCTTCTTTATGCTTTACTTTCAAACAAGATGGTAATTGTTATATTCTAAGTATCAGGGCTGCACTATGATTTTACTAACACAAGAAGACTGACATGATTGTCCTTCTGTCTCAATTAACACTAGTTTCAAAACATCACAAATTACCAACAAATTAAAATCAATGCAGTCTATAGCAAAGAAATTAAATGTACTTTAATCCTCATTTCTTGCTTCTTTTCTTGTCTAGTTACTGAAGGAAGAAAGGGAAAACTGTTCCTATTGCATCCATATGTGCTAATGCAATTGGGATACCAGCAGACAAGATGGATGGTCGTAGGCCAAACAAAGGGGTTGTTCTTTCAATGTACTAAGAACTAAGCTTTGGAACTTACAAAGGCAAACTTAACAGAAGAATAAATCTTGTGTTTTCATGCAAAAGCTCCATGACCTCCATGCAGGAAGGCATCAAACTAGGAAATCTCTCATGTCTACTAAAGCTAATTCAGTATCATTGTCTTGATTTTCTGGTTCCTAAGAGCTGTTCTTCAAACATCACTGTAAAGCAAAACAAAGCATATAAATGATGCTTAGGTAACCAAGTGATCTACCTTAAAAAGTAGTATGTTCCAAAATAGAAGCATCTTGCCCAGTTATGTAGTTTAATGAACCTGCCATCTTGCATCAGCAGGATTTTAGTAATCGTATTCAGCAGCAAAGCTTTATTATTATTCAGAACACTCCTCAGCTAGAGATGTAAGATTGGATTAAATCGGTTTGTGCCTACTAGAAAGAGCCTGTTGAAGGAAAGCAGTGTGAAAATGATTGCAGTGCTCACAGTGTAAGAGGAATGCCAGGTTAAACTCCACTGATAAAGTCAGAGCTTGTACTAAGCTCTCCTTTCTGAGACTTTTCCTTTGTAAAGACTTTGTACTCTGATTTGTTGAACCTTATGAGGTTCCTATCAATCCATTTCTCCAGCCTGTCAAGGTCCTTCTGATTGGTAACACAACCCTCTGGTGTATCAGCCACTCCACCCCATTTTCTGTCATCTGCAAAAGGTCAGAGCTCATTTATGACAGCAAAAGAATTCAGCATAAAGAGGTAAGAGTTTGAGAAAGCACTTTTAGAATTTTCTTTTGATCTGCAGAAGTTTTCCTATCATTTATGTCACTCATGTTAGGGAGAACACTTTCTGATGTCTGCTGTACAAACCAGACTTTCAGGTATGGTCCTTAGGAACCACAAATACCTGCTACTAGGTGCAGATCAACAGGAGCTACAACATATGTTCCTAAGACATTGAAATCCACAACATAAAAGAGTTACCAGAGTTACAATTTTGCTAAGAATGGCTTATCAAATTAAGCCTTAAAATCTGTTCCAAAATGGATCACAGTATCACAGTATCACCACCACCAAGGTTGGAAGAGACCTCACAGATCATCAAGTCCAACCCTTTACCACAGAGCTCAAGGCTAGACCATGGCACCAAGTGCCACGTCCAACCTTGCCTTGAACAGCTCCAGGGACGGCGACTCCACCACCTCCCTGGGCAGCCCATTCCAGTGTCCAATGACTCTCTCAGGGAAGAACTTTCTCCTCACCTCGAGCCTAAACTTCCCCCGGCGCAGCCTGAGGCTGTGTCCTCTCGTTCTGGCGCTGGCCACCTGAGAGAAGAGAGCAACCTCCCCCTGGCCACAACCACCCCTCAGGTAGTTGTAGACAGCAATAAGGTCTCCCCTGAGCCTCCTCTTCTCCAGGCTAAACAATCCCAGCTCCCTCAGCCTCTCCTCGTAGGGCTTGTGCTCGAGGCCTCTCCCCAGCCTCGTCGCCCTTCTCTGGACACGCTCAAGCATCTCAATGTCCCTTCTAAACTGGGGGGCCCAGAACTGAACACAGTACTCAAGGTGTGGTCTAACCAGTGCAGAGTACAGGGGCAGAATGACCTCCCTGCTCCTGCTGGCCACACCATTCCTGATGCAGGCCAGGATGCCATTGGCTCTCTTGGCCACCTGGGCACACTGCTGGCTCATGTTCAGGCGGGTATCAATCAGCACCCCCAGATCCCTCTCTGTCTGGCTGCTCTCCAGCCACTCCGACCCCAGCCTGTATCTCTGCATGGGGTTGTTGTGGCCAAAGTGCAGCACCCTGCACTTGGAGCCATTGAATGCCATCCCATTGGACTCTGCCCATCTGTCCAGGCGGTCAAGGTCCCGCTGCAGAGCCCTTCTGCCCTCCAACTCAGTCACATCTGCCCCCAGCTTAGTGTCATCTGCAAACTTGCTGATAACTGACTCGATGCCCTCATCCAGATCATCTATGAAGATGGTAAAGAGGATGGGGCCCAGCACTGATCCCTGAGGGACACCACTAGTGACTGGCCGCCAGCTGGATGTGACACCATTCACCACCACTCTCTGGGCTCGGCCCTCCAGCCAGTTCCTAACCCAGCACAGAGTGTTGCCATCCAAGCCACGGACTGACATCTTAGCCAGCAGTTTGCTGTGGGGAACAGTGTCAAAGGCCTTGCTGAAGTCCAGAATATGCATCTTTCCAGTCTTATGTTGGTGGTGTAATAAAACTGAAGTAAATCCTTTTTGTGTTCAATATGTGGGGTCACATCATGGGTTTTTTATCGTTAAATTGATTTATCCATCAGAAATTGGTCCAAAAGAAGCATGGGGTAGACATTGCAAATGTCAGATGATATAAGATAGCATCAAATTAGTCCTAACTTTGAAAGAAATTCCATAAACATAGCTCAGTATGTATCTGGAAAAACATTTTTGTGCAGATCAGAAGATCCACCCAAACTGGAAGAAGTTTGTTTAAGATTAAACAGAAGGAAGAAATTCCTCCACATGATGGTGGTGAAGCACTGGAATAGGTTGTCCAGAGAATTTGTGGGGGCTCTAAGACTGGAAATGTTGAAAGCCAGGCTGGATGAGGCCTCGAGTAACCCAGTTCCTGTTCATGGCAGGGGGTTTGGAACTAGATGAACTTCAAGCACCCTTTTAACTCAAACTATTTAACGATTCTATAATTAGTTGAAATTAGAAAACAAAACAAAAGGGTATAAAGGAAAAAGGGGTGGTTTGATAGTAACATAAATTATACACCATATCATAATGTTCTGCTTAGTATTAGACATGAAGAGGAAGTTCTTTACAATAGGGTAATGAAATATCAGAACAGGTTGAACAAAAAGGTGGTGGAGGCTCTATTCCTGGAGATATGCAAGTTCAAACTTGGTGGAGCCCTGAGCAACCTGCTCACTGGACACAGTAACCTTCAAAAGTCCCTTCAACCCAGTTCTATGATTCTACTGCCAAAGATTCCATGAAATCTGAAAGAGATTACAAGAACCATTTGGGTTTCAGCATTTCTAAGGAGCAGAGAGCTTGCTAAGCTCTGGGATGTTACCCACAGTCACTGTACAAATATTAATGAGATAGATACTTGTTGCTTCCCTCACACAGCACTCAAGCAAGATGGTTCTGCTTCAGGAAAAGGAGGTCTCCTGTCTACAGTTACCTGAAAGGACGTAGTGGAGAGGCTGATGCTGGTTTCTTCTCACAGATAAGCAGTGACAGAGCAAGAGGGAATGGCCTCAAGCTGTGACTGGATAGGTTTAGTCTGGACATTAGCAAACATTTTCTTCCAGCAAGAGTGGTCAGGCATTGGGATGTGCTGCCCAGGTAGGTGGTTGAGTCACCAACTCTGGATGTGTTTAAAAGTCATTTGGATGTGGTGCTGGAGGATATGGTTTAAGGGTGAACTTTGTAGAGTAGGGATATTGATGGGACTTGATGATTCTGAGGGTCTTCTCCAACCAGAATGTTTCTGTGATTCTGTGAGATCAATTCATGATGCAGGATGAGACTTTGGTGTGGCTTGCTGATAGAATGGAAGAAGCCAAGGGGCTCAGGTCCACTCCATGCACCACTTTACATCATGGTTCTATAACTGCTTCACCCTGATCCTCAGAACATTCTATCTGGAGCGTTATAAATTCAATAAACTAAATTAATGTGAACTATTTCTAGGTAGACTGCTCTTAAAAAAACATAGATTTAAGTCTCGTGTGAAATAACGTCTACTTTTCCAGATGATGCTCTCTTTTGTGTCAGAGATAAATAACAGAATCTGACACAAACCAGGGAGTTAGGATTCTATTTTAAAAGTAAAGTCTAATTAAAAAAAAAAAATTACATAACCTCCAGCAACTCTACTGTCACTACAATCAATGGAAATGATAGCCTTGCAACTGCAAACTCTTGCCTCAGTCACCTCTGCTGCTGCAATATTTATGAATTGCTTTCCTCCCTCTCATCGTTTAACTGCCGCTGTTAATACAGAGACTATAGAGTATGTCTAATGCCAGTTCTCATAATTAATGCACAAAATTATTAATCAGACCCACTCTACATGGGAAAACTGTAATGATCATAACTAATCAGTGTCTCAAAAAAAACCCCCAGCTATTATCAAAACATTTTGAGTGCTGTTGGATTATGAAATGTAAGGGTTATTTTTAAAGTATATTACAACTCCAGATGAAACATACATAGAAATGCACATATATATGCTAACACATATACTTATTTCTTCCATCACCTAAAGGCCCTTACCATTTTCAAGCTAAAAATGCTCCATAGTCCTCTCTAATTAAGGAGGATATGGGCAACGTTGTCTCCCCATTTTACTTGTTAAAGCAGATGAGAAGGAAAGCGATGCTCCGTGTCAGAAAGATGACATTCACATTAACTCCATAAAACCATCCAGCAGTTCGGGCTGCCTTCCAGAAAGGACTCCATTGCCTCCAAGCCCAGGGATACAAATTCTAAATGCTTCATCTCCTGTCCTTGAAGAGGGTTTCAAAGCCCTTTCTCTAAACCTCCCAAATAGGCTTCAAAGACTGCTATCCATCTACCCATTGTGGGCGTGGTGGTGCTGGGTGGATGGTTGGATTTGATGATCCTAGAAGTCTTTTCCAACCTTAACGATTCTTTAATCTACATCTGACCAGCAGGAAAGGAACAGGGCTGCTCCCAGGCTTAACGTTGTGTGCTTGACATGAACTGTAAACTTAAGATATGACCATAAGACACTCTGAGCTCAGAATCCATTTCCAAGTTGAGCACTGAAAAGCTCAGATATACTGCAGCATAGTTTTGAATCTAGTCATCATACTTTTGAGTGTAGTCATCTAGGATCTATCTAGATATAATCTTAGATAAAAACATTGTTATCATTATTATTATTATCATCATCATCGTCATTATTTTTTTTCAATCTATCTGTCATTTATTTGCAGGTCTCAGGGAAAAAACTGTCAGATCTCCCACACCAACCTCAGAACCATTCATGCTTTCGAGTGAGTATAATCTGCATTATTTATAAGCCATTTGTGGAAGTATCTTCATGCAATTAACTGAATAAGAATTTCACTCGAGCTCCCTCCTGCATCTTCTTGTTGGATGTTAATATTTAAACATACACACACAAACCAAAAATGGACCTGTGGCTTAGGCATCAATGGGATCATAAATCAGGATTAATTCTCAGTGTTATTGCAGTTGTCAGACACCCCAGAAAGAAGCCAGACACAATGGGGATTGCAATTCTCTCATAATTGATTTCACCTTTCTCGGACTTGTGCTACTTTGCAAAATATTGCATTGGAATCCTATACCTGGATTGAATGCAGTTAGAAGTTCTCTCAGCATGGTAAAGGAATCATTTCCCCCTTTTTACTCTCATTTCTTTGGAATTGCTTGTAGCTACATAGACAACTGGACTGAAATACAAAAGAGTCAGTAAAATGGCTCAGATCCATACACAAATGTTTCTGGCTCCCTGAAAACTTGACTCCAGTGCTTTAGCTCTAGCCTGACAGGAGCAATAATGTTGGGTGAGTTTGCAGAATCATTTTGGTTGGAAAAGCCCTTTAAGATCATTGGATCCAAGTATTATTTAACCCTCCCAAGGCTGGTGCTAAACCATGGCCCTCAGCACTACATCTCTGTCTCTATGAAACACCTCCAGGTGGAGGTTAACAGACTTAGGGCTGAATCACAGAATAGTTTGGGTTGAAAGGGACCTTGAAGATCACCTAGTTCCAACCCCCCTGCTATGGGCAAGGACACTTTCCACTAGATCAGGACACTCAAGGCCAAAGATACTTTTCCTTCTATCATTGTTTACAGGACACCTAACAAAACCCAGACATGTTGAGAGCCACCAGATGCTGCCATGGTATTAAAGAGAGATAATCATTGGTACTGTATAGTGCAACACCTAGTCAGAGCCAGCCTGTGAAGCAGTTTAGAAAGTTTTGCATTGCTATTCCCACCTGACCTTTATTTTCTTTTACAGGAAACTTAAATGGCTGACATTTTCTAACAATCCTCACCTAGCCTTTTTTTTTTGTCATTCTCTTTGTCTAGCAACTGTTAAAATGGGAATGATGACTTTTCAGCTCTAGGCTCTTCCAGATGACTTAAAATACAGACATTTATGTGCCTGATAAAAATGAGTCAATTTGTGTATCTGATTTCCCCCTGGGTTCAGAGTTCTCAAAACTTGTGAGTGTTGACTCTCAGCAATATCTTAATTCACGTTCATTTAATTCTAAGAGATATACAAATTACGAAACATAGATTCATAGAATGGCCTGGGTTGGAAGGGGCCATCAAGACCTTAATTCCAACCTCCCTACCATGAGCAGGGACACCTTCTGCTAGACCAGGTTGCTCAAGGCCCCATCCAACCTGGCCTTGAACATCTCCAGGGAGGAGCCATCCACAGCCTCCCTGAGCAACCTGTTCCAGTGTCTCAGTACCCTCATTGTAAGGAATTCCTTCCTAATCTCCAGTCCATGGTGGTTATTCTTAGGTTTTCAGGCTTGAAACAAAGCAGACCTCTACTTCTGTTCATTGTACAATTCCTACTTCTGATCAAGCCTTGAAGAATTTCACTTCATCAGAAACAAAACCAGATAGATAATATAAACTAAAGATAGCATAAAGGCAAAATAAAAATCTAACCAAGATGCTTCCTTGTGTTTCAAACTCTCATTTTATCTAGCCTAGCTGAAATGGGATTTCACTAATACACCTGAGGTGTGAAAACCATCATCAATATGATAAGCAGTTAGTTTCCTGGGACTGTGGTTTTTTTCTGTATTTTATGTCTGAGGTTTTTGTGCATCTCCATTTACCCATTTGACATTATTGTGGTTGGCTGTGTGAAGTTCACTCAAAGAGGGCCGCTAAGCCACAATGAGCAATAAACAAAGCAATGTCATCATTAGGATCTCTTCAGTCAGAACACCAGAAATCCTCAGGGGAAATAATTGGTGAACCAGGCAGTAAGAAATATCTTTCACCAGTCCATTTCTCAAGGTTAGGAAGACCACTGAACTGTTAAGGACTTCAGCCTGGAGGATAAGGGAGGGAATGTGCAGCTGAAAGAGTCATCACGAGGAGGAAAGTCTGTCCCTCTGTGCCAAGTAAGACAAAAGCTGTTGCAATGCTGTGATATGGAGCTAAGGTTATTTCACAAGACTTCAGATCTCAATTAAGTGTTTCAATAGGTGAGCCTCAGGCTGTAGACATCCTATGTACTTTTGGATGAATAAACAGCATATCAATTCAAAAGATGCTATTCAAGGCCTCTGTAATTAGTCACCTGCCCAGGGCTCCTAAGGAAAAGTGCCTTCTAACATTAATTACATCACACTCTCTTGCAGCCAGAGCGTTTCAAACACATCATAGAGCTCCATACTGAGACTGAAAGATCCACAGAGTCATCAAATCGTAGAATTGTATTGATTGGTCCAACCAGTATCTAACTCTACCAAGTCCGTAGGTAAACCATGTCCCTCAGCATCATATCTCTGCAAGTTTAAACACCTCTAGGGATGGGGATTCAACCATCTCCCTGGGCAGCCTATTATAGTCTTTCAGAGCCCTTTCAGGAAAGAAGATTCCTCTAATGGCCAACATAAACTTCCCGTGGCACAACTTAAAGCTATTTCCTCTCATTCTAACACTTGTTAGTGAGAGGAGAAGACTAATGCCCACCTCACTCTAAGCTCCTTTCAGTGAGTCGTTGGGAGAGTCTAAATCCTTAATTTCACAACCTGGAAATCTATAAGAACAGATCTTGCTCCTCTGGACAGAGATATTTTTGATCTCTGTTCTCTGGACCTTGACAGTCGCACAGAGCAAGGAGCTCTCCCCTCAGTCCCCTTTTCTCCAGACTAAATGACTCCAGTTCCCTCAGCTGCTCCTCACCAGACCTGTTCTCCTGATCCTTCACCAGCTTTGTTGCCCTTCTATGGACCTGCTCAGCACCTCAAGGTCTTTCTTGTAGTGAGGGCCCCATGTGAATCACACAGAAAGATTTGAATATATTAAGGATTGATATCTACAGATTTTTACTTCTCTTAAACCACAAAGAAAGCATGCAAAGCCCCTTTCACTCCTAATCAGGCTGTGAGAACAAGCAGTGTTACCATCTATATGGGTTAGAAAGCTAAGCATGGTAAGAGAACCCACAGGACAGAGTCCAGGAGAGAGTCCACAGGTGTAAAAGCAGCCAAAAAAAAAAAAAAAAAAGGAAAATTAATCATAATCTATGAAATATTTTGACACCAGCAAAATGAAATGAAAAGCTAAACCAATTCATTTTGACACATGTCTGTCAAGAAGGGTGTTAGAATTGATGCAGCTTCTCCAAATGGTTCTATATTCTTTAGAAAAATGCAGTTTTGTCAAGACTGTTCAGTGTGACACTTCTTACCAAGATTTACAGCTGTGGCAGTAACTCCCTCCTCCTATTATTCTTTCATTGCATCAATCAATCAATCTCAAAATGTCTCACTACCATTGTGAATATCATTCACTGAATATCAGGATTGTTGTTTTCATTATACAGGTGGAAAAAAAAAAAGAGGTAGCTAGGTGGGGACATCAATTATACCAAGTGCTTCATAACTGGAAACAGATATAGAAACATGACATAGAATCACAGAAGGGTGGGGTTTGGAAGGGACCTTTGGAGATCATTGAGTCCAACCCCTCTGCTAAAGCAGGATCACCTAGATCAGTCTGCATCTTGAAAGTCTCCAGAGAAGGAGACTCCATAACCTCTCTGGGCAGTCTGCTCCAGTGCATCATCACACACACCCCCCCCAAATTTTTTCCTCATATTGAGGGAGAACTTCCTGTGTTCCAGTTTGTATCCATAACACACATGTCATACCAAGAGGACTAGACCATGGAGAACTGTCATAACTGCCCTATGGCCAAGCTACCTATACCAGAGATGCTGCTTACTCTGCATGTACCTACACACTGCTGAGGCTTCCATATTCACCTGGAACTTAAAGACTTCTAGCTACAACTATCATTATACCAGCCAGCTACTCCTCACTCCTTAGGTGAGGGCACAATTACTCACTACTAGTAAGTTTTGTTTGAGGAAATAAATGTTTTCACAATGAGAAAAAGGAAGAAGATGTCCTTACCTATAACAGTAAAGGTGACCTGGAGCCATGGATCATCCATTTTGATCCTGTAAATTAAATGCAGAAGGGGAATTATTGCTGAATTACACAAAAAAACCCTGCACCTCATACAAACCATCCTCCCCAATTTTCAGTGCTACAATCACCTAAAGCTTGCAGCTCCCAGTTATACTTGAGGGATTCATGCAACTGCTGATGGTCAGAGGCTGGGGCCACACTATGGCCAGGACCAATTTCTAACAACTCAACTGTACGAAAAATTGTTTAGCAAACCAAGGTGATATCTTTGACACTATTTACTAGTGCAGACTACAAGCAGCATGAGTTTATTTCCATATTTATCTTCCAAAGTCCTTTTGTAAAGCACAGTTTATTTGTGCTGAAATCCCAATATGAGCATAGTGTAGCTCTTTTATTGCACATTTTTTCTGTTGAGACTAAGCTGTGATGTGCTCTTAGACTGTGCATTGAGCTATGCAACTCCAAACTCAGCCAAGCTCAGTATACTTACTATTAACTATTACTTTGATGATACAGTGTCTTAACTGGAATGGGCTGCCCAGGGAGGTGGTGGAGTCGCCATCCCTGGGGTAGTTGAAGGCAGGATTGGACGTGACACTTGGTGCCATGGTCTAGCCTTGAGCTCTGTGGTAAAGGGTTGAACTTGATGATCTGTGAGGTCTNGCTATTACTTTGATGATACAGTCTTAACTGACTGTATTAAACAAAGTATTTATTATTTTTTCCATTTAGAAATAATTTTTACCTTTATTTATTTATTTCACAGATTTTATGTGTACCAGTCAAAGTAGATCAAGATACTGCTTNACTGTATTAAACAAGGTATTTATTATTTCTTCCATTTAGAAATAATTTTTACCTTTATTTATTTATTTCACAGATTTTATGTGTACCAGTCAAAGTAGATCAAGATACTGCTTTTAGAAACCCCAAATTTGTTTTTTTCTAATGACACCATTTCTTGGCTGACCTAGAAATAATCATCTCAACATAGGTCTTCTCTTTGTAAGAAAACAAGCTCAAGTTTAAACCACACCAGAAGCTTGAAAATACAAAATAAAGAACAGTGCATTACAGTAACTGAGAGTTGTGTTAAAATTGAGAATATCTTTCAAGTTGGTCTAGAACATACAATTTTACAGTTTGAGTTCTGGCTGAGAAAAGGCTGGTATGTCATTACTGGAGACAGCAGGGAGTGCCAGACACTGCAGACAGAAGAGTTTGGAACAGTAAAGAGTGAGACCTCAAATAGCACAGGGCAAAGGTGTGCAAAAGTGTCAAATGCATGTCTGATGAATGCTATACTGATATAATTCTGAATTCTTTAATGCCATTGAGATAATTCTGAATCCTTTAATGGCATGCTACCTATCAGACAGCATAAAGAAAACCCCATGGGGAAATCCTAGAATCACTAAGGTTGGAAAAGACCTCTAAGATTGTCAAGTTCAATCATCAACCCATCACCCACCATGCCCACTCACCCATGTCCCAAAGTGCCATGTCTACATATTTTTTTAATACCTTCAGGGATGGTGACTCCATCACCTCCCTGGGCAGCCTGTTCCAATGCCTGACCACTCTTTCAGTGCAAAAGCTTTTCCTAATATCCAACCTAAACCTCTTCTGGCAGAACTTTAGGCCGTTTCTTCTCATTCTATCACTATTTCAGGTAGAAGGCTCTTAAATCATAGAATCAACCAGGTTGCAAGAGACCACCAAGATCATCCAGGCCAACCTATCACCCAGCCCTATCCAGTCATCTAGACCATGGCACTAAATGGAAGCTGTGGTCTGAAAGCCCCTGCACATGAATGTCACCACCACTTAGCATGCAGCCAGAGCAGTGATCAGACACTCGTGTGACTTGGAGAAAAGACCAGGACCTGGGTCTGTCTTTCTCGATTAGAAAGCAGGATGATCATCACGTTCCATCACTGTGTTCCCTGTCTCTGAAACATCAAAATAATTTGTTGCAAAAGCTTCATTCCAGCCAGGACAATTCAACTTTTCCAGATCAGATTATTCTTCTGAAAATGTTCTCAGTCAGAGAAGAGACTTAACATTCACCTTTCACATCTTGTGGCAATTGCGAGCTAAAAGCAAAAAGTAAGCTGGCTTGATTGTCACCCATCCCAGTACTAACTTCATTGGGTCCTCTTTTGAGAGCCTCAGAATCTGCCTATGTGGGTGGACAGAAGGGAGCTTTGGCAGCACCCTGATCCCTTCAGACATTGCTCAGTTCAGTAAAACTGCATTCTACATTACTAAGGCTAAATCAGGACACAGGTCAATCACAGAAAAGTTTCATCAGAGCTCATCAGGACTCAAAGCCAGTGTGTCCTTTCTTCAACTCTTACCATTGCGTGCAAGCCCAAGGTGCATCAGACCATCCAGGAGCAGGCAGCACTATCCTATATTCCATTAGAGGATGTTACCTTTCCATTTAATTAAAGGAAGGGAAGGGTATGTTGCAGCCAGCCTTACTAATCAGTCACTGTAAAAATGCCTTGGCTGAAGTCCCACAGCTTAACAGTAATAGCCTTGCTTTCTGCATAGCTTCTAAGTGAATTGATAGAGCAAATATCATCATTTTGATCAAGAAGAGAAAGAACACTTTGTTGAAAGTAGGCACTAAAGTGTAACCATGGCTGATGTTTCATAAATAACTGAAATATCTTCTTTATTTTTTCACCACCTTCTTAAGGGTTTCTATCTTAAAGGTTTCTATTTCATCCCTATTCATATGCATTAGTAACAGGGAATATTCACAGAGTGACCAGCACTATGCCTTCTCAAGAAGGCAAATGGTCTCCTTGGTTGCAGTAACAATGTGGTCAGCAGGTTAAAGGATACTCTACTCTGACATGGTGAGACCAGTTGTGGAGTGATGGGTCAAGTTCTGGGCTCCTCAATTCAAGAGATGTTTAGATACTGGAATGTGTCCAGAGAAGGGCAACGAAGCTGGTGAGAAGACTGGAACACAGCCCTGTGAGGAGAGGCTGAGGGAGCTGGGGGTGGTTAGCCTGGAGAAGAGGAGGCTCAGGGGTGACCTCATTGCTGTCTGCAACTACCTGAAGAGAGGCTGTATACAGGTGGGAGTTGGTCTTTACTCTCAGGCAAGCAGTAACAGAACAAGGGGACACAGTCTCAAGCTGTGCCAGGGGAGGTCTAGGCTGGATGTTAGGAGGAAGTTCTTCACAGAGAGAGTGATTGGCATTGGAATGGACTGCCCAGGGAGGTGGTGGAATCACCATCTCTGGAGATATTCAAACAAAGCCTGGCTGAGGCACTTAGTGGCATGGTCTAGTTGATTGGACAGGGCTAGATGATAGGTTGAACTGGATGATCTTGGAACTCTCTTCCAACCTGGTTAATTCCATGATTTTAAGAAGAACAGGGAGCTACTGGAGACAGTCTAGTGGAGACTCACTAAGATGCTGAGAATGGAGCATCTCTTATGAAGAAAGGCTGAGAAAGCTGGGTCTGCTCAGCCTGGAGAAGAGAAAACTGAGAGTGCTGTAAAGAACTTCAAGAACTTAATTACAGTTTAAGTGAAAACCTGGGTTTTATCATGAAATCTCAAGTTATTTAATTGCAACAGAAAACTTCAGAGCAGGAAACACAGAAAAAAAAGATTAAAAGAAAGAAGATAAGCATTTGGGTCCTGGCAGAGCTGATCATAGAATCATAGAATCAACCAGGTTGGAAGAGACCTCCAATATCATCCAGACCAACCCAGCACCCAGCCCTATCCAGTTCACACACTGCCTCTGATTTGGAAATGGACAATTGCAATAATGTTAGTGAAAATGATCATTTTTACTGCCTTCTCACAGAATATTTACAGCTGCTCAGAATGTGCTATGAAACATCCCTAGTCAGAACCAAGAAATAATTGTTTGGTCAGTGATATCTACCAAAGCTGTAATGTTTGAGAGGCCATTTATGGTCAGGTATAAGATTATCCTTATTTAAGAAAACAATCTAGCAAATCAAAGTGATTTCACACTGCCATTTACATTCCATAGGTTGAGTATACCTGATCATTGTTTTTTCCATCTGGGCAACAGCTTCTATCATCTCATCTAGTACAGCTGAATGTCCTCCATGTTCTCAAAGAAACTGCCTTCAGCAGGTAGCTATTTGATATCACATGGGCAGAGATGACCTGAAATTTGTGGGGATTCAACCACAGTTTCACCAAAACAATAATCAGACAAAGCAGTGTCCTTATTCCATTGGATGTTTTCTCCCAGTCTGATCCATTTCTCCGTACATTCTGTTTCCCTGATCCCTCTGCAAATTTCATGATAAACTTGTTTACGATCGTGTCCAGCACTGTCTGCATCTTAATAATATCTTGGATAGCTCCTTCTTTGGCTGCTCTTCAGAAGTAAATGTCAGTAATGGATTTAGCAATATCATGTACTGACCTGAGCCACACAGGCTATTGCAGGAAGTTCTCCACAATTTGGTCCATAAAGACAGTAGCTCTCTGCATTTGATGATTAGTTGATTTTTATTATCTTACACTCCAGGAAGAATCTCTAAATCAATAAGTCCTTCTCAGCAGCAATGAAATACTCCTCCAAGGCATCTTCTAAATATGTTTCTTCCACTTCTTAAGTGCTAAGACTTCTCTGTGCTTATTAGAAATGACATCAGACATTTCCATCTAGCCAAGGTAAGAGCCTGCTGCCTCTGAAAAAGTGTGCTCCTCTTCTTTCACCCTCCTCACAAACTCTTGCTTCTAGATCAGTTTCAAGTAGAGAAACTACCCAAAAACTGAATAGCGTGGCTGATTAACCATGCAACCAGGGGAAGAAATGCAAAGGAATTTGCTGGAGGTGGGAGGGGAAATGAGACAGCAAAGGAAAGAAAACTGAAAATACTCTTGAGCCTTCTTCACTCAATCTGTGTCATGAAGTTATGCTGTGCAACTCCTTACTAACACATCAAAAGCAACAGGTACTTCATTTGGACCACACAGAGTGAGGCACAGTGTGGGGTTGCTGTTCTTTTTCCTGAAATTCTGAATTAATCTGTCCAAGACTTTGTATCATCCCATTCAGAATGGCAGTAGGAAAGACATGGCATGAACTCACAGTCTGATCAATTTACAGTTCAAAGGATCACAAAATTATTTGGGTTGGAAGTGACCTTAAATACGATCTAGATTCACCAGCCCCTGCCATGAGCAGAGACACCTCCTATTAGACTGTCTTGCTCAACAGCCCTATCCAACCTGGCCTTCAACACTTCCAGCCTCAGAGCCTCCAAAACTTCCCTGGGTAACCTGTTCCAGTGCCTCATCACCCTAACGAGGGAGAATTTCTTTCTCATGTCTCATCTCAATCCAGCTTCTTCCAGTTTGAAGCCATTCCCCCTCATCCTGTCACTACAAGCCTTTGCCAAAAGTCCCTCTTCAGCTCTCTTGTATCCCACTCCAAATACTGGAAGGCTGCTAGAAGGTCTCCCTGGAACCTTTTCTTCTCCACACTGAACAACTCCAACTGTCTCAGCCTGACTTCCTATCAGCAGTGCTCCAGCCCTCTGATCATCTTCATGGCCTCCTCTGGACCTGCTCCAACAGTTCCACATCTTTATTGTGCTGGGGACTCTAGCACTGGACACAAGACTCCAGGAGGAGTTTCAGAACAAACTCCACAAACATACAACTTTTTCCTTTCATTTCACTTTAAAGTTCCAATTTATATTTGCTGTGACCAAGACAATGTATATTGCAAACTCAAACTGCAGTTTACAATTCTAAATCAGATGGAGCTAACCTCAAAACAGCAGAATCTTTTTATGATCTCTCAAACAATCCAAACAACTCACCTCAAAATTCACCAGTGACACTACTACTGTTCTCCCAAGATTGATTTTCAGAGCAATAAGTGTTTAGTTGGAATTTTATTTCTGCTTGTAAATAATATCCTGTCAGAAAGCCTTCAAATATACAAGCAGCAAAGAATCATGAATTAAACAATGCATTTTCATTCCTGAAGTCTCCTGCACACATTCTCTATCAGTAAATTTTATGTCATATTTTTGGTAGCCTGGATGGTAAGTACATCAGCATTACCTCATTGCTGTCTACAACTACCTGAAGAGAGGCTGTAGACAGGTGGGGGTTGGTCTCGTCTCCCAGGCAAGCAGCAACAGAACAAGGGGACACAGTCTCAAGTTGTGTCAGGGGAGGTCTAGGCTGGATGTTAGGAGGAAGTTCTTCACAGAGAGAGTGATTGGCATTGGAATGGGCTGCCCAGAGAGGTGGTGGAGTTGGCATCCCTGGAGATATTCACACAAAGACTGGCTGAGGCACTTAGTGCCATGGTCTAATTGATTGGACAGGGCTGGATGATAGGTTGGACTGGTTGATCTTGGAGATCTCTTCCACCTGGCTGATTCCATGATTCTGTATATGAGAGAAATTAATGACTCAACGGTTCCATGGCTTAAAAAAGCAGAATAAAGCATGGCAAAGAAAGTCTTGCAAACTTTAATGCACTCAATCACATGCACTGGATGCAGGAAAACATGGAGATCAAGTTTTAGCTGTGCATTTGGAATCCTTTGTCTCTTTTAACACCTGCAGTGACCTCTTGCTTCTACAAACAATGTAGACTTTAATAGCTTCCATGGGCTGCAAAAATAGAACACACTTGTTTTTAAGAGAAAACTTGACTAAAAGAGATGATAGGGCCAGTAAAAATTTCAGCAATGTTTTGCTTCACTCCATGTCCAGATTAAACCTCAGCTGTATTTCAGCCCAGATGCCACTTGTTGCCATGACGACAGTTAAAGTAAGAGGTATCGACAGTCGTGAATTGCACATTCCACATAAAAAATGAGTTATGGGTTAGCACAGAAAAAAAGAGTAGTAAATGGCCTCAGTCTTGTGAATACAAACACCTCAGAACCAGACTATAGAGGATAGTTCTTCTGTTCAGAAAACATTTTAAGTCTGACCCTGCAGATCTCCTGGCCTTGAGTAGCTCACCTTGCACGTTGGATCTATAAACACCATCTGTGTGCACTGCAGAAACATTTCCAGAAGTAAATGAGTCATACACCAGATTTGTATCAAACTTGTAGCCAATGATAAATTAAAGCAATAAGCTAACATCCTAGAACCTCTCCCAAGACTCATCAAGTAACAGTTTACATAATGTGGATAAAACACACCCCGAGATTATTTTCAAGCTGACAATCAGCAGTAGGCTTTTAATACAGCCCAGTGTGTTTCTAATACTTTACTACCAGCCATGGTCCAAGTGACAATTGTCAGCATGCATCATTCTTGAAGTTCATAGAATCACAGAACTTTAGAGGTTGGAAGGGACCTCCAGAGAGCATCGAGTCCAGGATCCCCTAGTGTAGTTCACACAGGAATGCATCCAGGCAGGTGTGCTGGTTTGAGGCTAATTGGAATATTTTAATGAGAGAAATTAAATCCTTGGCTGTGAGAAGAAAATAACAGTGACCTATATCAGTCATTCTTCTGCTGAGAGACACAAGTAGTCAAAATACAGATAAGGCACTCATTTCTCACCTGGTTAGTTTTTCTCTGTTGCTCTGTGTGGCTTGATTGCATCTTACCTTGGCTTCCTTTGCATGAGATCTATTTAACCTGATCTAACCTTTTTCTCTAACCTCCTTGTCATCTTTTTTTGACAGCTCATCTCAGATCTCTGCAGATTTATCACGTGAGCTATATGGAGACTGATCTGGTTGTTTCTGAGGAGGGAAGAGGGGTTGGTTCAAGAGCCTTCTGGGCAGCCTGACTGTTTCAGGAGGGATTTTCTGTTTCTGTATTACTTTTAACTTGTCTATAATTGTAAATATCTGTGTATATTGTGTATATATATGCTTGTAAATTGTGCCAGCTTTAAATGAATAGCTTCCTTAACTTCCAGCCAACTGAGTCTAGTTTGATTTATTTGCATGGGGGATAGGTAATTCCCAAGCCACAACAGCAGGTTTTGAAAGTCTCCAGAGAAGGAGACTGCACAACCTCTGTGGGTAGCCTGCTGCAGTGCTCTGTCACTCTCACTGTAGAGAAGTTTCTTCTCACACTGAGGTGAAATCTTCTATGAAACAATTTGTAGCCATTGCTCTTTGTCTTATTGCTGCTGACTATTCACTCTAACTGTTGTAATTTGAATAGATATTACAGAATGGTAGAGGTTGAAAGGAACCTGTGGAGATCCTCCAGCCCAACTGCCCTGCTAAAGAGTCATCTGGGGCAGCTTGCACACAAATGTGTCCAGGCAGCTTTTGAAAGGCTCCAGAGAAGAAACTCCACAACCTCTCTGGGCAGCCTTCTCCAGTGCTCCAGCACCCTCACAGTAAAGACATTTCTCATTAAGTTTAAGAGAAACATCTTTTGTTTTAGTTTGTACCCACTGTCCCTTTTTCTATCACTGGCCTCCACTGAAACAAGCCCAGCCCCACAATCATAACCTCTACCCTTTAGGTATTTACAAGCATTGATAAATTCCCTCTCCATCTTCTTTTCTCCAGGCTAAACAGCCCTGGGTCTCTCAGCCTCTCCTCCAGTCTCATCATCTCTGTGGCCCTTGCTTGGATTCTTTCCAGTAGTTTCCTGTCTCTCTTGAACTGGGGAGCCCAGAGCTGGACACAATACTCCTCCTGTGGCCTCATTAGGGCAGAATAGATTAAGAGGAGAATCTCAATCTGCTGGCCACATAGATTTAAAAAATAATTAATAAATTATTTGCCATGGTTGTTAAACTGAACAGAGAAAGAAAAAAACAGGACAGGAAAATTCTCTAAACCATACAAATCAGAGATGTTTCTAGTCTGCATAGGTCAAGAGGTTTCAGGGTCTAGAGAACATAAGTGACTTGTATCATTATATATAGTTCTAGAGCTCATGGTATATCCTATGACAAAATCATGGCTGAATTAGAAACAACACTGGCAAACCCTGGCACACACACACACTGCAGGACAGAAAGAAAGATCTTATACTGCTCTCCAAAAGACCTTAGAAAGACATGAACAAGACAGATAAAAGGTGGCATGACGAAGAGACCCAAAGGGGTAATTTGGCTGACTTGAAACCATCATTTCTTAAGAAGGTCAATCACTTCCTAGCCGCTAAGTAAATAGATGAAAGCTCAAAGGACCTCTCTGCAAGGCAGCAGTTACAAGCCCTGTGTCCTGGCTGAATCTCAGATGACTCATTCTTTTAAATCCTGAATTTACTGAGCTGAGCTCAACTGAAATCTGAGCTTAAGATATTTATTTATTTGTTCGAGGTTTTTTTTGCTTTTGTTGTATTCTTTGCATGAAATATTTTCCTGACAAATATTTCCATGAGAAGTTAACGTGCAAGGAGTAACATGGCACTTTGGGATATGGTTTAATGGCTATGGTGGTGGTGGGCTGACAGTTGGACTTCATGAACCTAGAGGTCTTTTCAACCAAAACAGTTCTGTGATTCTGTGAATTACATATGATGGATAAAATGGTGCTTTTGCTAGGACAGAATGTAAGGGTTGCTCCAAGCTGTGCTACAAGGGTTTCTAGTGTGCTTTACATATCATAGAATCATACAATCAGCCAGGTTGGAAGAGACCTCCAAGATCATCCAGTCCAACCTAGCACCCAGCCCTAGCCAATCAACTAGACCATGGCACTAAGTGCCTCAGCCAGTCTTTTCCTGAACACCCCCAGGGACAGTGACTCCACCACCTCCCTGGGCAGCCCATTCCAATGCCAATCACTCTCTCTGGCAAGAACTTCCTCCTAACATCCAGCCTAGACCTCCCCCGACACAACTTGAGACTGTGTCCCCTTGTCCTGTTGCTGGTTGCCTGGGAGAAGAGACCAACCCCACCTGGTTACAGCCTCCCTTCAGGTAGTTGTAGACAGCAATGAGGTCTGCCCTGAGCCTCCTCTTCTCCAGGCTAAACAACCCCAGCTCCCTCAGCCTCTCCTCAGAGGGTTTGTGTTCCAGGCCCCTCATCAGCTTTGTCACCCTTCTCTGGATATGTTCCAGCACCTCAACATCTCTCTTGAATTGAGGAGCCCAGAACTGGACACAGCACTCAAGGTGTGGCCTGACCAGTGTTGAGTACAGGGGAAGAACAACCTCCCTCGTCCTACTGGCCACACTGTTCCTGATCCAGGCCAGGATGCTATTGGCTCTCTACTTATGAAAGTAAGGCCAGCTTCTGTCTCTAAACAGCATCTATATTGAATAAGAGAGATAGAGAACAGAGTATAAGAGTCATAGATGTGATGTAAGCTTTCTGAAGAGGGAGTGGCTTTATGAACCAACTCAGAAAAAAAGATTTTGAACCGTGAAGACAGAAGAATGCATGGAGATGTCCTGCATCAGGAACAAGGAATGAACTGATGAGAAAGTCATCTTTTGCAAATGATGTACAGGATCAATATGCAGGAAAAGCACTAAGTAGAAAATTGGAGGTGCAAAGTTTTGCAAGGCTCCCTGGAAGGCAGATTACCAAAGGATGGCATTTTCTGCAGTATAAGAAAGGGGGAGGGCAGGAGCAGGTAAAAATAAGTACAGTCAGTCAAGTGGATGATCCATGACTCTGTGAATAAATGCCCATCAACTTGAATACACTCTGCAAAAAAAACAACACCACTTCCCATGAAAGACGCAACTCTCCTTTCACCCCAAGGACTATGTCCTATTTCCCAGGACAAAGGTTATTCTAGGATGATTAAAAGTAGGGAGAGAATTGTGTTCCTGTTTGGTACATTAGGAGAATTCACCTGGAATCAGAAGCGTTTGACTTTGGTATATGAAGGGAAGCAAACTCAGAGGAAGAGAAACTAACTCAGGGAGAAATAAGCATTCACAGTAATCATAGGATTATTTTAGTTGGAAAAGATGTCTAAGATCATAGAGTCCAACTGTTACCTAACTCTACCAAGTCTGGTGCTAAACCATGACCCTCAGCACCACATCTCTGAAGCTTTGAAACACCTCCAGGAGTGGGGATTCAGCCACCTCCCTGTGGAGTCTGTTCCAGTTGTTCAGAACCCTTTTAGTCAAGAGGTTACTCCTCATATCCATCCTAAACCTCCCCTGGTGCAACTTGAAGTCATTTCCTCTTGCCCTGTCTTTTGTTACTAGTTTGAAGAGACCAACATTCCCATTCTGACCTCCTTTCAGGGAGCTGTAAAGAGCAATGAGGTCTCTCTTCAGCCTCCTCTTCTTCAGACTAAACAACCCCATTTTTTTCTGCTGCTCCTCACCAGACCTGTTCTCCTGACTGTTCACCAGCTTTGTTATCTTCTCTGGATCCACTCCAGCACCTCAATGTCTCTCTTCATCAGATCAGCAGAAGCAAGTAAAACAAATTCAGATGTGGTTGCAATATCACAACAGTAGAGAAGGTAGACACTTGAAATACAAGCCATAGACTCCAGTCTATGAGAAATTCTTCTTGTGAAGTTTGTTCTAGAACTAAATTATGGCAAAGGGTTCAAAAGGGAAATAGGGAGTTCTATTTCATAAAGATATGATTGCAAAAATAATTTTATAAAGGTTTATAAATTCTGAGGTAAGCCTACTACCTGACAGGTAGGAAGCAAACTGAGCAGAAATAAAGACTCCAGAGTGAATATATGTTTGTCCAGAGGGTACCAAAAGAAGTGAGGCAATCACAAGCTGCTTTTCAAAACCGGACTTCAGTACCCAAGTCAAAGACTGCCCTCAGAGGATTACAGGATGTCAGGGGTTGAAAGGGACCCAAAGACATCATTGAGTCCAACCCCTCTGCCAGAGCAGGACCATAATCTAGCTCAAGTTTGAGTGTTCCCCCCCCACTTTGGAAATCACCCAGATTAGACTCAGCCAGCTCTGGAGATGGAATGAAGCTTTGTATGTACAGCTTAGCACAATATACAAGCAGATATTTACACTATATACAGTTATTTACAGAAGTATACAAGGTAAAAGGTAATACAGAAACACAACAGCCCTCCCAGAAACCTGAGTCCCAGGGAGGGGCTCCCAACCACCCTTCTACAACATTGCCTTGTGCCCCAAGGAAGAATGGAGGGTCATCCAGGGTGGGGTAAGAAGCAAGTGGATTAATCAGAGAGATGGAAGGTGAGGTTAGAGAGAAAGGCAGCCCACAGCCCAGACAAAGAGCAACTCCCTTATCTATGTATTCTTGCTCTTATACCTCTCGGCAAGCCCATGAGTGAAGCTGACATCACCATTGTCTCCCTTTCACAGCCTATAATCCAGTTCTTCCCACCAGAACATTCTAGCTAGCTGCAAACTAGCACAGCCATCTTTTGTATTTCGTTCCCATAATGCCTGCATCTCTATAAAACTGGCTGCAGTGTCAGTTTCTTGCCCTCTTCTCCTCTCCCTTATCTCCTGTTTTGGTATGAGGGAGAGTTTTTTGCCCTTGAGGCCTGTTGGCAGCCTAGGCCAAGCGAACTTTAAACTGCATCATTACAGTCTGGGGTGGGACAGTAGCAGGGAGGCATGGCTGGGGGGCATTCAGGCCTGGGATTTTGGCCTCATTGGAGGCAGGTTTGTGGAAGATTCAACTTCACAGGCTTCTGTATTAAGCCCAGACTATGGCTTTTCTGTGTTTCATGTGCTTTGCACTGTAGCTTTGTCATTTAGGAATAGCACTTCCATTTACACTTCCAATAACATTCTGTATTTTATGGTGGTTTGGGCCAAGGTCCCTTAAGAAGACACAGTCCCCACAGAGACACAGTCCTCCAGAAAGAGGTGGAGAATCCCCAGAGGTGGACCTGGTCATCCCCGGCTATCGTAGCGTTGTTATTCTGTTCTGCTTTCTGGTGTCATAGCTTGTAAAGCAGTGTCTTGCTGATACCTCTCTTCTCCTCCCTTCCCTTCCCTTCTCTCTTCGGGAAGAGCGGTGTCTCTACTTACCTCATGGGCTGTGTGGGGCAGATGGCTTCCAGCTGGCAGGGAATTCTGAGATGCATCATGAGGCCTGCTGAGACTTTGTAGGCCTGAAAGGGGAGGGCAGTTTTGGCCTTCTCTCAGGCCTGCTGAGATTGGGTGGGGTGGAAGATTCTAGAAGGTTTTAGTCAGATAGACTTGGCCTGGTTTGTAAAGGTATTCATTCTACCTGAATGCCTTCTATACATATGTACTTGTAAATAGAGTCTTCCTTTAAACTTCCATTTACTGTGCTCCCCAAAAGGAGTAAATATCATAGAATTGTAGAAGCAACCAGGTTGGAAGAGACCTCCAAGATCATCCAGTCCAACCTAGCACCCAGCCCTAGCCAGTCAACTAGACCATGGCACTGAGTGCCTCATCCAGNGCTGTGCTCCAGGCCCCTCACCAGCATCAAGTCACCCTTCTCTGGACACATTCTCATGGCCCTACAGTGGGACAATTTCTATCAAATCCTGTACAGAGTCTTCTTTAACTACTTTAAGAGTAGTTTTAGAGCCTGTCTTCCTCCACTGCTTAAACAAAGACTTAAAGAGGCTAAGTGTCTGCTCTTTCAACACTTCAAATTCTTACTTTGTCCCCTCCCAATACCCTGCATACTTTGTCATCTCTGACATCACTGGAAAACTTAGTTCAAGAAGACTTCTGCAAGGCTGTGAAATACAGAATTAGACACTGTAACACAAACCACATATGAATTAATGCCTTACCTATAAAATTTGGGGAAATAACAATTAATGTCTTGCTTTATGGATTCAGACATGGTTCATCTAGATGGGGACCGCTCTAACTAAGAAGCCTGAGGCTAGTTTTAAGGTGCACATCAAAGCGTTTCATTAAAAAGAGGGGGCAAAAAAGGTTTAAGGCCGGAGGAGTTGTGATTGTCATTCCCTCTTCAGATAATTGTCCATATTTTAATTAATGGATTGCTAATATCAATTAGGAAAAAAAAATACCCACCCATAAATTATGGAAATACTTTGCAAAGCCTAAGACCCAACATTTTTCAATCAGGAGGATATTGCCAGCACTCTGCCTTACTCTTTCTCCTTGGCACAATAAATGTTTCAGCATTTGATAGCAAATGACACCCTGGAGATTAAAGATATGAGTCTGAATCTCCAGGGAAAGGGATTTAGTCTTCTACCTCTCCCTCTGAACTGCTTGACAAGAAACAAGATACCGTCTCTCCTGTACCATATTTTGTGGGAGCCTGATCTACTGTTCTCCACGCAGAAAATGTTTTGCTTTGGATCCCAGGAGAGGTGAGGTGTGAAGCTGGACCCCCATCCGAATGTTTCTTGATGTTCAGAAAGCTATCTAACTCAATTCATGAGGAATGCTACACTGAAACTACTATTAGTAGTCTACATTGTGGCTACTATTACTACTCTACACTGCTTCAAAAATCACAGAATCACAGAACATCAGGGACTAGAAGGGACCTCCAAAACTCATCCAGTCCAACCCCCCTGCTAGAGCAGGATCACCTATACCAGATCACTCAGGAATGTGTCCAGGTGGGTTTTGAATATCTCCAGAGGGGGAGACTCCACAACCACCCTGCGCAGCCTGTTCCAGTGTCCTGTCACCCTCACAGTGAAAAAAGTCCTCCTCATGTCTAAAGGAAACCTCCTATGCTTCAGCTCCCACCCACTGCCCCTTGTCCTGTCATCAAGCATCACGCAGCAGAGCCTGGCTCCAGCCTCCTGGCATTCACCCTGCACATATTTATAAACGTTGATGAGGTCACCTCTCAGTCTCCTCTTCTCCAAGCTAAAGAGTCCCATTCCATGTCACCACAGAACTTGCATTTCAAGGCCCAGGATGGTGTTCTGGGTGGTGGCATGTAGCACTGCATATATTTCCAGCCATCCACTGTCTGCCTCCACCTTTGTGAGCATATGGTGCTTACCTTAGCAGGTTTGTTGGAGTGTGATAGAGTCACTGCCAGGCTTCCCCATATGTATAGTTCAGCCATCACCTCCCGTAACACTGAGACTTGGCTTTCTTGCTTGCAGAGTGTTTCGCCTTCATGGATAACCTGCAGAATTGTGTCCATGGTTAAGTCCACTCTGTGATCTCAAGCCCCTTGCACCCCTTCCTTGATGACCCTAGGTGCCCTGGGTCCACTGAGCTGTAAATAATTCACCCTCACATTGCCAGTCCAAATGCACCTGAGCCACTTCAATCTTAGTGGCCTGATCCCCCTGTTGGTTGATGTTCTCCAGTGGTCCAACTCAGGTACATGGGCATCCACATGATGTATTTTCACCAAGTATTTTACTAGTTTGACAGGATTCTGCACTTGTTCAAGTGTGTTTGCCACACCTTGAGTACTGTGTCCAGTTCTGGGCCCCTCAATTCAAGAGAGGTGTTGAGGTCCTGGAACGTGTCCAGAGAAGGGTGACAAAGCTGATGAGGGGCCTGGAACACAAACCCTATGAGGAGACGCTGAGGGAGCAAGGGTTGTTTAGCCTGGAGAAGAGGAGGATCAGAGCAGACCTCATTGCTGTCTACAACTACCTGGAGGTTGTAGTCAGGTGGGGGTTGGTCTCTTCTCCCAGACAACCAGCAACAGGGCAAGGGGACAGAGTCTCAAGTTGTGCCGGGGGAAGTACAGGCTGGACGTTAGGAGGAAGTTCTTCCCAGAAAGAGTGATTGGCATTGGAATGGGCTGCCCAGGGAAGTGGTGGAGTCACTGTCCCTGGAGGTGTTCATGAAAAGCCTGGATGAGGTACTTAGTGCCATGGTCCAGTTGACTGGCTAGGGCTGGGTGCTAGGTTGACCCAAATGATCTCACAGGTCTCTTTCAACCTGGTTGATTCTATGAAATTCCACAGCATTGAAGGTGATCACTGTCCTTCATCCACACTTTCCCCATACACCCTGCCTCTTCCAACCTCAAGACAGATCTCTAGGTGGTATTCTTGGGAAAGATTTGCATTACTCTAGACAAGACCTGGGACACACTTAGGAGCCATTAACTAACTGGTAAGGGAGATCCTGAAAGTCACAGTTTTGGATACAAATGCTAATATGATCACTGATGCAGGAGGCAGTTTGAACCACTCAAAGAGTATTCTGTTTTTAAAAGCATCTGTAAAGCATAGATATATATTGCAACAAAAGGCATATATATCTTTACAGCTATGAAAACTATGACTTACAAGTTTGCATTCCCTCATTTGTTTCTTAATTCAACATATGTAGAATAGACAGAAACAACTCTGAGTCATTCTACAGCATTGTTACTCTCTGTCTGGCCAAAAGGAAACTGTTTTGGCTCACTTCATAGAAATGCTGTCTAGGACTCACAGGCATCCTCCTTCAATTCCTGATTAATGACGTTCAGCCTGTGCACACACCCCAGAGTTAAATCTCCAGATGGGAAGGAGGAAGGCTTTGCTAATTAGTTAAGTCTGCCCTCGTATCAGTCCATCCCTTGGCAGATGCACAGTGCTCTGCCTCTCAGCTATTCTGTTCTTTCTCAGCTCCTGCACAATTTACTGATGCTGAAATTGGCCATTTCCCAGACTCTCTTCATTATCTTTACCTGTTGGATCCAGGGATGTTTTCAGGCTCTGTCCTCTGAGGCAGGCATCATACAGATTAATTACACTGATCAGTCACCTCAGACGTGGAGAACTTAGATGAATCTGTCTTTAACCTGAATTAAAGTTTTCAAACTGAAAGTCTTGTAATACATGTATCAAGTATCAATGTCATAAACCTCATTTGTGCATGTATCAGAGTAATTTACCTCTGTACTATTGCAACCAATCAGTTCACCACCAGACCGAGCCACTTATGTTGATGGTTGGACTTGATGATCTTATAGACCTGTCCCAACCAAAACAATTCTATGATTCTGTAATTCTATATTGTCACAATTCTTTGACTTCACCCAAATACAAGAATTACAGCTTTATTTTGTCACAAATAGAATGACCCTTTCTTCCTTCAGTTCAACAGAAGCATTATGTGCTGTTTGCTGGTAGCTCTGTTAAGTCAAGTCTGGATTTAGGTGTCTCATGTGCAGCCATCTGTAATTACATTTAGATTTTCCAGTTTGTTTATTGGTTTTGTGGGGAGTTTTAATATCTGTAGTAAATGTTTCCTCATTCAGTGAGACTGACATCACAGCACCTGAGACTTTAGATCCTTCATCAAGGAACAAAATGCCAGTATCTATACTATCCTAGAATCATAGAATCAACCGGGTTGGGAGAGACATCCAAGATCATCCAGTCCAACCTATCCTGTCTTTATACATGTTAAGAATGTTCAAAGTGAAAAACTGGGGGGGGGGGGGGGGAA
>WAAF01013352.1:130425-151811 GCA_013400475.1 Tricholaema leucomelas
GGGGGGGAATAATACATTAAAAAATAAGATGAAAATGTTATTTTATGTTTTCCCCTTTGGATATGTTCATTGACAGAAAAATCTTTCAGAATATGAATCTGTAACATTTCATTCATCTTATCAGACACTGTTCCATAGGGGTTGGACTAGATAACCTCTTGAGGTACCTTCCAACCCGGTACATTCAATGATTCTCTCGTTCACATGATAAAATACATTTGTATTTACAGTAGTGCCTGGAAGCACTAAGACTTGTGCTGTGATTGGAACACAACTAGATGCAACTGCCCTTGTAGCTAGTGTCAGCTCTGGCCAGAAATTATAGCACACAGCAGTATATGAATCACAGAATCATTCAAGTTGGAAAGTACCTCTGAGATCATTAAGTCCAACTGTCAACTCAACACCACCATGCCAAATAAACCATGTCCCAAAGTGCCATGTCTACATGGTTCTTTTAACACCTCCAGGGATGGTGACTCCACCACCTCCCTGGGAAGCCTGTTCCAAGCCCTGACCATTATTTCAGCAAGGAATTTTTTCATGACATCCAGGCTATGAGACACGAGAACTTCCCTTGTATACACTAAAAAGTTTGAGATGCTGAATACCACTCTTAGCAAGGCTTAGAAAATATTTACTTCTGTTGTTCTAAGTGCACTAATAAGTATAAACACACTCTGGCTCTGAATCTTCTGCTAAAATATTCTCAGACACCAGATTCTAAAGGATACCATCCTGACTGTACAAATCCCTAGCTACTTAAAATAGGGTTGTTTACCTCCATTATGTCTTCCTCAGTGCTTTATAACAGCAGAAATGAATGTTGATGGTGAAGGATTCCAGCAGTTAAGTTTAATCCTCAATAAACAACCATAATTTCTACAAAATGAGCCTGTTCTGACATTCTACAGAACTGTATGTATTTATTTCACTGCTATTTCACTACTTCATTTTGCTTCAGATTCTCTCTTTTTTGGTCTTGTCTCCTCTTCAGCCATAATAAGGTTCATAGCTACATCACAGGGTAAAGCACCACTGATGACAGATGGTTGATTAAAATCACGGACACAGATTAAGCAAGGAAAAAGTTGGAGGGCTGAAAGAGGCAATTAAAATGGCAGCTTGCTCAAGAAAGCAGAAGAGAGGTCATTTTTGCCCTTAAGAAATGTATTAAGCTATGCTACAGTAATCAAGATACACAACTGCTGAATTGTTAGTGAAAGAAAATCCACTCTCTGTGTGGGTATTTTCCATCAGAATCAGCTCTCAGGTTTGATTCAAGATATGCACTGGTCTTAGACTCCTAGAATCATAGAACTGTAGGCACTGGAAGGGACCTCTGGACATCATCTAGTCTGACATCCCTCCTAACACAGGTACACCTAGATCAGGAGTTTTCACAGACTTAGAGGAATAGCTCAGTCAGTTCTTCCAGAAAGACAGTAGAAGTCACAGGATCACAGGATGTTAGGAGTTGGAAGGGATCTCCAGAGATCGTTGAGTCCAGCCCCCAAGCCAGAGCAGGACCATAGAATCTAGCTCAGGTCATACAGACAGCTCTTGAATGTCTCCAGAGTAGGAGACTCCACAACCCCTCTGGGGAGCCTGTTCCTGTGCTCTGTCACCTTTACAGTAAAGAACTTCCTCGTGTTGAGATAGAACTTCCTATGCTGTAGTTTATCCCTATTACCCCTTGTCCTATTGCAGGGTGCAATTGAGAAGAGTTTGTTCTCTTCCTCTTGGCACCCAGCCCTCAGATATTTATAAACATTGGTTAGATCCCCTCTAAGTCTTCTCTTCACCAGACTGAAAAGCCCCTCTGTTGGACTCTTTCAAGTGGATCCCTGTCCCTCCTGAACTGTGGAACCCAAAACTGAATGCAACATTCCATGAGAGTCTCACCAGGGCAAAGCAGGGGGGAAGAGAACCTCTTTTGATTTGTTGGACACACTTCTCTCAATGAAGCCCAGGATCCCATTGGCCTTCTTGGCCACAAGGGCACATTGCTGTCCTAGAGCACTTGTTGCAGCTGTGGTGGTCAGTTTTAAATACAGGGATCATCACCAAAATTTGCCACCTTAAGCAGTCAAAGGGCACTGTGATGATTCTATTTTCTATTTTACAGAGAGCTATCTAACAATTTAACGAGCATCTTCAGAAGTAGTTTTGGATAGCTACAATTCCAATGACCAAGTTGGGAATATACCAACAAAATGCCTTTGAATGCAACTTTATCTTCTAGAAACATGACTAATTAGAATTGTCCACTGGAACCCAAACCATAATGTATTTTGCCTGCTTGCAGAAATTTAGAAGAAAAATTAGTCAAGAGAAAGAACGAAGGCCAAGCTAGGTGCATTGCTGCTGCTGGATATTCTGTCTCATTTCCTTTACTGTGATATTTATCTTTACAATCATTATCATCACAGAATTGCAGAATCATTGAGGGTTGGAAGGCAATCCTGGAGGTCACCTGGTCCAATGTTCTAAGGTCACCTACAGACAATTGCCCAAACCCATATCCAGATATCTATTGAATGTCTCTAAGGATGAAGACTTCACAGCCTCTCTGGGCAACTTGTGTCAGTGCTCAGTCACCTTCATGGGGAAAAAAATGTTTTCTGATGTTCAGAGGGAACCCCCTGAGTTTCAGCTTGTGCCCATTACCTCTGGTCTCATCACTAAGCACCGCTGAAGAGAGCTTGGCTCTGTCCTTTTTTCACTCTCCTTTCAGATATCTATTGTGCTAGTTTGAAGCTAGCTAGAATGTTTTGGTGAGAAGAACTAGATTACAGGCTGTGAAAAGGAAACAATGGTGGTGTCTACTTCACTAATAGGCTTGCTGAGATGTATAAGAACAAAAACATAGGTAACAGAGTCACTCTGTCTCTCTGGGGCTGAACCTCTCTCTCTAACCAAACCTGCCATCTGTGTGACTAATCTATCTGCTTCCTAACCCCCTTGGCCGACTCTCAAAGCTACCTTGAGCGTAAGGCAAAGTCTTGGGTAAGGTAGAGGGGTGGGAGGAAGATGGAAGCATGGTTGAGAGCCCCTCCTGGGGACTCAGTTTTCTGGGAGGGCTGATGTGTTTCTGTATTACTTTTTAACTTGTACATTTCTGTCTATAGCTGTGTATATGATAAATACCTGCTTGTATATTGTGCTAAGCTGTAAATACAAAGCTTTATTCAATTTCCAGAGCCGGCTGAGACTAGTCTGGGTGATTTTACAAACTAGGGGGTGGGTAACACCCAAACCATCACATCACAGATATTGACAAGAGCTCCCCAGAGTCTTCTGTTCTAGGCTCTCTTCCCTCAGGCTTTTCTCATATGTAAATGATGCTCCAAGTTCTCCATCATTATTTGGACACAGTCCTCAGTATGTCCATACCTCTCTTGTACTGTGGAGCTCAGAACTGGATGCAGCAGTCCAGTTGTGGCCTCACCAGTGCTGAGACATGCCTGGTGCAACTTGAGGCCATTTCCTCTCATTCTATCATTTGCTACCAGAGAGAACAGACCAACACCCACCTGACTCCAGTCTCCTTCCAGGGAGTTGTAGAGAGCCAAGAGATGTTCCCTCAGCCTTCTTTTCTCCAGACTAAACATCCCAGTTCCCTCAGGTGATCCTCACCAGACCTGTTCTCCAGCTCCTCCATGTACTTAATACACAGGCAAGTCTTACATATTAAAAACAAAACCCCAAAACCACCCACAAAGAAACCCAGCAAACAACCTGAGCCTGTCAGACTGATTCAGTTGGAGTGAAACAAAATAATACTGAGTATAGTCCACAAATCTCATTATTTAATTTGCATTTGAGCTAATTTGAGAAGACAGAAACATCCCTTTTTATCTCTGAGACTTGGTGATCTAGATGTCCCCTTCTCATTCATGTGAATAAATAAATTATTTCCTTTCCCAAATTCTTTCTCAGGACTTAAGTTTAAGTCTTGATTGGATGTTCCTGAGTCCAATAAATGTCCTAGTAATCCTACAGAGAAGATATTTTGTGAGCTGTGAACAGAAACAACAGATCAACATGCTTTAAGGGCCCAGTTTCACAGAATCACAGATTTCTCAGGGTTGGAAGGGACCTCCAGGCCAACCTCATGACGTTTAACAAGGCCAAGTGTAAGGTCCTGCACCTGGGTCGGTGCAATCCCAGGCACAGATACAGGCTGGGTGATGAATGGCTGGAGAGCAGCCCTGAGGAGAAGGACCTGGGGGTCTGGGTCGACGAGAAGCTCAACATGAGCCGGCAGTGTGCACATGCAGCCCAGACAGCCAACCGAGTGCTGGGCTGCATCAAGAGAAGTGTGGCCAGCAGGGCAAGGGAGGTGATTCTCCCCCTTTACTCTGCTCTCGTCAGACCCCACCTGGAGTACTGTGTGCAGTTCTGGAGCCCCCAATACAAGAAGGACATGGAACTGCTGGAGCGGGTCCAAAGGAGAGCCACGAAGATGATCAGAGGGCTGGAGCACCTCTGCTATGAGGACAGGCTGAGAGAGTTGGGGCTCTTCAGCCTGGAGAGGAGAAGGCTTCGAGGAGACCTTATAGTGGCCTTCCAGTATTTGAAGGGAGCCTACAGGAAAGCTGGGGAGGGACTATTTACACGGTCTAGTAATGTTAGGACGAGGGGGAATGGGTTTAAGCTGGAAGAGGGGAAATTTAGACTGGATGTTAGGAGGAAGTTCTTTACAGTGAGGGTGGTAAGGCACTGGAATGGGTTGCCCAGGGAGGTTGTGGATGCTTCCTCCCTGGAGGTGTTTAAGGTCAGGCTGGATGAGGCCTTGGGCGAGCTGCTCTAGTGGGAGGTGTCCCTGCCTGTGGCAGGGGGTTGGAGCTGGATGATCCTTGAGGTCCCTTCCAACCTAAACCATTCTATGATTCTATGATTCTATGATCTACTTCCAATCCACCTGCTGTGGGAAGGGACACTTTCTACTAGATCAGGGTGCCCAGAGACACATCCAGTCTTGTCTTAAAAACTACCAGTGATGGGACTTCCACTACCTCCCTGGGAACCCTCTTCCAGTGTCTCACCACCAAAATCATTACTTCCACTTTTATAATATGGTGTCTTTTATTCCACAGGTCTTTTTAATGTGAGTATTTCACCCTTTTGACTCTGTCTATTGCCCTATGCCTGGGCTCAGGTGGAGCAAGTTGCCATGACCCAGTTCAAATGTGTTTCTAGTTAGACTACAAAAATGAAACTTCTCTCCAGGGTGAGTTCCCATCAATCTTTATCCAAAATATTGATTAGATAAAAGATTGCTGAAAGGCATCTCTGTACAGACAGAGAAGTCCAGAGTGATGGGGAAAAAGTTTCTTCTCTACACTGAAAAATGAGGAGTAGGGAGGACAGGATGGCTGTGAGACCTTTCTCAAATCCAGGTATCAAATTCAGGCTCCTGAGCCAAAAACAGAGGCAGCATTAATGATCAATCCAATGAACCTCACCTACAACTCTCAGGCAAAAGTACCTTTCCCTAATGAAGCTCAGCGACACACAAGGGTAGCACAGCAATAGGCACTTCAGTATAAAAGGTTTAACACCAGAAAAAGGTCAAGACAAATATGACAGATTTCAGATAAGATGGAAATTCTGTTTTCATTTGTTGCTAAAGGTTTACGTAAAGCTCTTCTCGTGAGGAATTCAAGATACAATTAGGATACTCCTAAAGAATAAAGGACGATAGAAACTGATGGTCAAGCACATGAAGCTAGCATGAATTCTGAGAGCTAATACAGGTACAGATCAAACTAACAGATTTGAGGACAGAACAACATCAACACAAATGACAGAAGAGGAGGCCCAGGTGAGAACTTATTGCTCTCCACAACTACCTGAAAGGAGGTTGTAGCCAGGTGGGGATTGGTCTCTTCTCCCAGGCAACCATGACCCAACAAGGGGACACAGTCTCAAACTACCACAGAGCAGGTTTAGGCTGGATGTTAGGACGAAGTCTTTCACAGAAAGAATGATTTGCCATTGTAACAGGCTGTCCAGGTGGGTGGTGGAGTCACCATCCCTGGAAATGTTTAAAAAAAAGACTGGGTATGAAAGTTGGTGCTGTGGTTTAGATTATTAGATGGTGTTAAGTAATAGATTGAATTTGATGATCTCAAAGGTCTTCTCCAATCTGGTCAATTACGCTATTCTGTGACATCATTTATTGGCAGGATCTGTTGCCATTCTTACATCACCTTATTATTAATATGCTACCATGTGAAATTAAGTCTGGAGGAAAAAAAAACCAGCTCTGATCTTCAAAATGGAATTCATCCAGCCTGTGTGGAACAACAACTAGATGTTGGAATCAGAGATACTGCCAGGTGTCACCCAGCAATCTGTGCACAACGTAGGCTGGCTGGCAAGATACACACAACAGCAGGCTTTGAATTGGTCCCTGGTGTTAAGAGAACCACTGACTCACCTAACATACAAAACCTGCAAGTTAGAATTTTTTTGTAGCCTGAAACTGTTTCTCTTACCTAAGTGTATGATAAAGCAGGTTCAACAGCACTTGCCTAGGGTTCTCTTGCCCAGAATTGATGCTGATAAAATACATCACCCCAAAGCACCACATGAGTGAAGACAGTTGAAAGGCAGTGGACCTCTCTTTTTGGACTCGAAGGGCAGTGCTGTGGGTGTGCCCATTGGATCATACAGCAACAAAAAGATCACAGTTTGAAACATTTCTTGTGTTCAGCCTCCCTCTGTTGCTTCTTGCTCCCTGGAAGCATAGAATAATGAAGTTCTACTGTCCACCCAACACCACCATGCCCACTAAAGTATGACCCACAGTGCCATATGTACATGATGTTTGGACACGTCCAGGTGTTCCAGTGCATTCTGTTGAAGTGTCTAAAACATCCAGTAAAGACCCAAAGAGATACAAATGTGATGAGCAGGCATCTGCTCTTTCTTCCCCTGGTTTATTTAGACTCAATATTAGGAAAAACTTCTTTCCTGCAAGAGCATTGGAACAGCATTCCTGGGGAGGTGGAGGAGTCACCACCCCTGGAGGTACTCAAAATACATGTAGACATGGCACTTTGGGACACAGTTTAGTGGCCATGGTGGTGTTGGCTTGACAGTTGGACTTAATGATCTTAGAGGTCTTTTCCAATCTTAATGATTCCACTATTTTGACCTGAGTTCAAAATTCCTTTTTGGAAACATTCACATCATTGAAAATAAAAGAGTATTAAAAAGATGACATTTTGGAGACAATCAACTTCAGATCCTATCCTTTTTGACTCTTGCTTTTCTGAGGCAGGACATAGCACAGACATTATCTCATAAGTATTTTCAGCAGAGAACTGCTGCCTTTAAATTATCCAACGTAATGCCTTCCTTTTTCTGCTTCAAGTTAAATGTTGGTGTGACAGTTCTTCATTTTTCAGCAGCTTTATCACACACAGATTGCTCTCTGTCAATGACTCATTCATTTGTGCCTGCTCTGATGCACCACACATTAAGATTTCATGCTATCTCTTTTTTTCCCCCCTCTGTCTTTCTTTCCTGTGGCTAAGTTTCGTGAGTAACTGGTTTAGAACAGCTCAGATTTTTTTTTTCCTTCAATTCTTCAATTTTCTTCAATGAAATTTTCATCAATTCTTTTTCTCCAGTTTCTTCCACCGTAGAATCAATGAATCATAAAATCAACCAGGTTGAAAGAGACCGCTGAGATCATTAGGGCCAAGCTAGTACCCAGCCCTATCCAGTCAACTAGACCATGGCACTAAGTGCCTCAGCCAGGCTTTTCTTGAACACTTCCAGGGACAGTGACTCCACCACCTCCCTGGGCAGCCCATTCCAATGCCAATCACTCTCTCTGGGAAGAACTTCCTCCTAACATGCAGCCTATACTTCCCCCAGCACAATGTGAGACTGTGTCCCCTTGTCCTGTTGCTGGTTGCCTGGCAGAAGAGATGTAAAGGAAGAGGACTCAGGCAATTCACTATTCTTTGTAAGATAGTGCTGTAAACTTTTTAATTTGCATCAAGTCTTTGGAAGTTATGAGTGTGCTTACATTTTCTTATTGTTGTTTTAATCAATTAATTTTGGTTCTCATTAGTTTTAACATTTTTGCCTATGAAACTTAGTATCCTTTTCTTTTTTTTTCCTCTCTCTAGACGTATGATAATTCTACATTCTACAAATTGCTGAGCAATTTCTGGGAGACAAATTATGTTTCATTTCTTTTTTCATTCATGAATTATGATACCCATTAGCTAATTTGATAAAATCATAGAAATCATTAAGTTTGGAACAGACTTCAAAGGTCATCAAATCCAACCTCCTACCCAACACCTCCATGACCACTTGCCAGTGTCCCAAACTGCCACATCTACATGTATTTTGAACACCTCCACGGATGGTAGCTCCAATTCCTCTCTGGGCAGCCTGACCACTCTTTCCAGAAAGAAATTTGGCCTACTACCCAGGCTAACCATCCCTGGTGCAACTTAAGGCCATTTCCTCTCATCCTATCACTTGTTACTAGAGAGAAGAGACCTACAATGACCTCACAACAACCTCCTCTCGGTGTTTCATTCAAATTAAATTAATGGAAATCAAAATTAATCTTTTAAAGCAACATCCAGGCTTCTGAGTTCTATTACAGTTATTCCTTTGGCAAACACATTAAAGGATGTGTTCATAAAATGTGTGCACTGCCTTGCAAATTAGTTTTTAGTAGTGCCCCAAATGCATGAATTGGTGTCCTGTGTGACTGATTAGGCAGCATGACAGATGGTTTCAGTGCATTTTGGTTTGAATATGTGGTTTTGACTGATTGCAAAGGCATCAGAGTGATCAGCTGAGGTGTGGCACGTTCTCATAAATACACTTAGCATAATAGATGACTCAGCTAATTCAGGACTCCTATTGATTAGAAGATGCTAAACCAGCAAAGCACGGGCTTTTCAAAGTAATTACTTATTCTGCTTCTTTGTGAAATTTATTTCTTACTACACTGTCCCCTGCTTAGCTGGGACCTATCTGTAGGTCAGCTCAGTGGCTGGAAGGCAAAGCTTGATTCTGCCATGTTGCCCTTATTAGGGTCACACTACCTCCCAAGCAATGACTCTGAGAACCAGTATCAGACAACGTGTTGGGTCACTCATCAGCCAACAGAAGAGCGATGTTGTACTCTGTCTGGTTAGAAATGCAGGGTGAAAACATATTCACAGTGCCTTCCTGAGGTCCCCTGCAAAAGACCAACTCCAGAACTATAAAATCCTTGAGGCAGAAGCTCTGTTTTACAGACTGTGAAGCAGCTAGCACATTTATATTGGTGAACTCATGATAAATAGGAATCATGACCAAACTCATGGTCATAGTTAGAATCACAGAATGGTTTAGGTTGGAAGAGAACTCAAAGATCATGCAGTTCCAATCCCCCACCATAGGCAGGGACACCTCCCACTAGAACAGGTCACTCAAGGCCTCATCCAATCTAGCCTTGAACACCTCCAGGGAAGGAATAGCCACAAGCACCCTGGGCAACTTGTGCTAGCGTTTCACCACCCTCAATGTAAAAGACTTCCTAACATCTAGTTTAAATCTCCCTTCTTCCAAGTTGCTGTAAGTTGTGCCATGATCTGGGAACAGGTTTGGAGAAACCAAGAAATGACTGACTCTTAACATATTTGAGTTTGAATGAAAGTACAGTCCAAACCCCCTCATTTCTTTTCCATCTGATGAGAAATGTTTCTCACTCAGAAATAACCAGAAGACATCTCTTGTTGTACACCCAACATAATCTACTGACAAGTCTTTCCCAATAAGACTTAATTAACAAAGGTCACTGGTGAAAAAATTCATTAACCCATTTTTAGGTTGTCCAGTGTCTCTGGAAAATATCTTGATGTTTGAAATTCAATCCCTTTTGTATATTGCCTTCACCAGTGATGCTGGAATACATTACAGCATAGACATTCAAGGGGACACAGCCTCAAGTTGTGCTGAGGGAAGTATAGGCTGGATGTTAGGAGGAAGTTCTTCACAGAGAGGGTAATTTGCCCTTGGAATGGGCTGCCCAGGGAGGTGGTGGAGTCACCGTCCCTGGGGGTGTTCAGGAAAAGACTGGATGAGGCACTTAGTGCCATGGTTTAGTTGACTGGATAGGGCTGGGTGCTAGGTTGGACTGGATGATCTTGGAGGTCTCTTCCAACCTGATTGATTCTATTCTATTCATTGCTGAGCATGCCCAGTGTGGCCACAGAGTTACTGTCTAGGCTATACAAACGCGACAAACTTAAAGAACTGGTCAGAGGCTATCACCTCATTCTATCACAAGGATTATGCCCATCCCCATTTTATTCACAGTTAGAAAATGAAAGGGAAAATGAGACATTGAAATACTTAATTTACCAGTGTTTGGTTCTGGAAAAGTGGAAGGTTTGAAAAAAGGAAGTTTCTAGGCAGTGAGGTGAACTAATGTCTTAAGGCTATGACGGGTCCAAACTAAGTACCTCCGCAGGAAGCTTCATTTGCTTACAGATACTACTCTTTGAAAACATCTGCTACTTAGTCACTCCTCAAGGAAAAGAAAAAACAGGGTTTGTCCATAAAAATAAGAGCACATCAGGAAAACCTGAAATAACACAATAGCCCAATCAGTTGTTGGGGCTTTTTTTTTTTCTCCTGGGCATAAAAATGTCATGTATACTTAACTGATTCCTGGTTGAAAATAAGGAACAGCAATCATGCCAGATATTTTGCAGATAGAATTTAAATATCTGTGTTTTAGTAGTGAGCTTGTAGCCTTCTGGCTGTTCACTGATGGCATTCAACATTAGAGCCTAACAAAATACAATGAACGGAACATTAAAATGAGACCAAACAAATCAAGTTCAGGCTGCAATAGTCAATGCAATTCAAAGTGCAAGCTACAGTATAGGAATTGTATTGAAAATCAGTTTACTATTATATAAGATACGAATCTGGTTGAAGTTAGAATTTCAGGAAGCCCTACTTGCACATAAAATCTGACTTTAAAATCCCTTTATTTGACACACAAGGTATGTCACACACTTTGTCAAAAGTAGGAAAGGAGAAAGTTCTTCATTCTGAGAATGGTTAAACACTGTGACAGGTTGTCCAGGGAAGTGATCGAGAACCCATACATGGAGAGATTCAAGGTCAGGCTTGATGGGGAGCAAAGCAACCTGATCTAGCTAAAGATGTCCCTGCTTACTGCCCAGAGTTGGACAAGATGACATTTGAGGGTTCCCCAACCCAATTCATTCTATCATTCTATGACCTTAAGTGTATGAAGGTACCAGTAGTAGTTGCAGACAGTATCATTATCACACTGCTATGACACCAGTTTAAAATGCCTGAGTGCTTACTTTGATACAAAGGTAACTGCCTTTGTTTTAATTACAAGAGGAAATCTCAGTAAGGCAGTTGCAAAAGGTAATGATGGATTCAAGAAGACTTTAAAGCATTTTATAAAAGCTTTCTATTGAATAGTCTATCTCTGTAAAACTGTTACTGCCTTTTAAAAGGAGGTAGAGGAGAAGAGAAACCAGGAAAGGAGATCCATGCTTAAGGACATCAATCCTTTGGGGTTCTGAGATGGATATAGGAAGAGAGATCCTCTTGTTTGCATGTAAAGAAGGTTTGGGGAGGAAAGATTGCAGCAGAGCTGGGAGAAAGGTCAAGGGTTCTTTATGCACTCAGAGCAATCAAGAAAAAAGAATATTTATTTAGGAGCCAATGGAGACTCAAGATTTAAGACAGTGCAACATACAATCACTAGCATGTTTTCAACAGAATCTGGCAAGGGACTAGTAAAGAGCAGGGACCTGCCATAGCAAATCACAGAATCCTTGAGGCAGGAAAAGACCTCTGAGATCATCAAGTCCAGCCTATGACCTAACACCACATCATCTAAATCAAGCCACCAAGTGCCACATCCAATCTTTTCTTAAAGACCTCCAGGGATGGTGACTCCACCACCTCCCTGGGCAGTCCATTCCAGTGCCTAATCACCATTCCATCAGGAAGTGCTTTCTAATATCCAACCTAACCTTCCCCTGACACAGCTTCAGGCCAGGCCCTCTTGTCCTGTCACAAATTGCCTGGGAGAAGAGTCTGACCTCCACCTGACTACAACTTCTCTTCAGGTAGTTGTAGAGAGTGCTAAGATCTCCTCTGAGTCTCCTCTTCTCCAGGCTGAACACCCTCAGTTCCCTCAGCCTCTCCTCATCAACCTTCCCCTCCAGCCTCTCCCCAGTCTTGTCGCCTTCCTCTGGCCATGCTCCAGTGCCTCAGTGTCTTTCTTGGACAAGCTACACAAGTAGGCTAAACATATATATATATGAAGAAAATAATAAACATGAATATATTATATTACATATAATTTATTCCAGAATAATGGTTATTATTATGATGATAATTAATATTATTGTAATTGCAATATTCTTATTCCAATATGGAATACCCTATTAAACTCTAATAAGATTCTAACCCAAATCTTTCCATGAATAATAATTCCTGCCTTTACATTCTTTTTAAAATTCATTTTTAGGTTGGGTGAAAAGCCTTTCTGGCATTTTCTTTGTCCAGACTTAGATCACTTTTCCACTCACGATGCTCTCGTTTCTTTCCATCCTCAAGGTCTGTATGAAAACTTTAGGCTTTGGTGAAGAGTTTTTAATTTCCTTCAGTAAAGAATTGGGGAACAGAAAGATTTATCAAGGAGTGAAAGTGATTTTCTTTCTTCCCACTATATTAAGTCTCCTGAGAAAGAGCACTGTACTACAGAAATAAATGAATAAAGAAGCAGACCTAATATTTCCTAACTCTTTTCAATGCTTGACACTAAATATAAAATTGTCTATAGGGAAATTAATAAAAATTGTGTGGAGCTTCAGCCTTCTAAATGTATTTACCAAGTAAACCTCTGCTTGTTATTTTGTTACCAGGAGTAGAAAGTGTTTCTGGTTTATAGCTCTATTGAGGGTTCAGAAATTTAAACAAATTGTATTTTTTCCTTTCTATGACCACATAATTCATCAAGCCAGGGCCTTGCTCCATTTATTACATTATTTTTCCATGCATGAAAATCCATTTGCTGCTCTGCTTCTTATTGAAAATGGTAATTTCCTGGGTGGATGCACATCTGTTATCATATTGGAGTCCAGTATGATGAGCCTTAGTGCAAAACACTAACACACCTCTCTTCAATGACACTGAAGCAATGGTAATAGGCTCTTGATTTGCTTCTTCTTTAATGAAACAACCCCAAGGAAATAACAAAAATTAACACCTTTCAATACTGGATGATGCTGAGTATAATTTCCACTTTTTTCATGTCTTTAAATTTCTAAGTCATAGAATCATTTAGGTTGAGAAAGACCTTTACCATCAAATGAAATCATAAACCAAGCACAGCCAAGTCCACCACTATGTCACATCTTTATGTGCCATCCACTACTCAACCACTTCCCTGAGCATCCTGTTCCAGTACTTGATAATGCTTTTGGTGAAGAATTTTTTTCCTACTATTTAATCTTATTCTCTCCTGGCACAACCTGAGGCCATTTCCTCTCATCTTATCACTTGTTACTTGGGAGAAAAGATTGACACCTAATCACTACAATCTCCTACAGGTAGTGATAAGGTTTCCCCTGAACCTACATCTATGAAAAATTATTCCTGCTTCTATATGTGAAAACGTCTGCAAAATGTTGTTGACATACAGGGCAAATGCCACAAGAAATAGATTGTTTGGCTGATAGAAACATAGGGTAACTTAGGTTGGAAAGGACCTCTGGAGATCATCCTGTCCAACCTCCTCTCCAAACAGTGCTAGCTCCAGCAGGCTGCCCTGCGCCCTGTCCTGTTGAGTTTCAGACATCTCTAAGAGCAGACATTTCTCAAATTCTCTTGGCAACCTTTTGCCACATCTAAGAAAATCATTAAACAAAATCCATACTGCACTTAAGAAGAAAGTTTTAAATACCAAGAGAAAATGAAAATGGCATCACTTACAGAAAGTATCATTTCTCCTAAGTGAGAACCAATTATCTAAAAGAAACCAAAGACACTAAATATACTCTTGTTATTGCCTCTATCAGCTCAATTGTGAAGGGAAGGAGCATGGTACTGAGTACATAGCTCATCCTGTCTATACTTTAACTGGTTTCAAGAACAGAATGGCACAAGGACTGTTTCTGTCCATGTTCTTCAGTAATTCCTATCACCTAGCTTAAAGGGAAAATGCCCTTAAGATCCTTTTCTTCTCTGCCATTAAACCACAGTTTTAATAGTCTTTCAGGTTCATCACAGGGAGGGCTCTATGAAGAGCAGTATTACATCTCAGACACAGAAAAAATAAACTAATAAATTAATGTCAGCTATCTACAGGTTACATATGAAGATAATACACCAGCAGGAGAACAGAAGGTCAATCAGAATTTTGCCATTGACCTCATAGACAGAAAATCTCTATCTCCAGGGAGAGCATGAGAAAGAAAACTAAGCTCATTTTATATTAAAAAAAAAATTGTCTGTACTCATAGAATCAGCCAGGTTGGAAGAGACCTCCAAGATCATCCAGTCCAACCTAGCACCCAGCCCTGTCCAATCAACTAGACCATGGCACTAAGTGCCTCATCCAGTCTTTTCTTGAACACCTCCAGGCACAGCAACTTCACCACCTCCCTGGGCAGCCCATTCCAATGCCAATCACTCTCTCTGTCAAGAGCTTCCTCCTAACATCCAGCCTATACCTCCCCCATCACAACTTGAGACTGTGTCCCCCTGTTCTATTGCTGGTTGCCTGACAGCCTCCCTTCAGGTAGTTGTAGACAGCAATGAGGTCACCCCTGAACCTCCTCTTCTCCAGGCTAAACAAGCCCAGCTCCTTCAGCCTCTACTCACAGGGCTGTGTTCCAGGCCTATCACCTGGAGGGGTCACCCTTCTCTAGATATGTTCCAATATCTCAACATCTCTCTTGAATTGAAGAGCCCAGAACTGGGCACAGTACTCAAAGTGTGGCCTGACCAGTGTTGAGTACGGGGGCAGAATAACTTTCCTTGTCTTACTGACCACAAAACCTGACAGATCAGGTTGGAAAAAAAACCCTTTACAAATACTATACCTTCTATGAAACATTTGTGTGAGCACCTTTGAGACCATAAATATAAAACAAATAAACAAGCAACCAAGGTTATTCTTTCTGAAATGGAGAGCTTCCATGTTATTGAAAATCAATGCATTTGTATTTGTAGCATTGCATGAATTGTTAATCTGGTTTCAATTTACTCACACAAACTTTACTATTTAGTGAGAGACAAGACAGTCAAAGGCAAGATCACCTTCAGGGAGCTTTTTAAAGGAGAGCACTGACACCAAAAAAAAAGAATTTTATTCTGCTGAATTTCTTTTCATTCCTTCAGAAAGGCTGAATGACAGGAAAGCCATTTCAAGAGTACATGTGGCACTCTGGGACATGGTCCAGTGGTCATGGAGGTGCTGGATAGAAGGATAGACTTCACGATCTTAGAGGTCTTTTCCAATCATAATGATTCTATTAAGAGGTTTCTGTACAAAGCCACATTTTGTACGGGCCATGGAGCTCACAAGCATGTAAGAAGTCATGAGGATGGATGAAAATGTCTAGAAAACAGAAGGTTAACTATCTGAGCTCATTATTTCAAAGCCTTACAGTTGCTTCCAGCAACTCACCAATTAGTCTTAATAAGACAGCAAACATCCCTTGGGGGAATACAGACAAGAATAATTGACAGCATGCACCTGGCTTCTATAGGGAAGTGGAATACCTACTCCTATCAAGGAGATCGTTACAGAGCATGCACACTGGAGTGCTGTGTCCCCAAAGTCCATATGTGGGCTTCTATGATTTATGAATCTGTACTACAAATATCTTCCATTACCTATTTGATAACTGGGCAGCAGTAATTTCCTGGGAGACCATAGAAAGGTGTTTAATTACTGCAAACATTTGTTTACACTTGGTTAAAAGGTATTAGCTTGTACTCACTAACCAGTAAAGTTTTGCCAGTAGTTTTAGACCTACCACATATTCTAGTCCTCACCTTACTGAGAATAAGGGAAACTCATCCTATGGGATACCACTGGTATTTCTCCTATGGCAAAAGCATGGAGAATCCATAAAGAGCTTGGGAAAATTTTTTCTCTATCATATTAGGAGATAGTAAATAATGTTCTCTAAAGTGTGTGAATTTGCAAACCAACTGCTCCAAAGGAAAGCAAGAAACATCGGGTTGTTTTAGGGGCTGTAACATCAACAGGATGCAGAGCATCCTCTGTGAAGAATGATGCTTCTTGTTTGATCAGGGTTAGTGTCTGAAAAATGGCTTCTAACACAGATTCTGTGTTCCCTTTGTCAGAGGGACTGCTGCTATCAGATTAGCTTCTTCCTAGGAAATAACCCTACCAAGAGAAGCCCTTCTTATATGCTACAAGAATTATTTCAGTTACTCTAGAAAATCAAATTCTTCAGCACAGTGCTTCCATGTAAAGCCAGAGTATCATCTGCTATTTAACACTTGGACACACAAAACTTTCTTCTCTATATGTTCTCTGGTTAAAATCATAACCTTGTTCTGACAGGCTAATGAGTCTTTAACTAAGGAATGGTGGCACACGGAAGGGACCTCTGGAGATCTAGTCCAACACCCCTGGTAAAGCAAGGTCACTTAGTTCAGATTGCACAGGAATATACTCAGGCGAGTTTGGAAAGTCTCCAGAGAAGGAGACCCCACAACCTATCATGCCTTGTTACACTATCGTTCAATAACTTCCTCCCACACCTAAGAAAGAACTCAGGCAGTTTTGCATCTATTACTTGAATTTCCTTTGTGGTAGGAAATATTCTAAGATGAACCCCTTAAACATGATTACTCAAAAAGGATTCTAATTAAAGCATAAATAACAGTACAGATCAAATAGAAAGCTTTTAGCACAGGAGAAAGAAAGAAAAAAATACATTAACTGTGGTTAATACTTCTGCAGAATTTGCTGAAAAAATAAACTTCTGAGACTGATTTTTCACTCTGAAAAAAGCAACAGTTACAGATGCTCTCCCGTTGCTTTTAAGCCAAACTTTCCAGAAGTGGCTGGATTTAGATACTTATCTAATTTCCTTTCTTAAATCCACTCTTAAGCATTCATGATCTCAAATGTTTATGCTGTAACACCTGATACTGAGTATTTAAATACCTTAGCTAAATTTCATAACACCACAGAACTAAAGAAAATACCAAGAGGTCAAAGTCCATTCCTGTGGAGAGATTTTTGCTATCAGGACACAAATTGATAAACATGAGCACCCGTGCTGGGAAGAGTCCTTGAGTCTATCTTGGACTTAAGATACCAGGCAGTGGGTGTCAGCCCCCACATGCAGCTGCAGGAGGTAGAGCAACAGCTACAAGGGGACAGAGTCGGCCAGCCACAGGGGGCTGATCCTATCTGTACCATGCATGTAACCCTGGACCAATCTGTACTTTCCACATGTACCAATCTTAAACTAAGTTAGCTGTACATGCCTCTTCCAAGGAAGCATATAAGCCACTGTAACATGAAAATAAAGCAGAGAACGACCATCTAACCACACTGTTGACTCAAGAGTCGTTTATCCCAGGTGCAACGCCGGTACATTCCTTACTGAGTAGCAGGATCACAACACTCACATAAACCTTCACTGAATCACAGAATCATTCAGGTTGGAAAAGACACCCAGGATCACCAAGATTCACCTATAACCCTACTCTACAAGGTGCACCCATATCCCCAGCATCACATCTAAATGACTCTTAAACACATCCACAATTGGTGACTCAACCACCGCCCTGGGCAGCCCTTTCTAATGCCTTAACCAACACTTGTCTCATTTGCTCTTTAGGACTATCTGCTCTCAAGATTCCCATCTCCTCGATCATTTTCCTCCAGGTTTTCCACTACCTGGAAAAAGCTGCAGGGTGAGAAACCCTTGGAGATTTTCAAAACCTGGCTGGACAGTTACTCAAATTAAACTAATCCAAGATTTCCCTGCAATAGGCTGTATTTTTTTTGCCTGTAAAGGCTATTTATTTTTGCAATTGTGTTCAGGCACATCCATCCTCCTAATCATCTGAATGCTTCATGAAGGTTGAGATGATTTTTTTATTTTAAATTAAAGCATGACACTTTTGGTTTTCCTTGTGAATATCTTTTACTGATATCTCTTTGCAAGGAAAGAAAACATTTTTAGGAAGACCATATGACTAGAAGACAAGAGAAATCAATGGACGCTAACATGTTTTAACTGCTGCAGCATCCTGAGAAGTTAATTAACAGTAACACTGAACTTCCACTGTCTCAGTTCTAATTTAAATTCCCAGGGACTCAAATGCATTTGATAGAACCAATAACAATTTCCCTCTTCTTGCTTCTTTCCCAAGAGAAAGGAATTAGACGTAGAGAGAGGACAGTAAGTCCCCCTGCTTTTATAGACCTTTAGACGGGCAGGGGGAATAGGCTAACCATGAATCACCTGGTGGTGTTCAGACCCACCCCTGGGGAGGGGTCAAGACCACCTAGGGTCAGGTTTAAGGTCACTGCCCCTGGAGGGTTAACCCTGTACATCCACATAGGTTCAAGACAAAAGTAGTGAGAAAACACAGAATTCATAGAACCATAGAATCATTTAGGTTGGAAGTGACCTTGAAGATCACCTAGTTCCAACCCCTTTGACACTAGCAGGGGCACATTCTACCAGACCAGGTTGCTCAAGGCCTCACCCAGACCAGCCTTGAACACCTCCAGGGAGGGGGCCACCCACAACCTGTTCCAGTGTCTCACCACCCTCACTGTAAAGATTTTCTTCCTAATAGGCAATCTAAATCTGCCCTCCTCAAGATCCAATGACCTCCCTCTCATCCTATCACTACAAGCCCTGTTATTTCTATCTTATATCGGAGCTGCTGCTCTTTGAACGCAACACCTTGAAACTCCAACCCCTTTCCAGGCCAAGTCATTTACGATGAAGACCAGAGAGCTCCTGCTCAATCAGCAGGTCCATTGCCTGACTTTTCACACAAGTCTTGATGAGGTCCTCTTGATCAAAGGACTGCATGCAAACTGGCTACTGAAAGGTCATTAGCTGACCAAATGATCTGTTATGGCACAAAAAGTGTCCAGTAAATAGTAGACGACACAGCTGAGACAAGGAGAAGGAGCTCTATCATCCCAGTGTTCGATCTGGGCTATTAATTTATATACTCTGCCTCCATAACTTCTCATTTGTTGTCAGAGGAAAGTGGTAGGGTTCCCCAGAGACATATTCAGGGCTTGTAAGTGTGGCAGCTGCTCCAACACACTGCCTCAAGGAGCCTCTTTCTCTTCATTGACAGCAGGGGGAAATGAGACAACCTAACCTCCAAGCTTAGACACTTTCAACAGGCACCAAAAAAAACCCTCTACAAAACCATAAAAATGAAAAATTAATCTACTTTGGTCTATCCTGACTGTAGATCTGTTTCACTTTTACTATCAGTGAAGTGACTTCCTTCCAAAGTTCTGCTGTCACTAGTTCTTTATTTATTTTACCACTGAAAAGATCCTGCCCAGAGGAAGCTGTTTTCAGGAATGTTGCCAGCAAGACGTATCTTTACAATTCGGCTAATGGTAGAGCATCTATCAGAAAACCATGCAGGAAAATCCCTTCATACCCAAAGAGATAAATAGAGAAAATTATGTGGATGTAATAACTGAAGCCCTGAATTGCAGGCAGACTGATTACTTTCATTTAAGCAGCTACCAGCTGTTGAACAGTGTTGCCTACTCTGTCCCATAACTCAGGTCACTCCAGTTGCCTGGGTGAAAAAAAAACAAACAAACCCAAAACCATGATAACAAGAGACAACAATCTTCAAAATCCTCAATACATCCACAGAATCACAGAAAGGTTTGGTTTAACTACCACCATGTTTCTATTGTACAACCTGTGCATGAGAGGTTATAGGAGGAAGGTTTAGGAGGAGGTTTAGGAAGAAATTCTTCACAGAGAGAGTGATTGGCATTGGAATGGGCTGCCCAGGGAGGTGGTGGAGTCACTATCCCTGGAGGTGTTCAAAAAAAGCCTGGATGAGGCACTTAGTGCCATGGTCTGGTTGATTGTCTAGGGCTGGGTGCTAGGTTGGACTGGGTGATCTTGGAGGTCTCTTCCAACTTGGTTGATTCTGTAATTTTATGATTCTATGAACTCATAGGTTTGTTATTTTCATACTGCCAGCATCAATCATTTGTCCCAGAACTAATACAGTAGTCCATCTCCAACAGTAGCTCTCTTGTGCATTTCACAGAAATCAAACATTTTTCTCCATGCCTTACATCAAAATCTCCTCAAGGCTTCTGTGAAACCACTCTGGAGTTCTCCAGCCAAAACGTTGTGTAAGGCCAGGACAGCATGTTTGCCAATTAGGTGGTCTGTTACTACAAAAGGAGCAAGAATTGCTGAGAATAAATCGGATCACATTTGGTTCCCCTGCTCTGCTGGAATTCTCTTGGGGTTCATTAGCAGATAGTTACAGAAAACAGGCAACCCAGAGAACATACTGGAGAACACCATTTTCCTTAATTATTCCCTGACTAGCCTGCACAGGTTGATCTTGAGGCAAAAAGAGTCGACTTGCACAGACTGATATTTAAGTAGCTGTTTAACTTCCTGTCAACTGTACTTCTGTGTTGCTGGCACTAAAAAAATAAACTGTAGTATTCATAAAATCATTTACATTTTGTATTAGGAGGCACCAGGCTCTTTCAGACCAGACTGAAAGAGAGAACCAATCACAGAGACCTCTTCAAGTACTCTAAAAGTCTGCAATAAGGTCTGCCTGAAGCCTTCTCTTCTCCAGGCTGAACAACCTCAACTCAGGCCTTCCTCATAGGAGACATGTCACAGGCTTCTATTGTTTTTGTGGCTCTCCTCTGGACCTGATCCAACAGGTTCATGTCTGCCTTGACCTGGAGTCTGCAAAACTGGATGCAGTACTCTCTCCATGGAGTCTCAAGAGAGCAAAAGAGGGGAACAGTCCTCTCTTTTGACCTGCTGGCCGTGATTCTTCAGACTGCAATTGTATCTTAGATGCAGCAGATGCATTTCTGGACCCTCATGAACTGATCCAGTGCCATAGAGCCATCTTTCATTCTCCGTTCCAGCCGTGCAACGACTGCTCTGCTTCCACAGGTCAGCATATGGATGCAGCAGATTGCCAGATGCCCTTTTGGAAATGGATGAGCTCAGTGCAATCCCAGGCACTGGAATACAGGCTGGGTGGTGAATGGCTGAAGAGAAGCCCTGAGGAGAAGGACCTCGGGGTCTGGG
>WAAF01013353.1:0-12880 GCA_013400475.1 Tricholaema leucomelas
AACCAGGGCATTGTGGCGAGCGGCCACAACTATGATCTGAAATTAGGGAAAAAAAGTGAGATATAATTAAGCAATGCCCCCCAGAGTGGTTATTTCAGCAACAGGTGTAGGAGGAACATGTAGTATCAAGACACAGTTAGAAAAATGGAGACATTAAAAAACCCACCTAGATGTCTTCCTGTATGACTTAGTCTAGATGATCCTGCTCTGGTAGGGGAGTTGGACTAGATGATCTTTCAAAGTTCCTTACAACCCCTAACATTTTGTAACTCTGTGATTCTGTGGTTCATAACTTGCTATTTTCTATTTTTGTTGTGCAACCACAGCAAAACAATAAAGAGAAACAACAGATACATCACAAAAAATAAATGCTTTAGCAAGAAAACAGCTTCTCCCCCTTTTCCTTTCACTTGAATTGTTTCATTCTTATTTTAAATAAAGTTAGGTTTTAGAGGTCCACTCATCTCTAGAATTACTTAGGAAGCTGTTGGGAGAACTGTATAGGGAAGCAGATAGACAAAAAGACAGTGCAGGTCACATGTAGACATGTAAAAAATAAAGAAGTTTACCAGTCAGAGAAATATCAAGGATCATCATGAAGGTCTCACCTGCTTTTCCCATTCACAGTCAAGATTTGGGCAGCCATTATAGAGACTTTTGAAAATGGTCAAAATAACTCAGAGCTCAGGGACAGGACTTCCTCCTAGCCTGTAACCTGTAAGGGAGTACAGCAGGAGAGGTAATTTCTAAAATATATTTAGAGGTTTAATATATAAGCTTCTGATGGTTTGGGTATCCCCTGTCGCCCCCCTCCCCCCCCCCCCTCCTCCCACCCCNCTCAGCCTATCATCTACTTCTTCTCACCAAAACATGCTAGCTAGGCTCAAACTAGCACAAAGCTGAAGAAACAAAATGATATATAAGGACGATGGTGGAAGGTTCTATTTGGTCTGATTCACATAATCACTGGGAATAACAACTGACAAAATAATTATTAAAAAAAAATACGAGAAGATTATGAATTTTTGAAAGGAAGATTTCAACAGTCAGTACAAATGACTAAGGAGAACTAGTCCAAGTGTCAAATAAAAATATTTACCTTTGAAGAAAGGCAGAAATATGAACAATGCCAAAGCTATCAAAGGATTAGTCAACATGATATGATACAAATATGACTTACTAATAGACTCTTTGAACTTTTTCAAGGGATGTACAAGTTTGTAAATCAGAAGAATGAAAAGACTATCAGAGGATGATTGAGTGAAAGTTGAAGTACATAATTCCATTTTCTGTTAATTTGAATCTTCACTGAAAAGGTCAGCTAGTCACACTAGCATAAATCATACGAGGAAGGCAGGAATAAGATTTTAGTTTTGTCCAGAAAATTTAATTTAGGGAGTACTTAAATCTCTATAAACTTATTATTCAAAATCCAAGATTATATTCATCAGGTTCAGTTAATTTGGAAGCATTTAATTTATCTTTAAGAAATGTTGTCTTTGCAAACACGTATAGAAGCTATAAGACCTATAAGGCCAAAACCAAAAGTCTAAGACAATGGCAAGTGTAGGATCATGAATTATAGACTGGATGTTTCAGTTTTCAGATAAAATAAATGACTACCTGTATTTAAAGGATATGTAAGCACCAAGAATAAGTAATTTCATGTAGCTCTTTCTTCTCTTCTAACAGGTGTTAGAGAGATATCCTCTGTGTTGAGTTTTGGAAGACTTGAGTGAATCTTCCTAAGTATCTAAGTAGAAGCCACTTAGGGAAGATATTGCCCTGTCTTGAATATTGGAAACTTGAGATGCCTTTTCATATATGCAGTGCCAGGCTGGGAAGAGTAGAAGCTACCACCGCTTGAAGATAGAACTTCAATATAAGGCAAACAGCATATGATTATCTTGGAATTAAAATAAAGCTTAGTTTGGAGACTACTTACATTTACTTTGGAACTTATTTTCCTTGGTTATACTGCAGTCAAAAATAACAATAGCAATCACCTCAAAGGAATTAGTTAAGTTCCTCTGCCCCGTGCCTTGATTATTAGCTTGAACATGGGAACTGCCATAACCTATCCATATAATTGGGTAGGTGAAAAAGAAGACATAAGGCTTCACAGTGTTTTCATATAGAAAGCTCATCAGAAACCATTCAGAAATGTAACAACTGCAATATGATGGAGCTAGAAATCATGAAGGAGAATCAGTTCCACTGTTGTGAACTGCTTGTCACCATAGCAACTGCTATTAGGATAACTCAGACAGAAGCCCAGATTTTCCATTCAGTGATGGCAACTTAGACTTCCAACAAAGTGCTTTCCTTTAGCGGGAATCTTTCTGCCAAGTAGAATAGGAAAAGGAAATTAATCGCAGAGAAAGAAAAGGGGCATGTGGAGGGAAGATCAAGAAAATAATAGACAATAAGGTAACAGAACCAAATGATGCATACTTTGTCATTGATCTTTACCACTGGTGTCCACATGTCAATCCAACTCTGTAACTCCAGGTTACAGAGCCACCTCTTCAACAGAGGGTCTACTTTCATCATCTACAAATATCATAGGTGCATATCACAAGGAAGTAACAAGTGGCAAGGTTGATGAGGCAATCTGACCCCTCTCATAACTCCATTACTGCGATAATTTTCTTTTCAGTACAACTCATTTAGCTTAGTTTAATAGCTATCTGTTTTGGGTTGAGCTTGGCTGAGTGGCAGACTTTGACCCGATACTCCCTCATTCCATAGGAAAGGGAAGAAAAAACTGCAGAAAAGCTTCTGTGTTGTGATGGTTTGTGTGTTACTCCCTCCCCCCTCCACTTTATAAATCACCCAGACTAGACTCAGCCTTCTCTAGAAATATGAANAGTAGCAGCCTAAGTGAGAGAAGTGCCGAGAGTGTTATCTACCTTTTGACTTCTTTTTTTATACATCTCAGTAAGCCTATGAACGAAGTAGACATCACCATTATTTTCCTTTCACAGCCTGTAATCTAGTTCTTCTCACCAAAACATTCTAGCTAGCTTCAAACTAGCACCTATTTAGATGAAGACAAGAAGGTTGCTCACCAATTACTATCCCACAAAAAATAGCCTGAACTTGAACATATTAATGTAATTTACTGCCATTTAAAAATAGATACAAATATCAAGAGAAAAAGACAAAAACTAAATCAATCTCCCCTCATGTCTCACTCTTTTTCTCGTATTAAACTTTGTTTCTTCATTCTCCATTCCTCTAACTCAACCACTGAGTAGAAAGGAGGAAAGACAAATAGAATCCTTAACAGCTTCTCTTTACTGGACCTTCCTCCTTACATTCCTCCCCTATTCCATCATGGGTCTTGTACAGGCCACACTTCTTACCATACAATCTGCGGACTCTCCATGGGCTGCATTTTTCTTTAAGGGTATGTTCACTTGTTGCAGCAGGGGATTCTCCACAGGCCACACGGTGGATACATGCTACACTGTGGTCCTCCATGGGCTGTAGGAGGAAAACCTGGTATGCTATGGTGTTTGCTATGTGTTGGTGCTCCTCCTTCCCCTCTTTCACTGACACCGGTATATTCGGGGATGTTTGTTTTATGGTTTTGTCCTCACGCTTCTCTCTATCACAGTGGCTGAGCAGTGTTTAGCTTTTTCAAATAAACAATGGGGGATATATAAAAAAATATTCAAGACCCAATACTTACTGATTGTTAAAGTGTTTCTTCACATATCTAGATTAAAATAGTTTAAATCTGGATTTAATGATTGAATGTTTCCTTCTAGTAATATTTAAAAAGAAAAAAAAAAAAGAAAAAAAAAAAACAACCCAATCTAATAAACAAATCAACCAAACAAAAATCCCCAACCCAGCAACAAAATAAGTAAAGCTATGAACTGTAGGAGATAGATGGCGGATAGAAAGAAAAAAATCCTGAAGAGGTTGAATGAAGCTATAAAATTGCAATAAAGCAAAGAGGAAAACAAGATCAGTCTCAAAGACAGGAAAATGGGAAAAGATTAGTTGCAGGAAGAAATTTTAATAGCAAAGGTTACTACATTTTGAGCATATAAATGTCTCTCAAAAGCTGTAAAAGCCTCAACTTCTAAGTAAATTAGATCTTTTAAAATTAATTGCAATTATAACAAAGTTCTATTTAAAATAATTATTTCTGAATTTGTCAGTTTACACTTTACCCTGATAATTCATCCATCTTGCCACACTGCTACTGCTTCTGCTGCTACTATTGCCTCTCTTGGTAATAAAGAAGCCTTAATTTAAAGACAGGCTCAGTGAACAAGAGAAGTAAACCACCAGTATGTTAAAGAACTTCTGAGACATCCTGTGATGGTTTGGGTGTTACCCACCCCCCCACAATTTAGAAATCACCCAAACTAGACTCAGCTGGCTCTGGAAATTGAATGAAGCTTTATATTTACAGCTTAGTACAATACACAAGCAGATATTTAGAGTATATGTACAGTTATATGCAGAAATATACAAGTTAAAAGGTAATACAGAAACACAACACCCCTCCCAGAAAGATGAGTCCCCAGGTGGGGCTCTCAATGACCCTTCCACCTTTCTCCCACCCCTCTCTACCTTACTCCAGATGTTGCTTTGTGCCCAAGAAAGATTGGAGGGTTGGCCAGAGGAGTTAGGAAGCAGGTGGGTTAATCAAAGAGGTGGCAGGTTAGGTTAGAGAGAGAAATGCAGCTCAAAGCCCAGGCAGTGACTGTCTCGTCTATGTTTGCATTCTTATTCTTATACATGTCAGCAAGCCTATGAGTGAAGTAGACATCACCATTGCTTCCCCCAACAGCCTGCAATCTAGTTCCTCTCACCAAAACATTCCAGGTAGCCTCAAACTAGCACACATGCGGAAAAATAAGAAGGGATTTACACTGAATATAATTGTAGCTGTCAAAAGCAGTGCTTTTGCCTGCTTCACTCTTCATTGGACAGCAATTGTCATTTATTTCTGTTCGCCTGGAATAGTGAAATAGAATTGAAAAGCAAAAGAACTGATTTAATTTCTTTAGCTCAGGCACTATCATAGTTGTTTGGTTTCTTTTTCTTTTTTGGTAAAGGTTTATTTCCTCAGTGCACGTGCATATATGAATATGAATGATTGAGGAGTCTTCACACAGGAGGATAAGCAAAACTAAGAAAATCTATATGTATCAGACATGGATCTATAAAAACTGATTGAAATTGTTCTTGCATAAGCAAGTCATATTAACAGTTATTGCTGTTAATTAACTGATTCTTATTTGCGCTTTCTCTTTATAGGGAACATTTCTTTCTTCAATAGATCTGCTGCCTTGCTAAACTATGAACACTCATCCCATGGTGAGATTAGTTTCATAACAACTTGTTGATGACATTCAGCCATAACAAACCCTCTTTGGTTGTTGACAGTTTGTCTAATGAATGCATATACTGTTGACATTTAGACAACAAAATGTCTGTTAAATGTATACTCTTTCAGAATGTAGCTCGTCTTAAACTTTCTGAGACTTGGGATTTGGAGGTGTTTTTGTGTTTTTTTTACATATTCTTTGTGATTTGCTTGTAAACTGTTACTAGAAAAAGATTATATTCTACTTGATCCATCAAAAATATAAGAAGTGTCTATATATAAGTTAATTCAAAAATTTATTTTCAGAATTATGTAATGAATTATTCATACTGAAAGTTTTTCCTCATTTCCTATTTGCAAACTGTATTTGTGAAGATGTTGTTCTAATAATATTATTCACCTTTCTTCCCAATGTAATTCCTGCAAACAACTAGTTCGTGTAAGCAATTTCTTTAAAATATTTTTTAGATATATGAAATTGAAGCCTGTGTGATTGGAAAGATTGCATAGAATTATTTTTCCAAATTGGGATGGTTCCAAATCAAGTATTTACAGCATTTATTTCGGCTAAGACTTTTCTGTGGGAAAAAAGTCTTCTAATAAACCACTTTCACTTGAAATGTCCAAGTAATTAGGGGAAATAATTACCCAAAATTTGCACTGACATTGATTGAAAACAAATGTTCTCCACTTAAAAAATGAAATGGTGAATTATTAGGAAGAGAATAACTTTTCCTCAATTTTCATACCTTTACTTTTTTTAAATGGGCAATTCAAGTAATTTCTATTGCTCTGTAAATCCCTTAAGAACACTTTCATTAGGTTCAACTTTCCCAAAGTGCAGATTGTTCTAAAAGAGCAACAGTTTCATCTCCTCCAGAAAAGTGTGTTGATATCCTTATAATATAATTGACTATATAGTCAGACACAGATTCATTAATTAAAAAAGACTAATTATAACTAAATTAACTGATTAACTAAAAATATTTCACTGATTAATACTTTTTGTCNCTCAGAAATTTTAAAGCATACGCTGGAAAATTGATTTGAACATGTTAGTTTATGACTACAAATCCTTGTCAACTTCAGAAAAAGAAGCTTACAGAGAATTTCCATTTTGCAGGTTTCACAACAAAATTTTCAAATTTCTCTTCATGCCATGTGAAATTCCTACTGCTCTCTTAATTCTGCACCACTTTAGGTTTAGGTGTAAAAAAAAAAATCAACAAATTACTTCAGGACTAAGTAATGTTTTAATAAGTAAAGTTATACGATGCTTTATAATACATGACTTGGCCATGTAATCCAGCCAACTGTAGAGCCAAGGTGCTTTAAATAAACGTTAGTATCTAAGCATAATGTGACAATATGGATTTCAAGGTTGTGTGTCATTGTGTTATTTTGGTCTTTGGGAAGCTACAGAGTGGCAACATAGGAAGGGACTGGAGATCAGATTGCTGGAACTTGACAGGTAGGTTGCCTGAGGAGTAGACAAATTTTGTGGCTGCCAGATATGCCACCACAAATTATTAGATACAGAAGACAGATAAGAAAAACTGAAGGAAAATCTTTCTGGAGCTTAAAAAGACAATTATTCCTTCCAGTTGCACAAAGGTTTAATTTACTCCAAGGCTTTGTAATTTTATTGCAAACCAGTGCAGCCATTATGAATCATCAAATGAAGCAAAAAGAGTTTCACCTATTATTCACTATATTAACTGCAAACAAATAACAACTGGCTGCCGTATATGTTTATCTCCTGATTGATGGACAGATCTGGTCTAGATAAAAGCTGTAATGATACCTAGATGGTGGCTGGAAAAGGTCTTACTGTTTTAAAAAAATTGTTGTGAGGACCTTGTTGTGGCTTTAGAAAATATGTAGTAGTGAGAAGATGATAACATTAGTGTTCTTTTATTTTTTTTACTATGACAACAGAACATGTCATAATAAAACAGTATGTTACTGTAGTAACCAACAAAACAGGATGGAAGGATTACACTATAAAAGGAGTAGTAGTGTTAATTAACCAACAGTGATTGACAATTTTGAATTTTTGAAGTAATGGACATGAAGTTTTTGTAGTAGTTAATAAATTATCCTTCCAAAATTTTGTGGGATCAAATTTTCTTATATGCCGTTCCACAGATTTCTTTTCTCAGTTGATATTCACTGTCATCTTCAAATATAGGTCAAAATACAAATAATGTATAAATATTCAGGAAGATATCCTGAAGGGTGAAACTGCTTTTGCACCCCACTTCTCTATCACAGAAAGTGGGATTTGTTTTCCTGTATTTAAATAATACCAGTTTTGTCAATTACTTTCCACTACTAGTATTTATTGGTATGATACTCTTATCCTTTATTATGGTGTAAAGAATAATGTGTTTGAATATCTTACACAGGAGTCATTTGTATGTTATATTAATGGAATTATGTTGCAGTCAGCAATTATAAATGTGGCATGCAAAAAAAGTATAGGTAGTGAGGAGAAGTGCTTAGAAGGAAAATTCAAATGCAAATCAGAGGTAATCGAAGCCACAAACATATGCACATATCTATGCCATGAAAAAGATGGGGGGAAAGGAAGAAATACTGTTTCTACAGACTTAATTAATGGTAGGTTAGAAGACATGAATATGAAGATTTTAGTAGAAATTTGTCAGTATTTTGCTTCCTGTAATTCTTACACAGAATTGGAGAATAACGTAACCAAAGATCTTGTGCAGGAAACTGAGCAGCTGCTACAGTAGGAGTGTTAGTAGATCAAATTTTTATTCTTGATTATTTTGTTCATCTTTCCATTTCACATTTGAGCTTGTTATTGTCACAGCAGACTTAAAGGAAGCAGTGGAAGTTTTTGTCCATAATGATTCCAGGGCAGAATTATATCAAGATGAATCGGCCAGGACAGAATGATATTTTCAGATCAAATTTTGGAGCACCTTTAATAAATATTTACATTAGAAGTACAGTTTGCAAAGGATGGGGCAACAGTGTCTAAATATTCTGACTTACTCTGTGTAGGACTGGTAAGATTTTTCTACTGTGATGTGGAGCTCTTGGGTCAGGGGGCATTGTAGTACTGTTAGAAAATCTGAATATTTTTGCTTTTTGCAACATAACTTGTCAGGCCTAGGATCACCTTTATTTTATATCCTGTCTGTCTGGACCCAGATCACTCTTTACTCTGCAAGGAAATACTCAAGATGACTGTTTTGATACTATTCCTAGGATCTGTTCCTAGAGTGTCAACTCCTGTCTTCTAAATTTACAGTTGATTTTAATACTGTTGCAAATCAGATTTGAGCAACAAATATGAATAGTCTGAATTAATGCACTGTTTAAAACATATCCTGGTACCTGCAATATCTTATTTCTCTGTCAGTGCCACTGTAATTTCAACTTTGTCCCCAACCATGGCTTTGCTGTTCAGCACTCCTTAGTCTCCAGAGTGAAGGTAGTTGACGACTCCTGTGCTTTCATTCCCTTTATTCAGCTTCACTGTTGATCCCACTGAGCTGTCGGATTTTGTGCCTAGATTAATAACTTTGATCCTAGAGCTTCTCTCATCCTCTCTGTCCCATCAACATGACCCTGTGGGTGTGCCTTGGGGGTTTATCTCAGCAAGAGTTATAAATCTAATAGACTTTTAACTACTGATCTCCTCTAGATTAATTCTTAATCCCTAACTGTGTGACCCTGAAATGCTCATGCTCTTGTCAGCTCTCTCAGCTGAACCTTTATGTGAGAGACCAATTTCTAAGTATGACAACTTGATTCTCAGACCAAAGCAACACGTTTTCACTTTCAGATTCAATCCAAACTCTAACTCATCCACCACATATAATCTCAATTTATTTCTGAATTTAATCCAACGACTCTTCTCTCTGGATTTTAAATTAGCCATTTAGCATCCTCCAACATAATATCAGGCCTGACTATTACTCTGTTTTGTGATTACCCTCCTACACAGATACAGGCTGGGTGATGAATGGCTGGAGAGCAGCCCTGAGGAGAAGGACCTGGGGGTCTGGGTCGACGAGAAGCTCAACATGAGCCGGCAGTGTGCACATGCAGCCCAGACAGCCAACCGAGTGCTGGGCTGCATGAAGAGAAGTGTGGCCAGCAGGGCAAGGGAGGTGATTCTCCCCCTTTACTCTGCTCTCGTCAGACCCCACCTGGAGTACTGTGTGCAGTTCTGGAGCCCCCAATACAAGAAGGACATGGAACTGCTGGAGCGGGTCCAAAGGAGAGCCACGAAGATGATCAGAGGGCTGGAGCACCTCTGCTATGAGGACAGGCTGAGAGAGTTGGGGCTCTTCAGCCTGGAGAGGAGAAGGCTTCGAGGAGACCTTATAGTGGCCTTCCAGTATTTGAAGGGAGCCTACAGGAAAGCTGGGGAGGGACTATTTACACGGTCTAGTAATGTTAGGACGAGGGGGAATGGGTTTAAGCTGGAAGAGGGGAAATTTAGACTGGATGTTAGGAGGAAGTTCTTTACAGTGAGGGTGGTAGGGCACTGGAATGGGTTGCCCAGGGAGGTTGTGGATGCTTCCTCCCTGGAGGTGTTTAAGGTCAGGCTGGATGAGGCCTTGGGCGAGCTGCTCTAGTGGGAGGTGTCCCTGCCTGTGGCAGGGGGTTGGAGCTGGATGATCCTTGAGGTCCCTTCCAACCTAAACCATTCTATGATTCTATGATTCTATGAATACTATCAATTTAATTTGTACACATATGGATATATGGGCAGAAGGGATTAAAATATGCTGAAAAATATTCTGGGCACCAAAATAAGGCTAACAGTGTTTAATGCTAAAGAAGCTCATAAATGTAAGCAATAACTTCAGAATCTAAAATCTCTTCAAGACAATGAGCATGGTTAGTAATATTTTTTTACCCTTGATTTTCAATTGTAAGCATAACCACAAAAGGAAACCTTAAAACAAATTTTTAATTTCTACTACATAAATTGCAAGAAGCTTCACATTTTCATTGAAACCATCTGTTTTTCAAGAGTAATTTTTAAGTGATTCTATTTTCATCTACTTTTACTTTAAGAAGAGAATATAAACTGTATCTGCATTAGATATGCTTTAAGAATAGGAAAGATTCACTATCCTTTTACACCGTGTTTATTCAATAAAATTGTGGCTTGAAATTCTTTCATTAGAAGGAATATATATTGCTGAACTACATCACAATGGATTTCAGTCATCAGTATTAATTTAATGAGAAATTTATATATTTTTGGCTAATCATGATGATGAATAATCTTAGTCTTGTGGTTGATACGTAATCTGACTTCTGAATGCATTTTCTGAGTCTTCTACAATCTCATGGATACATCACAAATATCCATTAATTAAATGACACAGATATGAACCAGACCTTCAGCTGAGAGGAAACTTTGATAGGAACATGTAAATGGATAAAATTTCTCAATTAGGAAAAATATCACTTGGCCAACTGTATTTTTGTAATTATTTAAGTGAAGAATTTAGTAAATAGAGGAAAACAAGCTGTGAGGCTTTGTCCAGAAAATAAGGGTGATAGTGGCAAAGATGTCCACAAAAATGTGTAATGTATCATGTTTAGTGGGATGTATGAGGTCATTGGCAATCATTGTGGCAGCTCTTCAGCCTATACAGTGTGAAGGTGAAGGTTGTGTGGAATTTTTTGGGGTTTTTTTTGGGTTTTTTTTTTTTTTTTCCTTTGGAGGATGTAAAAATATCCACTCATCTATTCAATGTATTTTTACTAATGTAACTCCATTCAGCTGTGCCCTAATGAAAGACAGCGGTTCTTTCTAAATATATACTAGTGGCCTATGTGCAAAAATGTTTTAGCAGAAGAGTGCTGTCTACTAACACTTACTGTAATTGCACTTTGGTCTAATAGACAAGTACAGTTTCAACAAAAGTTTGTTGCATTTAATAAATTTTGAAGGATGATGTACAAAATCGGAAGGTAGAAGGAGAAGGTGATGTGAGAAAGAGAATGGCTACTTCTGATGAAACAGATTTTGGTACAGTTGAAGTAATAATCTCATTGTCCTTTCTATTGTTGAAACTAAGTATGTATAATCAAAGAGCAGAAATTTAGTTCAGTTCCATGATTTTAGTGAGCTGGAAGTCTGTTATAACACTGTTTCTTTATACATTCACATTGTACACCTGAAACTCTCTGTTTCCCCCCAAAAAAATGTTTACGTTTTGGTTGCCTTGAGAAAAAGCTATGTTTTTATTTTTACTTTGTAAAGACTACTGAGTTTTCTCAGTACTCTCCTGTTTCTTGGATATGAATTGATTTCATTATAAGCCTGTCACTGCTTTTACAGCTTTTCTGGTAAATTGGGGAAAGGGTTATTCTAAGTCCCATCATGAACTGGGTTATTCAGCAATGAAATAAATCTTTAAATTATTAGCATTTGATCAGTTATATAATTGCTGCTTTCTATATTAATGCAACTTGATTTGGATGCTACTTATAAAATATCAAATGGCTTTTCTTTGTTTCAAGATAGTAAGAGTTTCTGATGTTTTATGTGGGTTTTCTGTCTGTCTTTGGATGGAAACAATCAAGTCGACAATTTCTTGTCTTAATTTTAGTTGTTAATTGTCCTGGATACCCCAAATTCCTGTCTTCTTCCTCTCACTCTGTGAGAGAAGAAAGGTTGGAAAACCTCCTCCCCCTCTCCCTGCCCTGCAGGCTTGAAGGGAGGGAAGAAAAAGGGTCCTTACTGCATGTGGGTTGACCCGTGTGGAAGCCCGCACTGAAATTGGTCTGATGATTAGTTGTGTTTTTGCACCTAGTATAAATGGCAAATGGACATTTTGTCTGGGAAAAGGGATAAATATAGCAAGGGTTCCTGCCTTGAGGGTTCCCACCTTGATAGTTCTTGTCTTGAGAGTCCCCTGCCACTGTGAAGAACAAGTTCCTGCCATGACTGGACCGTCCCTGCTTTTGGGTGGCTCCTACCTTTGTATGGCTCGTGGTTTTATTCTCATCCCTGCTTTTGGACGGTTCTCCCCACTTTTCTGCCGTCTTTTGTGCAAGCCAGCAGGCTTGATGAGCCTTCGATCCTTAGAGAGGGAGAGAGACAGCAGCATCTGGACCACCTCTCTCAGACCCTATCAGTAGCCAACTCCCTGGTTGCCTCCCGGACTGGGGACCCTAGCAGTTTGGCTCTCCCCTACTGTTGTGATGGCAGCATTGTCCTGCGACCATCCCAAGGAAGAAGTGATTGAGACATTTCTGAGTTTGGTGGCTCTGTGATTTATCTCAGACTTCCATGTCATGGATCTCTATTATTGGATATTGCTGGCAACATCAGAAGGCTGCTCCTGCAGAAAAATCCAGTAAGGGATTACTGCTGAATGCCAATCTCACCTTTGTGAGTAGCTTTTCCCTTAATCTTCTGCTCAGCCTGATTGATAGTGGGGTAAAGCTGTGTTTATAGCTTAGCCTTTTCCATTTCCTGACTTCCTAAATATCTAAATTTATCTATAATATCATTTTATAAGA
>WAAF01013355.1:0-92816 GCA_013400475.1 Tricholaema leucomelas
CTTTGACAAATTTGTCTCCACTCCAGGCCTTGTAGGGACAACCCTGTTAAGAATCCCTAATCTGCAGGTGTTCTTGAACTCTATGATCTTAAGGTCTTCTCATGCCAGGCAACTGGAGTCTGTATGATTCTATGATTGTGATATTGGCCATGGGAAATTTCTGATGGGGTGATCCACTAGAAGACAGAGAAAAGTGGAATCTGCCAGACTCAGAAATGGAAAGATGAGAAATAGAGAAATGAGAAAGAGGATAAAAAACCTACTGCAGAGAAAACAAGAGTTGAACTGGTGAGAATGGGTATTAAGAGAGGGATTCCGCAAGGAGGAGTAACATGTCAGAGCGACAAGGAGTTGAATGTGTTTGGAGGCAAAAGAGCAAAGGTAATGGTAGTGTGAGAAGCTAGAACTTCTTCCACAAACCTGAATCTGAACCATAGAGTCTTGAATTTCTCCCACCAGGAAACATTTGGTGGGGCATGTTTTCTATTTCACTATGCTGAGTGCAAGCAGTTCAGAAAGGACTACACCCAGCTGCTGGATTTTACCTTAATGATGTTAAAGCCTTTTCCTGGCTAATGGAATAAGGTGATCCTGCTACCTCAGTCATCCTCCTTCCCAGTTCAGTTACAGGGGTGAGATTGACCATATTTGTAGCATGCAGGATTTAGATTAGGTCTGCTAAGGCTGAGTTCCTACATATAACACTGATTCTTTTTGCAGGTTGCACATTCTGGATACAAAATTTCTTTCATTATTTTATTTTCCAGAGAAGCTTGATGCAATTTTGCCAGACACTTGTCTTACAATAACAGACACTTCCTGTGTACAAACATACTCACAAGTAGGAACTGTAGTTCTTGAAAGTTGTGAGGCTGTCATGAGAGCGATGATGAAATTATGACCAGTAGAAGGGAAAAACTTCACAAAGGGAACAATAGCATCTGCATGCAGGGACTGTCATCAAGAACTTTTGGTATTGCTACACCTTACAGCTCATTATTTGAACTCAGGGTAAATAATGGAATGTTTCATATGCCTTTACTGCAAGCTGGTTATAACCTATACAGTAAATATATATTTATACTGTTTGCAATACTACATAAATAGTGAGTTTGCTGTAGGACATGGCAGTGGTATAATAGCAACACTTAAAGTATGATCTTTCCTTTTGCATGAGTACAGTTATTGATTATAGAGAACCCGTTTTACGGCCAATGCAGTGACTTTCCCATGCAGTAATTGTATATATGCTGCAGTTTGCTAAGGACATATGTGATTGCCTGAGAGGAGTATTGCCCTCTACTGTGGTAACCTAATTACAAATATGGTGCTTCTGGTTTGTGTTATGAATAGAGCAATACTGCACAAGAATGCATGTGGGAAGAGTGGAAGCTGTCTTTCTTGTTGTGTATTCTACATGGAAGCTACTTTACACATCATGTTTCTTTTTAACCTCAGCCCTAGTCGAATTTATGGCAACACTTGTAGGGGTGAAACAACCAATCTGCAGGTCAAGTTCTATGGAGACAGAACTGAGTAAATGCACTTACTCTCTTGTAAGCCTTTATTACTAAGTATTTGTTTTCAAGAAAGAGAAATCTATGCTGCCCAGCTTCATTGCGAATATCTGGAGTTAGTGGTTTTAGAAGATGATCAAGAAGGAAATTTCTATTGACCAACAGAATGAAGGGTTTATCTTTCAGCAGTGGCCTTCATTCAGACAAATTTTCTTTTGTTTCTTTGGGCTCTTGATTAATAAATAAATATTAATGACAAGAGCCCATTCTCCAAGGAAAAACTGGTTTTGTGTGGCTTTTTTTTTTTTTTTAATAAGCAGGAAGCAACCAGAAAATTTTGCACACAATAGGCAGTACATGCCCAGATAGGTGCTTTGAGAATCAGCCTGCTGCTATGTTCGGTGACATACCTTTCATATTCAAGGAAAGCTTGAGCTTCACATGCGAGGAAGCGTACGCCCTCTCTGGACTTAGAAATCAGGGTCTGAGAATAAAACAAACTCGAATTAAATTGGTTTCATTTTGAAAAGTCAAACTCTATAAGACTTTAATACTTGGGTGCATGCTGATGAAATACCATGACTCTAAAGGCTATTAATATTCATAGGAAGTCTAAAATAATTCATGACTTTCTGAAGTAATGTTAGATGATGTACGATGGTAAACAGTATCATTTACGCTGAACCTTAAAAATTATTGACAAAGACAAGTTCCTAAACACTGGCTAAACCTTGTATTTGTTGTTATGATTTCTTGGTTTTATACTTCAAGCAGATTTTCAATTAACTCCACTGTATTCAGAGTAATTATTCATTTATTATAGTCAGTTTAGATATGGTAAAGATTAAAGGAGTAAAACAAATCATTTCAGTGACATAGGCTAGTGATACATGGTTATTATTCTGATTTCTTTGCCTCTTGCAGAGGGAAGATTTATAGCACCCACTTTTGAGTGATTCCTTGTTAGCATATATTTTTTATAGGTATTTATTTGCTGATATAAAGTGTTTTGATAAAGGAACTATCTTCCTCTCTTTTTAAGGAAATATAAGCAGTCCTAGAATAAAAAAGATTGTAGATAGGAACAACATGCATATTAAATATGCAATAAAATGTACCTGTCTATTAACAATAATAATAAAAAGAGATAATATCTTGCACTGCTATTCTACGATAGCTACATGTGTTAGATTTTGAGAAATTAATGGCACGAAGCAGATGCCTTCAGTCGTCTAGAAAGTGTGGTTTCCAGTGTACTGCAACTTCATGCCCTGCAGTGTGTCATCTCACTTATAAAGGGCTTTTACATGTTTATAAAAGTGTGTTAAATATTGGTAAAGTTTATTTTATGCATTATGCATAAAAGTTGTCATTAGGATTTAACAAAGCAGCTTGCAGAGAAAGATTAGAAATAAAATCTCTGTATACAGAAACGATTTGGATGGTTTAGCTAGATGGTTCTGACTTAAAAAATAACATTTCACTTACTGTTCTCAAACATTCAGAGAAAAGAGAAAAAACAGCACTATCTGAAAGAGTGAAATATATGTTGTTGTAGCAGTGCCTAGTAGGATCACTATTACAGAGCTTCTTTTAGTATTTCTGTTATAAATCCCCTTTATTCAGTATAATGTCGTGGTAATTTCAAATCACATTTGCCTTTAACTTGGCAAATAATCTGTCAACACAGAAATTCAGTTCATTTATATGTATGCATGCATTTATTCTTATGTGTGCACAGACTATATAATGTTTGCACGTTGCTGATGTATAGATTTTAACATAAGCAATGATTGTGAAGCTACTTTATTTTTTTTTACTCCAGTTTTCCTTACCATCAATTTAAAAGGAGATTACAGATGGGATTTTCAGAAGCACTTAGCATTGCCTTAAATGGTTGCATTTAAGTTAATGGTAAAATTCCTCTGACTTACACTGTAGTGTGGTTAGGTCAATGCTGTTGAAAATCTCACCCTATCTTTTAATGTTTAGGGGTCTAGCTGTAGGTGTGTGGTGTGACTGACTTACAAGCATAGTGACATTTTAGTGGAACTTCAAGGAGATTATTCAGAGCTTCTTTGTGTTCTGAACATTCCCTGACTAGATAAAAAGCTTAAAGCAGTAGTTTAGGCGCCTATATTAGATGTTTAATTGATTCAGTAGGGAGAAATTGTTTTCTTCTTTAAAAACAAACTTGAAACGGTGCTTTCATGTTGGATCTAAATAAAGAGAAAAAACCTATTAGGAAGTGAAGGATGCCACAAGTAAACAACATGGATGAATGTCATGGCTCGAGTTACGTGGCAGTAGTGTGAGAGGTGGAGATATCAATAAGCATGTAGAAGCAGCTCACTGACAATAATAAAAAGGCACACTTTTTACACCAACGCTTTTGTTTTTATGATGCTGTATATCCTTATTTTTTTTCCCTGGTGGGTATTTTCCTCACGTGCATCTGTGCCTCATTAAGATATTATCTGTCAGGTAACTTTATTTATATACTTCTTGCAAGTTAGAACAGAACTTCTTCAAATACCATGTAGCTGAAGCAACTCCACTGTGAGGGCAGTCTGAAAAAGTTGAGTGTGTTCAGCCTGGAGACGAGAAGCCTCCAGATAGATTTTGCACCAGCCTTCTGATACATGAAGTGGGCTCGAGGAAAGATGGGACTGGAGGGTAGTGATAGGATATGAGATAATGGTTTTAAACTGCAAGAGGAAGAAACTGTGAGGGTGATGAGGCACTGTAAAAAGCTACCCAGAGAACTTGTGGATGCCCTCCTCCTTGGAAGTGTTCAAGGCCAGGTTGGATGGAGCTTTGAGCAACTAGGTCTAGTGGAAGGTATCCCTGCCAATGGCAGGGAGGCTGGAACCACATCGTCTTTATGGTCCTTTCCAGCCCAAAGTACTCCGTGATTCTGTGATTCTATGACAATATGGTTTTGAGTCAAACTAGCCCCATTTCTGTAAATGGATAAGGTGCCAGCTAAAAACATAACAGCTGGAGAAGAGAATTGCTGAAGTTTTAATTAAACATCCAATAGTAAACTGGAGTTTGATGATCATAGAAGTCTTTTCCAGCTAAAATTATCCTCTGGTTCTGTGATACACTTCCATTTATGATTTGGAACAAGAACAGTTCTTCTGTTAAAAAAACAATGACAACAACAACACAAGAAACCAAAACCAGAAAAGACATTGCTATTATTCTCTTTATCAAATGAGATCAGTTTTGCAGTGTCTGTTTTTGGACTTTATCAAACCAATTTAGAGGTGATTCTTGGAGCTGGTAGCTATAGGCTGTTCCTATAAAGGTTCTGTGTTTTGCTCAGTCTCCTGAAGTGGCTAATAGCCCTGATAGTAGCTGTGGTCACTGTGCCAGTTTATCTCAGGTCTCTGGTAACTTCACTGGGTGACTACATAGCATCATTCTAGGTAAACTGTTGATGACATGCCAAATGACAGATGTAATGATTACTAGTTGGGGTAGCAGTACACCTGGGAACATGGATCAGGAAGGGCATACCTGCTGTGATTTGGGAAGTCATTTGAGCCGACAGCAGTGTTCTAACCAAGGCACTTAAGAATGTGCCTTTCTGCACACACATGCTCACAACTGTGTGGTGATTTGGTGGTTGTTTATTATTATTATATGAATATGCACAGGGGGAAGTTTAGGCTCGAGGTGAGGAGAAAATTCTTCACTGAGAGAGTCATTGGACACTGGAATGGGCTGCCCAGGGAGGTGGTGGAGTCGCCGTCTCTGGAGCTGTTCAAGACAAGGTTGGACGTGGCACTTGGTGCCATGGTCTAGCCTTGAGCTCTGTGGTAAAGGGTTGGACTTGATGATCTGTGAGGTCTCTTCCAACCTTGGTGATACTGTGATACTGTGATATAGATATTATAAAACAATAAATACAATATATAATGAAATATAATAATAATTATTATTGCAATGCAAGGAAATAAAAAATTACTGAGTGAGCAAAAGACAAACCGATATACTTACTGAAATTTCATACTGCAAATGAGATTTGACTTGTTTTAGGCATAAATGGGCAGAATTAGGATTTTGGATTACATTTTGGGTGGCAGGTTTTTACAATTCAGTTTCTTTCAGTGGATTCATAACCAGAGGTTTTGTAGGTGCTCGGAGTCGTTGCAATTGCAGATTTGCTGTCAATTAACAGTTATTCAGCATTACTGCTGTCTAATACTGTAACTGTATAAAATATTAATGGCTTTCATCTCACTTTCCTGAAAGACAATGAAAGCTGATTATTTGATGAGTTATGTGACATCACTGAGCTCTCACTGATGGCTTACTGGGATTTTTTGAGCATTGCCCTGTTATGCAAAACTTTGTTTTAATAAACAAGAGCATTTAAAAGTATTTTAAAAGCAAGGATGTTGGGGTTGAGGGTGCAGTGAATGACATGTTGTTTGATTGGAGCTTGAATTTTTGCATAATATAGGACATAATAAATGATCTGGCTTTAACTTTATACTTCCTGAATGGAAGTCTCCCTTCTCTCCCATGGGGTGTGTCACACTCCACAGTAAACTGCAGTGAAATAAAGAGCCCAGGTTAGTCTTTCCTGTACATATTTCAAATTTAAAACAACCTATGAACATAATTAACGCAATTTTATTTTTTCCTTAGTGCCTTAGGATATACTGTACCATAGCTTGAAATGAGCAAAAAGACTGGATGAGGCATTTAGTGCCATGGTCTAGTTGATTGGACAGGGCTGGGTGATAGGTTGGACTGGATGATCTTGGAGGTCTCTTCTAGCCTGGTTGATTCTTTTTCAGAGTTTAAAAACATTATATTGATAAACTTTCTATGGAGTTCTCATAAATGTTCGCTGCCCAAGGGACTGTTGAAATACGCTTATTGCAGGTCCAGATGGCTTGGCACCAAAGGGAGATCACAAAGGTTATTACCTTTAGAATGCCATTCATACCTAATCCCAAGTGGCTACAGACTAAACTTCATCCTAACTTAGGTAGACTCCTTGTAACTGCTCTGTGGACTGCAAGAAGCTTTCAGATCCAACATCCAGATCCCATCATTGTTCAAGCCCAAATTCTGCATCTTGTTATCATTGCTCATTCGTTGCACTTTCCTAGCTATGAGACATTCCAAGATTTTCAGAGATCCCAAATATATTTATTTTCAAGGACTTTATAAATTACAGTTTGTATGGGATGCCACATCACTATGAACTTCCATGCAGCTGGGTGCCTGTCAATCTGTGAGCAGCTGATATTCAGAAAGCATGATCTGGCTATTTTGCTTGCACTTTACAGCAAAAGGTACTTGCTGAGACTAGAGTTTAGGTACCTTTTGAGAAAGTTTGACCTGCAGGGCTAGTAGTTTCTATTATCACAGAACTGTTAATTGTTCTGGCCCAATTATCTAAAAAGAAACATCTGCCCAGGGAGGTGGTAGAGTTGCCATCCCTGGAGGTGTTAAAAAAAAAAAGATTGGATGAGATACTTAGTGTCATGGTCTAGATGATTGGACAGGGCTGGGTAATAGGTTGGGCTGGATGATCTTGGAGGTCTCTTCCAACCTGGTTGATTCTATGATCTTCACTTTCACTCTCCATGCATTTATTCCTTTTGTGCCACTATCAAGAGAAGGGAAGGAAATTCTCTGCACGTGTGCATTTTTGTATTTTCTGACCAAGATGTAACAATGCCTGGTAAACAGAGCAGGTTCTTCATACTCAGTATGGACTGTTGTGGGAAGGTGGAAGTTAGCACAGAACCACAGAGTCATTTAGAAAAGTTCTTTCAAATCGAGTCATATGTTGTTTGGTCTCTGGAAATTGCAGCTTGCCTAGCTGTTTGATGTAGAATTATAGAATTGGTCAGGGTTGGAAGAGACCACAAGGATCATCTAATTCCAACTCCCCTGCTGTGGCAAGGGACACCCTACCCTAGCCTCATCCAGCCTGGCCTTAAACACCTCCAGGGATGGGGCCCTCAGCTGCCTCCCTGGGCAACCCACTCCAGGCTCTCACTACTCTCATGCTGAAGAACTTCCTCCTCACATCCAGTCTAAACCTACCCACCTCCAGCATGTGTCCAGTGGTATAACAGATGAGCAAGTAGATGTTAAAAATGACACAGACTCAGCAGACTGGGAGACTGCACTAGTACTTGTAACCTGTAGAAAGTTTAATTTTCCTTCTTCACCCCCCAAGGAATATTGTACACTGCTTTGTTCCTCAGCACATACGGTGTAAAGATGGTTTAGTAAACCACTAATTGTCTTTCTCTGTGATCTAGGATGGAGTTTCATATGCTTGCTAGATCAGCACTTGACACAATGGGGAAACAATGGGTACATCGGTGATTTTTCTGCACTTTTCTGATGCATTGACCCTAGAGATTGCTGAAGGTAAAAACATTTTCTGGTATAAATAGAGATAACAGTGCCAAATTGAGTAACAGCTGCTGAGGAGCTGCTCCACTAACCATGCTAAAGAGATATTTCATGTTCTTGCTGTGTTTTGTCTTTGGCCTGTTCTGCATAGTAGCCCTGCACTGAGATCAGGCGATTTAGGTTTTGTAGTGGTCTGAGGAACCTGTGATGACAAGGACGTTTTCAGCCATATATTAGGATAGGCTTTGCACTGCTGGCATAACACAAAAGGAATGTAAAAATATCTGAAAGTGATGTTATTTTGGTCTGGTCTTCATAAAACAGAATTGCATTCTCTGCCTGAACCATTTTATTTTTTATTTCCTGGTTCTGCTAATCAGAGATTTTTGTGTTTTGCAAAAGAGAGAAACTTGCAGCAATCAGTGTTGTGTCTTGCAACATCTTTGCTTTATGGAGTAGAATTATTGCCTAACAAAAAGCAGAGATTGCCCTCAACTACTATAGACTAGGACATCAGTGGTCACATGAGGTCTTGGCAACTTGCCATAGAACAGGCTGAATAAAATTCTGGATCATCCACCTCCCTCATCATCACATAGCTTGTAAAAGAGGTGGTGATCCTTATAGACCCCCAAAAGCACAAGGAAATAATCTGGTAAAAAGCCCAACATGGGTACATTATGAGATTGCTGGGTATTAATTTTGATTAAAAAAAAAAATTCTAATTGCATCATGATAAAGAGAGACTTAGTGTCAAATATAGCAGTATCTACTTTTTCTCTGTTTGCAGGCATGGACACATGGGAATGATTTCTTTATAGAAACCCACCACTAAGGGAAGGAGGTGATGAGGTGAAAAAGGGTGGATACCATCTCTGTACCAGAGGGTACTGGTTTTAACACTGAAATACTACTTTTTGCTTGATGCTCAAGAATAACATTATTTTGGAGGAGTATTGACACTATGTTAATACATGTAACTGTGTCTTAAATTGCAGTAAAAAAAAACCCCAAACTTCTTGTGTTTGCATATCCATCAAATGGAGTTAGTAACGAGGTGAAGACTAAATGCAGCTTGTTTGATGAGAGAACAAGCCATATTCACTACCAATAGAAGGATTGTTGTAGGCTCTAGGTTGTCATAACTGAAGTATCTGTGCCCCCTGTAACAGTAGGTTAGGTTCCCCAGACCATTTCCCCCAACAGATCTGTCAAGAGACATGTTGCCTAGTTCCCACATCCTTCTTTTTATGGACGCAAAACAAAAGGAAAATCCGATACTTGCTGATGAAAAAAGCTGCAGCCAAAATGTGATGCTCTTAACATTTTCCTGTAAAATGTGTAGGCTAATCACTGCTAGATCAACCCAGAGTGACCCATGGACAGAGTTTTGGACTACTATGTAATTCTTAAGCTGTTGGACTTTGAGACAGCAATTGAATATGATTTGTCTATTATAGACCACAATTGGATTATATATATTACAACAAACTATACTGGGAACATTACAGGCTTCGTGCCTTGTGTTTAGTGGGTGATGTATATGCTAAGCTATCTGTTGAATTAAATGAGGTTAGGGTTGCCTCATGGTTTGTATTACAGACCACCTACCTGATTTTAAAACACAGAAATCAGTAGCAGCATGAATGACTCAGTGAGCAAAGTTGCTATTAAAGCATTTGTGCATTAATGATTTCTGTCTTTAATCCATATTACATGATGATGAGGAAAGTGAGGTGAAACAGAAGATTAATGAAAACAATCAATGGTAATTTCTGTGTTTTTACTAAGTAAGAGTCAATTTATAGCTTTGTTGTTGAAATCAAAGTAATGTTAAGTCTCAAACTAGAACCAGGCCTATGCTATTGGAATGACTCTTTCTGCATATTGGTCTCTTAATCCACAGGGAGTGCCTTCCAGGGCTGGAGTTGAGTTCTTCATAGCCTATTTCTTTTTTTATAGGAAAGGAAATATCTAGTTATTGTAACAGCATCTGTCTTGGAAGTAGGTGATATTATTTTTCTGTCTGTAATCTGCAGTAAGCTGATTCTAGATTTCAGGAAAAATGCTGCAGAAATAATTTCTACTGTTTTTCAAATGGCGGTTTGCAGAATGCGTCTGGGTGTACAGCTAATGACCCATGAGCAATAAGCAACTGTTTAAGTAAAATGCACTATGAAAAAGCTTTTACCAAACAGCATTTTAATATTTTAAATAGATTTTCCATTGCAGGCTCTTTGTAACTGGATTAGTTCTCTGATGTGTTCTGACAGAGCTGTTGTTAGGGATACTCCATTAACTTTGTCTGTCATCTTATTTTCCCCAGTATCCAGCATAACACCCTTATATTTCATAATTTGTATTGCTATCAGTGCTGATTTGTAAATGTGCAAATTATAATTAACAACGGCCACTACTTCTATTAAATATTAAATCATTCTTGCAGCCTATGTTTTCCACAGCAGATGGAGCCCTGCGGTATGCAAATAGCCTTTCCTTAAGTAGTCAGCAGTTTTGACCAAAATTTTGGCTTGAAAAATGCATTTTTTATTGTGGGGTGGTTTTTTTCGTTTGCTTATGTTTTCTATAGCATTTAGGTTAATATTTATTCGCTGCAGATTTCCTTTCTCCCCATAAGAATTTCATGGACTATTACATTCTAGCACTGAGGTTTTGTTTCACTTCATTAATAGCTCCTTAATCATATAGCTTGCTTGTAAAGTACAAAAGCCTGTTATTTGTACTTATGCTGCAGTATTGCATAAGAGGCATTTAGTTATATTTTAATATGTATAGCAGAAGAAAAAATGGTAGGTACACCAACATAGTTTTTAATTTGAAAACCAATCTATGTGCATGACTTTCCCCCCCCCTCCCCAGAATAAGCAAAAGCATTTATAGTTTTATATTGTGTCTTAAACATTCCATTAAATGTCATCAGCTGATTCAGGGAAATGTATTGCAGAAATACCAGAGAACTGAAGATGTGTGGATGTAATGAATACTCAGAATATAGAAGGGGATGGAAGTCCAACATTTATCAGATAACTATAAACCAGCAAGAAACGTTGGTGGAACGTTGCATTTTTCTAATATGTAATACCTTAAGCGTGAATCTGTTATTTTTGCTGTTTACTGCTGTGCTGTTTTATTAAAGAACCCTGATTCAGAATTACCATTGCCTTTCTGACATCAAGAATCTGAAAGGCAAGTAGTATTTTTCAGGAGATGGTTTCACTATCCACTTGAGCAATTGCAAATGAAGATTTTTCAACTGATTGGCTCAGAGATTCTATCCTAAATAAAGGCAACCCAGGTTTTTTTTCCACGTTTTTAAATAGACACAGAAACATAGAAGTCAAGGACATTAACTGCCACATTAACCAAAGAGTAATGAAAACTTCTCTGAATGAACATGTCAGCGAGCTGAAATGGCCTCAGCAATATAGAAATGAATTGTAACAAGTTTGGTGCTTGTCTTCCTGCCCTTTTAGTAGGAGTTGGAATTAGCATGCTAAATGATAGCAGCAGCAGTAAGCAACTGGTTTGGAATATCCTGGAATCCATGCTGTGAATGCACATTGGTAGTGTGGTAACTCTCATAAGTCTGGGGTACCATTTATGCATGCCTATTGACCTATTTTAAACTGGTTTTGTAAGTGGTGCTGAATTCTGGTCCAGATTACCAACTGGTCTGGCTACGTAAAGCATTTACATCTACAAAGGAGGCACTTTTGGGTACGTCTCTTCCAACCTGCTTTATTCTGTGGTTCTATGAGCCTGTAGGAGGAGAAATTCATGGTTAGGCTTGATAGGGCTCTGAGAAACCTGATCGCTGCAGGGGGTTTATACTAGATCACCTTTGGAGGTCCCTTCCAACCCAAACCATTCTATGAATTCAGATAATAGGGCAGGATGTGGTGCTAACCATTTGCGAAGAATTATTTTAAGTTCAAAGATGTTCTCTGTACAATGAGAAAGAAAAAAGCATGTTTTCTGTTAATTCAGGTTTATTAGTTATGTTGTTAACATTTGTGATTTAAAGGATGCTGCAGAGCTGATATCTGTCAAATGGAAGAAAACGGGTTTTAAAGGTGAGCATCAAGTAGAGAATTGCTATAGGTGGGCTTTTGTTCAACACTCATGCCTTGGCATGCAGGATAGGTCTATCTAGATAGACTTTAAAGAAACCATTGGATGTACCAGAAGCAGTCTGCTTGGGACAATCGGGAGCTGTGTGTGGGTTGACTCATGTTAGCCAAGTGAATTAGATGAAGAGGGTCTGTAGATGCTTAGCTATTACAGGAAGCTACATTTCATCAAAAATTTTACCAGAGTCATGCTAATATTTGATGTGGGCAGTTTATTCACTATCTAAAACGTTTCTTTGTGAAAGGAACTTACATGGACTCTCAAAGACTTTTAGCCCCAGAAATTTTTGTACTTTATCTAGGAAATAGTTGTATCTGTTTCTTTATTTCCTCATAATGTCAAACTGCAACTGCTGTTACTCACATGCACAGCATGGAACTAATCCCTCCTCCTGCTTTGAACTCCATCGTGCCCTGATGGTTCTCCATTCTCTGCACAGCTTTGCCTCTCAGCTTTTGGCAGCAGAGCAGTTCTTTGAGTCCAACTGTTTAGAGCAAAGAAATCTACTCGCTCGGGCAGTTGGGCATGGCTGCACTTTAGCGTGTCCACTCTTGTAAAATGGGCCTAAGTATTTTCATGTGTGCAGGACACTTGATGCTGATGCATTTGGTGCATTTTGGTGTAATAAATCATTGATGAAGATATCAGACTGTACATAGATAAAATCTTCTGGCATGCTCCCCTCCCTCTGAAGCCAGAGTTCTGGTACGCAGTGCCTTTTAAAATCTGATATGTAGTGGCTAATGAAAGAATTTACAGGCAATCCTATGTCTCTTAATATCAGATCAAAAGAAGCCACCAGGGAAGAAAGACTACTTTCTTTAGGTTCAGTAACACAGCTGGGTGAAAGCCATTAGACTATTGCTATTTAGAATGAGAAGCAATCCTCTCTGGAGAAGCTAAGTCAGTCACCGAATATCCCACTTAAGCCTTATTTAAAATCCTTCTAAGGAGGAATTGATATTTTGTCTGTGAAGCTAGTGCTTTTCTTCTCTGGGAGTAGCTAGTTAGGAGCACTTTAATTGTGTTGAACAATTTAAATGGCTGTTTTTCTTAATTCTTTTCAGGAAACCTCACTGTTCTGAATGTGGGAGACTTGTTTTTACAAATTCTCTGGGAAGCACTCATTAAATATCAATTTGTGTATCTTTGAGGCTTAAAATAAAAGCATTGGTAAGGGCTGTGCATCATTACCCTTGACATAACTCACTGCTTTTTTTGGAATAGTCAGTCATGTTGAATGGACAAACTACACAAATTTACTGTGAGGACAAAAAGAAGCAGGACTCCTAAGCATTCTTACTTCTCCAAATCTTGAAGCTTGGTTCATTCTCAGCAGTGCAGTGCTTAGAAAAAGCTTAGAAAAGCACAGAAAGGTCTTATCAGTTGTGGATGAGTAGTGGTAAATGTAACAGGAAGTCATTCCACAGTGGCTACATGTATAATTTTGGATGAGATTCATGGTCTCATTTAGGAGACTGAAGAACTCAATGTTAGATCTCCTGTTTGCAGCCAGACCCCAAAATATCATGTCTGTAGTTTCTTAGTCATATTCTGCCTTCTTATCCTTGTCTACACTTATTCAAATGTAAGGATGTTGCTCCTCCAGACAATATAAAATAGTGGCAGTGTTTTGGCTTTCTTCCACCCTAAAGGGCAGATTGATTTGTTAGTCTTCTGTCTCTAAATGGATGTACATTAGAAAGGAAGAGTAGGCTGCAGATTTTTAGCTGTTTTTCACCTATATATATTTACAGGCTTACTGTATCTTTGACTAAGAAAATAGATTGTCTGGAGGTAGAATATAATGGAACAATATTTAGCATTCTAGGACACCTAGAGTAAACATGGTCAAATATAAACATAAATGTCTTTTTTTTTTTTTTTTTTATTTTACAGCCAAATCAAATATAGTTGAAATTAAGGCCTGTAGAAACAGGGTACAATGTAAAAAAGCATTTCACTACACCACATCTACTCATAATACAGCTAAACATGGGGTCCGGGATTCTGATCTCCAAGGCTGAAATGATCCCCCCCCAGTATAATATTAAAAGCATGGAGCACAATATAAATATCCTGTTTACAATGAGGATGATTTTTAAATGGCATGGAATTTTACTTCTGGAAGTAGTAATTTTACTCTGAACTTTAAATTATTACGTTTCTCTGCAAAGTAAACGAAAGTTAAGTGCCCAACTGAAGTGCATACATAGTTTCAGTCATGTGAAATGTTTTGAACTGCAGACAAACTTCATTTTTTTTCTCATGCTGGTTAAAGCTATGTGTTTGTTCTAAGTGATAATGATAATGAACTATGTTGAGATCCAGAAGCCATTACAAGGGCAGAACCTCATTATTCATTGTTTTGGTCATACTGTTTGAAGAATTTCTAAAGTGGCTGGCCTAGACTTTGATCAGGAATTTTCAAATTTGAGAATCTCTGAGCTCTACTTAAAGAGCATGGTTGGTGAATCTGTGGTAAATGTTATCATACAGGGGCTTCATTTAATTAGCTTGTGAACTCTTAATGACATCCTGAGAGCAAATTTTCTTGAGAGGAGAACTGAAAAACATTAGATGAGGTAAAGGACTTGAGAATACTTGTCCAGAAAAGATTGATAAGAACATAACTAAGACAGCTGTGAGCTGTGCTTTAAAATTGTAAATGATGCTAGCAAGTGATTTTCACTTCTCATTTTAAATAGTCTCACAAATTGTCTTCTACCAAAACTTTTTTGAAATGCATTTTGTTTAGTAATCACAACCACCATATATGAAGCATTCTGGAATGCATTACATACAAGAAGAGGGTGAGTTAGATTTGCTAACCTTTGCAAAGAGAAGGCTAAAGAGGTCTTATTGCTGACTACAGCTACCTAATGAGGGAATCTAGAAACAAGAGAGTCAAGCCCTTCTTGAAGATATACAGTGGCAGGATGAAAGCCTACAGACAAAAAGCTGACTACAAAGCATTCTCAGTAGATTTAAGGATCTTTTTTTCTTCTCTCTTTCCTCTTTTTTTTTTTTTTTTCCCCCATGAGTGTGATCACATGCTGGAACAACTTACACTGAGAGGCTTTGGACTCCACTTACCTACAATTGTTTAGAATGTGACTGAACGTTGACTTGTTGACTCTGCTTTGAGTGGGAGGTTGGATGAGATAGTCTTCTGTGTTGCTTTCCATTGCAAATTATTCTACTGCTCTACTGTGTGGTGTATTTGGAGTTTCAAGAGAGCACATTAGCACAGTCAAACTCTTTCAAGACTCTGTTTTGTATATCCTCTTCCCATTCCTAGACATGTATGAGCACTTGGGTCACTGTGTACATATCTGAGGTGTACAGATTGGCTACTACCTAGAAGATTGACAGGGATAGATCTTAAGACTACACAATAAGTTGCAGAATAACAGAAGATGGAGACCAGATAGCGAGAAAAGACTCTTAGCAGAACAGGCATCACTGATAATCCTGAGTCTAGAAATTCCTTCAGAAACAAGAAGAGCCTCAGTTCTGTCCCTCCTTATATGAGGCAGGGCTGTGTGAAATAGGAAGCAGAGCTGCTGAGGTAATCACTGTGATACAGTAAACACTTCTGAGTAGAGGAAGCCTTCTTGGAAGAGGGAACAGCCTTCTTTAAAGGCCTCTGGGAAGAGCATTTAATTTCCTCTTACAAGAGGAAAGGTGGCTGATTTGCTTTTTGGTTACCTGAGAGCAATGGGGAAGGAGAGTGACAGAATGTGGCCCCTGGACCTTATAAGAGTCCATTCTGACTGCAGAAACTAGTGATTAGATCCCATGGGAAGCAGCTTTGAAGGGCTAACACGTCCAGGAAAGGTGGCAAGTTTTTAAGGATAGTATAAATGAAGCACAACATCCCACTACTCAGAATAAGTGGCTGTATTGACTAAGCAGCGAACTTAAAGCAGAGGTCTAAGGTGCAGATGTTCCTCTGGTAAACCTCTGAAGGTATCTGCATTTTTTTGAAGAGAATAATGAGAGAAGAGAATAAAGACTGTTCTGGTAGTCTAACTTGATGGAAATGTTCCATGCAAGGTCAGTTCCTGTAAACTGTTAGAGAGTGTCAGAGAGCAGTCCCATGAGCTGGGGCTGTTCAGTCTGGAAAGGAGGAGGCTGCCAGGGGGACTTAACAGCAGCCTTCCAGTACCTGAAGGAGGCCTACAGGAAGGATGGAGAGAGGCTGTTTATGAAGGTCTTCAGTGATAGGACGAGGGCAATGGGTTCAAGCTTCAGAAGAGCAGATAGAGCAGATTTAGACTGGATGTTAGGAATGAGTTCTTTAACGATGGTGGAACACTGGAACAAGTTGTCTAGAGAAATGGTTGAGGCCCCTTCCCTGGAGACATTCAAGGTGAGGCTTGATGGGGCCCTGGGTGACCTGGTCTAGTGGGGATGTCCCTGCTAGCTGCAGTGGGGCTGGACTAGATGACCTCTAGAGGACACTTCTAGCCCAGACCATTCTATGATTCTATAAATTCTGTAGAGGGATCTGGACACAGTCCATCTATGCTGCTTCATGTTCTCTGTCTCTGAAAGATACCAGTTTGTTACCCCTTAATTTTGTTTGCTAAGAGCTCTCGTCCTGTTGCATGCCATACTAGGTGATGGGAAAACGTCTGAGATGGCAGAGGCTGTATTTCTCTCAGAGTGGAAGGAGAACTATAAAAATAGGGTGCTGCATGTGAGCTAAAGAGTCATAGGATCAACCAGGTTGGAAGAGACCTCCAAGATCATCCAGTCCAACCTATCTCCCAGCCCTGTCTAGTCAACTAGACCATGGCACTAAGTGCCTCATCCAGTCTTTAAGACTTTCAGGGAATCCACCACCTCCCTGGGCAGCCCATTCCAATGCCAATCACTCTCTTTGTGAAGAACTTCCTCCTAATATCCAGCCCAGACCTCCCTTGGCACAACTTGAGACTGTGTCCCCTTGTTCTGTTGCTGGTTGCCTGGCAGAAGAGACCAACCCCCACCTGGCTACAACTTCTCGTCAGGTCATTGTAGACAGCAATGAGATCACCCCTGAGCCTCCTCTTCTCCAGGCTAAACACCCCCAGCTCCCTCAGCCTCTCCTCACAGGGCTGTGTTCCAGGCTTCTCACCAGCTTTGTCGCTCTTCTCTGGACATGCTCCAGTATCTTTACATCACTCTTGAACTGAGGAACCCAGACACAGTAGTCAAGGTGTCCTGCTTCTATGCAAAATTCTTCCACTACGCAAAACTACACTGCCATTGTTTTAAAGCTTCAGTCTCTCTAAGCCTTTGCAATATACTTTTTATACTGGTGAAAGCCAGTTATGCATGATGGTTTTCTCTGAACGCTAGGCATCGTTGGAATTGTCAGCTAAGGAACTTTCACTGTTAGCTTTGTGCCATCAGACAGACATAAACTATATGGCACAAAGCTGTGAGCCAGGTAGATGCTAATGGCACTTGTTTTAGCTGGATTCTGAGTGCTTTGCCTAATCAGAATTTGGCCCTATTTGCCCTTGGTACTTGTCCTCTACCCATGAAGTATTTTATGGAATGTAAATCATTTATTTCCATTCATCAGACTGTGAAGGTATGCCTGTATCTGTGAAACAGATTAAAAAAAAAAAAAAAACACAGCTCATAATCTGTATTAAAAAAAAAAAAAAGCATCCATGTATTAGGCTATCACAAGTCAAAAGCATAATTTGAAATGATAAACGTATCCATTTTAAGTTACACATTACTTTGCATAGTTAATATCACTATAATTAGTCATAGTTCCTGTAATTTATTGAAAAAGATGCTCAGCCCCTCTAGTGTACTACAGTGATGAATGTTGGAAGTGCAACTTTGGAAGCAGGAATCAAGAAAATTAGTAACAGTTGGAGAATTAGCATGTAAATCAATAATATCCTTTCTCTTGCATCTTGAAAACTGAGGATATACATCACACACTGCATAATGAAAGGGAGGGCACAAGTTAGAACTGTAACCTCCTTTACATTACTAGGTCTGCTTTTACTGCAGGAACTGTTTAAAATAATTTCAAACGTTAGAGTAAATCTCTAGTAAATATTTAAACTATGTATAACTAGTCACAAATAAATTAAGCTGATTTTATGCATTCTCTCTAATTAGAAGGGCACAGCATTTGTTGAAACGTGATTAGTATTATTCATTAAGCAAAAAATTCTCATTTGTATCTTATTATCACTATTCTGCATAAACCAACACAATTTGTCATGAACTCCCTCATTTGCTGTATCCTCAAAAAGCAGATTATGCTTATTTTTCATTTGGACAGTGGAAAATCAAGCCAGGTGTTTGGCAGCACCAGAGTGTTCAGGTGTAACTGTGCCAGTGATGGTACATTACTAGCAGCGTGGATGAAGAATGAGGCATGGAGAATCTTGGGACTGAGGTGCCTTGAGGCCCATCCCTTTAGAGTGGTCCTGCTGATGAGACAGGTGGTGTTGTACAGTACTGAAAAAAAGAGAGAGAAACTTTTTTGTAAAGTCAGCCTTTCACCTTCAAGTGGAACTGAGAATATGCTCTCCCATAGCTGCTGCTGCAGTGATAGATCTGGACATGTTTTGTGACTAAAGTCTCCATGGTTGATACTATTGTCTTTAAGTTTTCTAAAGCTGAGAAATGCCAGTCGCTGTACTGAGATTTCTGTCAGTGTCTGAGAGGAGTTGGCATGGTATTGCACAGGCAATGCAATACATACATATTTATATGTGACCTTGATTGTAGTGTTTTATGCAGGATAACTAATTCATTGTATGCGTGTTCTCCCCCTTCTTTCCTCTCATTGCTTTTTTAAGCTTTGAAGAACATCTCTTTAAATATCCCATATTTAATTCTACCTTCATTCACCAGTGTGTAAACCTTCATAATACTCCTGAGTTCACTGGTGCTGAGTCAGTGTAGAGCATGGTGTAATAGAGTAGCAGACTCTATGTCAGTGGTGTTAGGGATTTAAAAACTGTGTGAACCCTGTGTTCCAGCTGCAAGGGCTGGATATCAACAAGGACTGAGCTCTTCTTTGTCACTTCATTCCTTTGTGTCTTTAAACTGGGATTATAGAGGCAATGATACGCAATGGGCATCAACATCTCTAAGGGGAGAAAGTGCTGTAAAATTGTTAGGCATTGCTGTTTCTACACTGGATAAGTAATAATATTAAATAATTCATCTAGATTTTAGGGTTGTGTTTCCTACAGCATATTTTTCAGGTGTGCCAGAATATGGTTCCAAGGCAATGAGTTGTTACAGTGCCTTTGGTGAACACTTGTAAGAATCACAAGTAGTTTTGGCAATATGGACTGCCAGAGTCCGGCAGCTCTGGGCAGCAGACTGTTTGAATTTTTGTGATAGTTTGGGTGTTGCCTGCNTAGATAGAGAGTGACTCTGTTAAATATGTTTGTGTTCTTATTCTTATACATCTCAGCAAGCCTATGAGTGAAGTAGACATCACCATTGTTTTCTTTTCACAGCCTGTAATCTAGTTCTCACCACAACATTCTAGCTAGGCTCAAGCTAGCACAATTCTTCACAGTTTTCTTAGATGGTGCTGAGTGCCCCAGTGAGTTCTAGACATCTTAACAGATGGTCGCCCTCAGACGCAAGCATTAGAAGTGATACACTTGTGTACTCATTCTCCACAGTTCCCCATTGTGATAAGTTCATTATCAGACTGGACTCTCAGAAATTTTACAGTGAATCTGATGTTTGATCACATGCTTGCAGTAAGGAGACAGCCCTGTTTGTGTTACAATACAGAAATATATTGACACTCTTGTGAGAGATATGACAGGAAATATTCATCCCAAGATCAAAGCAGAGGAAATGTGCTGTTTCCAGCATAACCCAATGGCAATGAGAAGTCCTATACAGAGTAATATTGAAAAGGAAGGATTTTGTATATGGTCATGCTAAACCAATAAAAGCATAGGTATAAACCCCACACCTTGACACTTGATGATTCATCAGTTTTATACATCTTTGCCAGTGCTCATCTATATCTTGTCTATGATTTCGTTCCATTTTACTGAAAATGTACTTCTGAATTACAAATCCAGACGATGAATAACTTAAGTAGCTAGTAAGAGAAACAATTACATTTTCTTCCTCTCTAACATGCAATTTTAATTTTCATAACTCTAAAAAAACATCTCCCCCACAATGCAGGCCTTCCAGGAGGCCTGAAATCTGTGGGCTGTGGCCTCTCGGGCTGTTTTCCAATGACTCATTTTTAATTTTAAAGAAGCATTATCTCTAGCTAGTAAATTAACAACAGCCTATAGTGCACACACACTGTCATCCATCTGCTTAAGGCTCTTGTCATTTGACACCAGTCTTGTATCTATAGACTTCATCTGGTATTCAAAAGCTATCAACCCTGCCTCCAAGATAGCCCACCTTCTGGCTCCAGGCTAGAAGAGTGACTTCCCATTTCCAATTCTAATGAATACATAGCTAGCAGCAGTTTTTCCATTAAGAATCTGGTGTTTTTAGAAAACAGACAATGTTGGAGTTGCTTGGATCCAGAACTGCACGGAAAGTGTTAAAGACACTGAACTACTTGCAGAGTGTTCCTTAGGCAGCCTAACTTCTGTTTCTGTGCTTCTGTAGCACGTTAATGGTTTTGCTGCTGCATTCTGAGGACTAAACCATATTAGGAGATGAAATATCTTTATATTATCTTCAAATTATGAGCACCATTGCTAAGAAGTTTTGAAAATTACAGGTAATCTCAAAAATCTCATGACTCGTATGAACCCCCCCAAATGAGAGAAAGCCATGATATTGTTGGAGAGGAGCAACTATTTCACAGGTGATTGTGTAATTTCAAATTTGACTGTGACTGAGGTAATATTGCGGAATCATAGAATCAACCAGGTTGGAAGAGACCCCCCAAGATCATCCTGTCCAACCTATCATCCAGCCCTGTCCAGTCAACTAGATCATGACACTAAGTGCTTCATCCAGGCTTTTCTTGAACACCTCCAGAGACAGTGACTCCACCACCTCCCTGGGCAGCCCATTCCAATGACAGATTACTCTCTCTGGGAAGAACTTCCTCCTAACATCCAGCCTAGACCTCCCCTGACATAACTTGATATATTTGTCCTTTGAAATAATATATATCCTTGCAAATAATTTCTCTAATATCTGCTGCAAGAAGTAGTTAAGATTTAACAGAGAACTATGTCTCCTTGACAAGCTTCAGTCTTCACAAGAGAGAAGTTCCAAATACCTACTGCTTAATCAGGGTTAGGGAACTTCCTTCAGGAGTAATGGAAGAATGGGCCTCATGTCCTAGACCCCAAAGGACAGAATTATTTTAGGTTTCCTCTCCTGATTATGACAGATGAGGTTGTCATGGGCATAAGTGAGAAGAATTGACAGGAGTCTCTGCTGGTTTGAACCTAATTGGAATATTTTTACTGTGAGAAATTAAATCCTTAGCTGTGAGAAGAAAGAAAAAACAAAACAACAGTAATCTACATCACTCATTCTTCTGCTGAGAAACACAACTAGACAAAATATAGATAAGACAATCACCTCTCACACACTGCTCAGCTCTCACTTTGGGCTGGGCCTTCTTTCTGGTGGTCTGGTCTCTGTGGCTGCCTCTGCCTTAGCTCTAATCTGATCAAACCTTTTTTTTTTTTCCCTCTAACCTCCTTGTCATTGTTTTTTGACATCTCACCTCAGATCTCTCCAGATTTACCATGTGAGATATATGTGGTTTGATCTGGTTATTTTTGAAGGGAGGGAAAGAGGGAAGGGGAAGGAGATTTGAATTGGGAGCCCTCCTGCGGACTCTGATTGCTTGTTTCTGGGAGGGGTATTGTGTTTCTGTATTACCTTTAACTTGTATATAACTGCATATATTTGTGTATATATGCATGTATATTGTGCTAAGTATAGGCTGGATGTTAGGAGGAAGTGAAGTCACCATCCCTGGAGGTGTTCAAGAAAAGCCTGGATGGGGCACTTAGTGCCATGGTCTAGATGACTGGATAGGGATGGGTGATAGGTGGGACTGGATGATCTTGGAGGTCTCTTCCAACCTGGTTGATTCTTTCATTCTATGATTCATTCCTTTAGCTTTCAGCCAGCTAGTCTGGGTGATTTTCTTAAGCATAGCGGGGTGGGTAACTCCCAAACCATCACATCTTTATTTTGGCACCCAACATGGGCTAATTCAATTTGATTGCTAATTAAATCTGGAAGTTAAGATGAAACTTATTTGGTTAGTTGGTAGTATTTTATACCCAATAGGGCCATGGTTCTTTTACTGTTGGCTGACAGCCATAATAGGCTCCTGAAAAGTGGAAATGAACAACTCTGTTGCTAGACAGCTACATGTTTGAAGCCTGCACCCCAGACCACCGAGGGTCATACCAAATTGTAGTTACAGATGAAACTTAGGTGATGCCAGCGTTTAAAAATCAAGGAAGGCAGGGAAGATAGGCTTTGTCCTTTTATGTTTCTAGTGCCTATAGGCTTGGAGAAGTTCTGTCTAGGCTGTTTGTATATGACTTTTTGATGTGGTTCCTTTTCATTGAATACCTTGCAAAAGTCTATTTTAAGTTATATGGTCTTTATCCTCTGACGGTGGATGTAGTAGCATGGTACCTGCAAGAAAATAAACATTTGAAGGGCATGTGATTGATAATAGTTACTCTATCTTCACTTTTTAACCAGGTATGGACAAGGAGTGGAATTACCTCTACTACTTTAACTCAGACATTATGTGAATCATGTTCACATACGTTCAGTTGAGGAGTGAGGCAGACAGAAACAAAAGAGTTAATTAGGCTTTTCTGATCCTTGGTCTGTCAGTGATGCAAAAATAGTCTCCTTCCATTTATATGAATTCCTGATGATGACTTGTGTTGTTTCATGAATTTGAGGTTTCACCACTCTGCTATCAGCTATCGTTATCTTTCACTAAGTTTTCTTTGAGACAATGAGTCTTTAACTGGTTGTGAGACTTTTTTTAGCATCCTTCTGAACAGAAAGAGTAGTTATTTTGAGGAATACATAGAAAATTTAACACCAGTGATGCTAACTATATATGTAATTTAATCATGTCCTCAGGTGCACGAGTCATTTTCTTGTAATTTGTGTGAAGAATACAAGTAGTGTCTTCAAAAATGTCTGGCAAAACTTTCTCGTGGTGCATCAGATATGAAAATTCCCTGGATTAATAAACCTTTGAGATTGTTTTTCCATATATCAGTGCTCTCAAAATACTTCTTAATTTTCTGTCATTTGGGTAGTGTTGTGTCAAATGTTTCACTTCAGTATATAGTAAGATAATGTAAAAAAATAGGAAAAAAGCTCCTTAGACTCAGCCTTTCTAATATGTGACTACAGCATCAAATTAGAAGAGCAATGGCTGTTGATTTCTACTCTATAAGAAAATAAGATTTGTACGTAAACAATTTAAAATAGAATATCTAATTTCCTTCCAATTATATGTAGGGAAGCAAATTAGGCATGATTTTTATTTATACACTTTCGATTGGGAAAAATGGCCCTTCACCAAATGTAGCCCTCACTCTGCAAATGCTTCTTTACCTTTAGGCGTCTAATTAATCCTCTTGAAGTCAAGGGAACAAATTCTGTGATTATAGTTTAGCAGCCATAACTGTTTACAGATTTGGAGGTCAAACAAAGACTTAAACTCATTCTGGAAAGCATAGGGAGAAAATTACGATAAAGACACTGAAGAGATGCTGGGATTGCACTGCCCTGTGCACTGCCACCTCACCAAATACATTATGAATTTGCCAGACTTAACTTCTCGTTCTGGAGGCTGAGTTGTTTTTCAGTACCCTTCTCTAGGTGAGCAAGCAGATGTTAATATCTTCATTTTACACCTGCAGGAAGTTGTTCACTTAAGGCTGCAGGCTCAAGAACCTGTTAGTGGAGGGAAGGTTAGAACTGGAGAGCTCTTGGTTCTGTGTGCAGTTCACAGCAAAACACCATTCTCCAAGAAAATCTTTAGAAGTACGAACATAAATTATGATTATAAGCATGTAACTTATTTTGTCCAGTGTATATTCACTGGCAGACAAGGAATATTAGAGGAGTAATTACTAATACCATCTTATGGTGTGCAAGGTTCCTTATAGTGCTTATAAATAATAATCCTTTCTGTAAAAGATTATTATAATGGGTAGCTCTAGCTACAGAAGGCTGCATCCACAAAGAGAATTAGGTATGCAGTACCCTATCTTCCGCAGGATCTTTCATGTATTGTGTGTGTTATCTGTTGTGCAGTTGATTCATCAGAATGAATTTATCAGACAAATAACGGGCAGGCACTGTATTCTCTTTTTCAAATTATACTGAACAAGCGACACTTCTATTTGTTAAAAGCAGGAAATGGATGAAGGAGAAAATACAAATTTATATTTTTGTGGATCGCCGTTGTCTGCATAGATAATAGCACAATTTTAGTTCTGAAATGGTGCTGGTTTTGAAAAAAAACAAAACAAAACACCCAAAAATGCAGGCACTTAGCAGACAAGGCAGTAACGTTATGCACTGACTGCCTCTTGGTTTTGTAAGGGTCTGATGATACAGCATGAAAAGCAAAGGGATGCTCTGATCCGGACGCCACTAAAGCCACAAACAGATTTCGGTGGCTAACGTATCCACTCCAATGGATAAAGAGAACGTATCAAGTCCAATGGATAAAGGGAACGTATCAAGTCCAATGGATAAAGGGAACGTATCAAGTCCAATGGATAAAGAGAACGTATCAAGTCCAATGGATAAAGGGAACGTATCAAGTCCAATGGATAAAGGGAACGTATCAAGTCCAATGGATAAAGGGTGTGTCTGAATAGCAGAAGTGCTTGATATACAGAAAAGCCTGGATGTAGCTTTTGGTAGTGTGACAAACTTTTAGCTATTCCGTCACAAAATAAACTAAGCACATTTGTAGATTGTGACATTTACATCTGAGGATTTTTCTTGATTGAAAACATTTTATGGCCATCCAATTACCTCGTAGGAGAAGAAAACTTACAAAAAACCCCAAACCAAAAATAGCTCCCACTCCATTGTTTATAATCAAATCTGCTTCAGTCTGGCTGAAAAGTGTATCTGTAAATTGTCTCATATAATAGCCCATGTTGATTTCTGCCCCCACCGCCCCGTTGTCTGTATGGGTCAGTCTAGCAATAATCACATGTTATAATCTGGAAGGTGTCTCAAATCTCTATAGAAACTACAAAGTACAGCACCAAATTTTAAGGACTCAGTGTAAGAAATACCTTAGATATCCTATTGATTTATTAATAGCAAAATTATCTTTTAGGAAAACAATGCTTAAAACATTCACCCTACTGATTCCATAACTAGTGATGTATGTATTGAGTGTGTGTGCAGTTAGATATAAAGTATGATAATAAATACTGATGTCAAGGGTACCATATTTAAAAGCATCCCAAGGAAAACACTTGAAAAGTGATTTTATTAATGGAAGTAAATACTTTTCTGAGGGAGAAATACCTTTTTAGAGAACAAACAGAGTATTTTAAATCACAGAAAAATCTCCTAACCTCTACCACTTTCAATCTTTTTTCTTCTCCATATCTAAATATTGAACTCTATAGGTTCAGATCTGCAATTTTCTTCATAGATACCAAATGTGGGCTCTATTCAGAAGTCTTTCTCTGAGTCAACCTCTCACAAGCTGATGGTAATAACCTACAAAGATGCTTTCTTAACTACACACACATTTCAGAAATGAAGGCAAAGAAACAGTCATTCCTCTGCAAACTGGAAATCTCAGCCTGCCTCAACCACCTTCCAAAGCTGTCATAATTACCAGTTTGTGCCTATTTATAGGATTGAGAGCTTCCCTTCTGAAAAATAGTCCAATGCATCCCTTCTGAAAAATAGTCCAAATTTCTTTATTTAGAATGAGCTGCAAACTCTGAATAAATGATATATTTAAAGCACCTATGTCAGAGAGAAAATTGTACTTTGGATCTTAACTATTCCCTTTCAGGTATCTAACTCGTGTGAAATTCACTCAGATTTGGAAAATTAATTTCTTAAGATCTCTAGGCTGTTGGCCCACTCTCTAAGAAGTAACCTTCTTTCCAGCATAGAAGTCCCTGTGCTTTAAACATTTTTAGATTATTAGATTAATGTAAATAAAAATTCCAAACTCCAGAAACCTGCCCACTGTTTATCAAACTGTTTTCAGGAAAAAATTCAAACTGGTTTCTTTTAATTGTGTTTGAAATGCTGCACTAACAGAACAGAAGGTATTGAATCAACTACTCTCTCTACAGGAAGTTTTATTCTTGTTTTGGTCAAAAATTTATGCTCTGCATTCTGTTATTTAGCATCTGTTTTTACCTGCTTCTGTGCTGGAATGTTTAACAATGTTTGAAATTGGAAAGATGTAACTGAGCAATGAAAGAAGGCTTAGGAAATTATTTTGACAGTATGGCTGGGTGCCTGCCATTTCTGTGATGTTCAGGGAAATATATCTGTATTTTAATTATCTGGCTGCAAATGAAGAAGTGTGCCATTTCGTGATTAATTGAAAGTGATTTTAAAAAAATTACCATTATATATAGTCAGGGTTGGAAGGGACAACAAGGATCATCTAATTCCAACCCCCCTGCCATGGGCAGGGATACCCTACCCTAGATCAGGCTGGCCACAGCCTCATCCAGCCTGGCCTTAAACACTTCCAGGGATGGGGCCTCAATCACCTCCTTGGGCAACCCATTCCAAGGTCTTACCACTGTCATGGTGAAGAACTCCCTCCTCATGTCCAGTTTGAATCTCCTCACCTCCAGCTTTGCTTCATTCCCTCTAGTCCTGTCACTCCCTGATAGCCTAACAAGTCTCTCCCCAGCTTTTTTGTAGGTCCCTTTCAGATACTGGAAGGCCACAAGAAGGTCACCTCGGAGCCTCCTCTTCTGCAAACTGAACAGCACCAGCTCTTTCAGTCAATCCTCATAGCAGAGGTGCTCCAGCCCTCTGTGCGTCTTTGTGGCCCTTCTTGGGACATGCTCCAGCATGTCCACATCCCTCTTGTAATAGGGACTCCAGAATATATATATGTGTATGTATATATATATACACACGTATATGTGTGTATGTATATATCATAGAATCATAGAATGGTTTAGGTTGGAAGGGACCTCAAGGATCATCCAGCTCCAACCCCCTGCCATAGGCAGGGACACCTCCCACTAGAGCAGGCTGCTCAAGGCCTCATCCAGCCTGGCTTTAAACACCTCCAGGGAGGAAGCATCCACAACCTCCCTGGGCAACCTGTGCCAGTGTCTCACCACCCTCACTGTAAAGAACTTCCTCCTAACATCCAGTCTAAATCTCCCCTCTTCCAGCTTAAACCCATTCCCCCTCGTCCTGACATTACTAGACCTTGTCAATAGTCCCTCCCCAGCCTTCCTGTAGGCTCCCTTCAGATACTGGAAAGCCACTCTAAGGTCTCCTCGAAGCCTTCTCTTCTCCAGGCTGCAGAGCCCCAACTCTCTCAGCCTGTCCTCATAGCAGAGCTGCTGCAGCCCTCTGATCATCTTCGTGGCTCTCCTCTGGACCCGCTCCAGCAGTTCCATGTCCTTCTTGTGTTGGGGGCTCCAGAACTGCACACAGTACTCCAGGTGGGGTCTGAGGAGAGCAGAGTAAAGGGGGAGAATCCCCTCCCTTGCCCTGCTGGCCACACTTCTCTTGATGCAGCCCAGCACACGGTTGGCTGTCTGGGCTGCATGTGCACACTGCCGGCTCACGTTGAGCTTCTCGTCGACCCAGACCCCCAGGTCCTTTTCCTCAGGGCTGCTCTCAGCCATTTATCACTCAGCCTGTATCTGTGCCTGGGATTGCACTGACCCAGGTGCAGGACCTTACACTTGGCCTTGTTAAACGTCATGAGGTTGGCTGGGGCCCACCTCTCCAGCCTGTCCAGGTCTGTGTATATGTGTGTATATATGTGTGTATATATGTACACGTATATATGTTAAAGATTTAAACTGTTATTTGTAGCTATTGAATTTGCTATTAACATCAGTGGCAGTGTGTACTGACATCAGGCTACCTGCTGTATTGTACAACCCTCAGCTTAAAGAAATGTACTTTTATTCATTGTTGGAGCATCGATGCTACAAAGTTAAGTGAACATGGTGTAAATTTAAACATCACAATATGTTTTTAAGTAACCATTAAGTTGTCATTTACATAAACTCAAATGTTTTGATAGGAAAAAGCAATTACTGTAGCCAGAAAAAAAAAAAAAAAACCCAAAACAACCAAAAAACAACCCAAACCAGATTTTATACAGATCAGTTCAATAAGAAAGAGCTCTTGATGTGTTCTAAGGCAGTGGCTTCACAACTCTTGGGACAAATTGCAGTTTGATAGACTGCCAGTAAGTGAAGTCATACTCGTATCTTTTTTATTTGTTTATTTTTAATTTGTGGGTGAAGACTGTGCTCATTAAAGTGAGGAACTCCACACCAATTTTAACTAAGCGTTACTATGTTCGACTTAATGAATTGTGTACACTTGTATCCTTTTCAATAGTTCATCTCATTTTCCTTCCAATTGAATACAGTACTCTATTATTTAAGTATTTTTCCAATCTCTGCTATTTATATATCTGATTAAAAAAAACCTGCATGTGATTACAGTTGTATAGTAGATGCTTTGTCATTCTATATGTTCTCCTGTTATGGAAGTGAGCTTGTTGCCCTCCTTTTTGCTTTGCTTTGTTTTGACAGGTAGAAGAAATAGTTGACGAAGCAGCTGAGTTAAAGTTACTCTCTGCATTTAAGATTTATAATGAGTTCAATAAATTTGAATTATTATAGACCTTTACAGCTTTATATTGTGTTCTGCTCATATCAAGGAGTAGAAAGTATTTTCATAGTCCATTTTTAGCAAAATAAGTAACTACTTTCTTTGTGGTTTTTTTTTCCCTTTGACCCTTGCCTTTTCCTTCTTTAATTACTTTAAAATTATTATTATTAATAATTATTGAGCTTGTTAGAGAAGTACTGAGAAGATACATTCTGGAGGCAGTTAGATACCAGTAGCATAATGCCTTGGCCACAAGGCCAAGCAATATCAGATCACTGAGGCCTGTGACAGTTAAAATACCCAGATTGTGTTTGTAAATGTTTTCCCTTATGAAAATGTAAACTTGCAGCATTAATGCTTCTGTTACCAGAATGTTGCTGGCATTGCTTCTGTGTTAGAAGATAATTACTGCACTTATTCCTGACATGTAATGTGTCTTTCCTTTAAGGTGGTGAGTGGACAATCACACAGATCTCCCTGCTGAAGTACTGAAATCAGGTATGTTCTGTTGCTTTCATTGGTACTGTGTGCTTTCAAAATATGTAAGGAATTGATGGAGAAAGCCTCTGTGCAGTTCATATTACTAGAGAAATTTGTTTATGATGTACTTTGTGCTGAGTTTTTTCCTATTCTTGTGCCTCATAAACAGCTTGATGTTTTTATTGCCTTTGAAGCTTTTCAGATGGCCTATATGGGTCTTTTAATTTTTGATGAACAAGACATTTTCTTGACAATTTCCTGTTTTGGTCACTCTGTAAAAGAACAGAAAATTCACCCTACCTTAGGACTATTGCAATTGCTGTGAATCACCTAAGATTTCATAATAAATGCATTTACCAGATAGAGACTAAAAAAACATTTTGGAGGTCTTGGTGTATCTCAACTTCTACCTAGGTGGAGAGCTAATGCTATGAACCTAGCCTATAACAAATGCAAATTAAAAAAGAATTTCAGTGTGGCTCAGGGATCACTTCTTCAACTAGTCATGCACTAATTTCCCACCTTTCTGCCCCAGCATATTTTCTGCCTCTTTTATGCTTTAAAGTTCTTCTCTAATGAAGACAGTCCTGTGCAGTGCCCCAAAAGTGTTATTTCCCCCCTTAATGAAATGCCACATTCTTCCACACAGTGCAGGAGTGTATGTTCTGAGCTTTGGGGAACTGCCAGGTCTACTAACTGTGTGAAGGGGGTGAAAGCACACCGAAGCATGATCCTTTTCAAGCCTTTCATTCCCTACAGATTGTATTAACAAGTCTAAAAGCAGCTGTGCTTGCTCCGGCTGTAGATGCAAAAATACGTAGCCAACCTTTTTCATGCCATAAGCCTCAGTCTAAATACACAATTACAGTTCCTTCTCTAGCCTCCAGTAAGAAGGAAACTTAAATAAGAAATCAGCACATTTTAGAAGGCTATGAAATTAGAGAAATGACTGTCAAAGGGACTTTCCTTTTTATTTATCGTAAGACACGTATAATCATAGAATCAGTCAGGGTTGGAAGGGACCACCAGCATCATCTAGTTCCAATCTCTCTGCCCTGGGCAGGGACACCATACCCTAGATCAGGCTGGCCAGAGCCCCATGCAGCCTGGCCTTAAACACCTCTAGGGATGGGGCCTCAACCACCTCCCTGGGCAACCCATTCCAGGGTCTCTCCACTCTCATGCTGAAGAACTTCCTCCTCACGTCCAGCCTGAACCTACTCATCTCCAGCTTCGCTCCATTCCCCCTTGTCCTGTCACACCCTGATATCCTGAAAAGTCCTTTCCCAGCTTTTTTATAGGCCCCCCTTCAGATACTGAAAGGCCACAATAAGGTCACCTTGGAGCCTCCTCTTCTCCAGGCTGAATAAAAGACATAAAATTGCAAAGAGTAAAGTGGAAAACCTGAACTCCTGTGAAAGACATTTTGCACTGCATGTTGTTGAGTTAATGTGAAATACCTGTTTAATTTGGCTTTCTGTGGTCTGCTTATCATACACATTAATATCAGCAACATCTGCAATACAACTGCTATGCAGACCACTGCAAATTATCACTGGTTATGATAGACTCTAAAGCATGTTATAGGTAGCACAGTCTCTTCAGTTTTGCTTCTGAGGATAATCTGCTTGAAAACTGACATTAAACACAAAAGTTATGTACAGCATGATACGTGAGTGACTTTATTAATGGCATAACATTTGCTTATCCGAGATCAAATCCTACAGCTTGCTCTCCTCTACTGATCTTCATTCCAAATATTTCTTTTCGGTTAACAGTGCTCTAAAGAATTATTTGACCTCTTCTTTTGATCTAAATCTCACGAGAGAGGTGCTCTTGACTTTATGTACATCCCTATAATAAAAAAGGAAAATATTAAATTATTGAATTCAGAAGACCATTCCTTAGACACCGATTCTCAGACTGAATAGAGATCATCAGGGAATCTTTCATCTTCAAAATATAATTTTAAGTCATGTCATAAAAAGAGATCAAAATTTCAATAATTTCAGCTGGAAAAATTTGGATGCACTGCTGACTCATTAAGTGTGAACTCTGGCTTTCAAAATGATCTCAAGGTATGTCCAGAAATCACAACACAAGAAAAGCAAACCATATTCCCCTGCCCCAAAAGCAATTTTGAAAATATAATTCTAGTTATTAGTGGATCTTATGAACCATACAAAACTTCTGCCTTATCTTTGTTACCATGAGAAATGCTTTTTCTGGAAGTACTGTTTCTGAGGATGGTATTTATCCCTGATTGATTGCCTTTGAGATGGTGACACTTTCCATTTTATGGAAATACTGTAAAGCTTTGAACACTGAGGTTCAGAAGTACCCTAGAAGTGAACAAAGAGCTCTTCAGGACCCTGAGACCTAAGGTGAAAATTGGATATATTAAACAGTGCTGCAAATTATCTAGTGTTTGACTATGGAAAAACATGGCATGCTTGGGTCTCTGCAAGTGTTTCCCACAAGGCTACTGGTCTTTGTTTAGCTCTGAATAACAGGTCAACATTTCTTGTTAGTCCAGTAACTGCTATGGAGAACAGAAATGGACCTAGTTGTTAACATTTTTGTGTAGCTAGCTTCTGCTTTCTGGATCTTGTGAGCCCTTAAAGTGCTCTTACAGTAAGTGCAAATGCTGCAGGTGAATATTGTTGACTGGTTCCCATTAAACGTTTGTAGGATCACAAGGGTTTTTTTGTAGTAATGTTCATGTTGTGGACATAAACTACCTGATAGTCAAATCTTTACACCAGTTTAACTTTCCCCTGGTATCCAAAAAGATTTGCCCTCCCACCTTTGTTTAAGGACACTTGCAAGAATTGCCTGGGAACTTCTGTGAAAGTGTCACATATGTAGCAAATCTTTTTGTATTTGTAGTGGCAGCAGCAGGGGACGACTGCAAACACAGTATTTCTTCTTAGTAGTAGTGGTGTTATTAAACATTGGTATTAAACATTGGTATATGTGAACTAATAATAAAATCAGTAATCATTGCATCTTGTATGGTGGATGTCTGTGGTTGCTGTTACCCCACTTGTGAATAAATGATATGCTTGGTTTTAGAGCAGCAGAATGTCACTGTGTTTAGAGATGCCCAAATAAGTGGTACTTGTGTGTGTAGTTCATTCAGCTCCCCCAGGAGTGGGAGGTGATGCAGATGCCAGTGTTCTTCAGTGATACGTTAAAACATCGTAATACAACTTCCTACTGATTTAATGGGCTTTTTACTGTGTTCCCTCCACCTAAAATAGGAAAGGAAAGAAACCACTGGCATCTGTGTTTGTATTGCTCGCAAGTGTTTGTCTCTGCCAGGACACAAAAGTTCTCAGACTCATTGGACTTCTTGCAGGCACTGACTCTGAATGTTCAAGGACTTAGTGTGAAAGTAGAAGCAGCATTTCATAAGCATTGACAATATGGTGCAAAATGCACTTAGATTGAAAAATAAACAAGACTGGAAGATTTTTTTGGGTACAGAACGCCTTTCAGAGACGAAAGTAAGCAGATTTTGGAGGTTCTGAATGCGAATCTTGACAGTAAGTCTTTGAATTTACAAAATAAATAAACAGAATATCCCCAAATGAAGCCCTGCTCAAAGCAGTGAGCACACTGGTGGCAAGTTCTGCTTCAGACTCCAAGAGATAAAGTAAGTTAGTGCCTATTGCTTGGTCTAATTTATTCGGTGTCATTGCCGTATCACAACCTTCTGTTTGATTTTCTTATAAACTAATAATTTCCTGAATGAACTAATACTGCCACAGCCACTAGTACCCCTGCCTTGTAGAAGTTTTTTATTGTTGTGTATGCAACTAAATTGAAATATCTTTCACTTGAAATATTGACTTTAATATCTCATTTGAAAAATTCATGAAGCTTTTGATGTTAAATCCATACTCAATTTAGCCAAATGCCATTAGAATATGCAATACGCTCAAATACGGAGAGCATTATTGTCTGTGTTTCTGCAGAAGAATTACATTTTATGACTGTAATGTCAGGATCTTTTTTGGATTTGTTCATGAGGAAAAGAAAGGAAAAAGCAGCACATTAGAAGCAAAATGAAAAGTGGTATTGATTAGGCTCTCATTTACCCTCTCTTTGCTTCGGTCCCTAAATGCATGGAAATAAGGGTTGTGGCACAGCAAGTAACAATGCACTGTAATGAATGGAACAATCTTTAGAAAATTAGTGTAAACACGTATGATAGTGCACAGATGTTGCTCCTAGTAACTGTCATACATTTATTTTACATCTCCATTTACATACATCTCTTTATTTCCTAATAGTATCATAATAGAAACATGACAATAGTTAATGATTTCATAAAACGTGGAATGTAAAGCTGACAGAGAGGTAGAACATTAATTGAAACCTATAGCCTGTAGTACATTAGAATTACATCTCCTAAATGACTCATGATAAAAATATCCCTCTCTTACAGAGAAAGACAAAGACAGGTAAAAAACTAGGCTTTCAGCAAATTAATTTTTTTTTTTTCCTCCACCAGTAAAACAGAGACTGGCAAATGTTGCAAAATGTCCTGAGTGCTAATAGAATGGTATTTGCCTTCAGTAATTTATGGGCACTTTCCCCCCAGCTATCGATCACATTTGAAAAAAGTAAACTGCATTAACATTTTAGGCAATAATGACTCCAGAAAATGTTTGATTTTTATCACTACCAAAACTGATGTCATGATACTTGAGTCTTTAGCAGATGTGGGAAAGTGGAGTGCATCCAGCCTGTAGCGTATTTATGCAAGTGCCCACACCTAATTGACCAAACTGGATGTAAACTAATGCTTTGAGCTTCTTATGTTATCTTAAAACATAAAAAGTAAGTTGATGGCACAATTCCGGAGACTGCTGTCTGGCAGCATATTGAGATGTCCAGAGGACATTGGAGTCTAGGAGGATTAAAATTACTGGGATAAACGAAGGAGGAAGGGAGAACTGCTCTCTGCCACCATCTTCTGGCCAGTCCTTGGGACACAAACCACATCAGCTTCGTTTCCTGCATGGCTTACCAAACCTCCTGTTGCCTCCACTGAGAGGAGAATCACAGCCATTTTATACAAGCTCATACTAGAAAAAATAGGAGAAAAAAGAAAAAAAAAGAAAAGAAAAATTCCAAAAGGGAACCGAATCTTAACAAACTCATGCAGATGCATATCATAGTGACCAAAACACCAGGCTCAGGGAGGTGAAAGCTGTAGGAATGAAGCGAGAGCATTAGTGCCAGGGATTTTTATGCTTGGAATTAAGAGAAAGTGTTTTGCTCCGTCACGTTGACTTTCCTGTGGTCAGATAGTCCTGAATGCTCTAGAAACAAGTGTTTTACGTTGTGGTGATTGGACTCATATTCCTACTGAGTAGTTGTATGTTGTAGCAGGAAACTGCTTCCTTTCAATACTTGACACTTTTTGAACCTCAAGGTTAGTTCCTTGAGTAGGGGCCCTTGTGGGCTACTTTTGCTGAGACTCTACTTGCAAATTTAGCTTGGAAAATTAAATTGGACTGACTTCTTCCTAATTTTTGTCTTGGGTTGATGTCCTTCCATTTAACTATTTGTTGTATTCATTAAAGTATTTGGAGGCAGCTTGCAGAACTTACTGCTTTATTATTGGGAACCTGTGCTGTAAGGCAGGTTGACCCTGAAAGTGAAGTTAGATTTGAAGGTTCAGACTTCAGATTAGATTTCTGGTTTTATGGTGGGCCTTTGCTATTTTCAGAAGTGTGTGATCTACAGAAGTGAGTTGAATGAAAGTTCTTTTTATACACTAATACAGTTAACGCTATTGTAGACAGCGGCACAGCACCAGAATTGATATTTGATTCTTCTAAAATTAATTGTGACAACAATGAGCACATGGAATTCATTTACAAAATGTGCACAAAGTGAAACTGCTCTCCTTCTGGAATCCTTTCATTGCTCTTATTATTTGATACTTTAATCTCTGCCATAGACATACATTGCGGTTTGGTCATATGCTAAATTAATTGTGACAAGTTAAAATAGCTGTTAAAGTGAGTGCTCCTACAAATTAACAGTTGATTAGTGCAGTTTATATTTTTTCATAAGACTTAAAATAATGTATGAGTACAAATAAAGCAGAAGTATTTTCCCATACTGGAAGAAATTTTATGCATTGAAGATCATGTAAACAATGTGATATGTATTATGTAGAACCAATTTAGCTTGGAGTTTTCGTACCTAGTGCTTTTTTTTTCTTCAACTGCAAGAAAAAACTTCAGAATATCTGTGCCTCAAAATGAGATGATTGTTCACATTATGCCAAACAGGATGAAATAGTCTGAAGTATATATTAGGATGCAGCATATACTTTATATGTACCGCTGAATCCGATGCCAGTGAATAAAATCTTATTAGAGAGAACCATTTGCCATGCCTGAAGACTTTACAGCAAACAGTTTTACAGATCTCGTTTTTCAGATCTGAATTTTATTTCAGAAGCTTTGTAGTATGCTAATGAAGAATCGTTGGAAAGAACACAAAAACGGTATCAAAACCGAAGAAACTTTAAACTGCGATTTAGATTTACCACACAAATCAGCATGTGGCTGTACACTTGTGTGTATCAGACATGAAAACACACGCTTCCTGAAACAAATTGCATCCTTTATTTGGATCACATACTCAATAGTCTTGAATTTCTGACTTCTGGTTTCAGCCAGGTTAGATGAGGTGGCATGTTCAGCCCATGTTATTAAAGAAATTGGTTCACCTACTTGATTTCATGTCATTGTAGTTCCAGCCATTCGTTTATTCAATAAGCAGTTTGGTGTGTTAAGAGAAATAATGAATATTGATTAAAAAATCGATCACTTATTAAGAAACCGTCTAAGGGAAATTGTTTATCCAGTCAATTTTAATTTTTTATTTGTTATTTATATTTTCCAATTTAATCCACCCCTCCCTTAGGCTCCCAAACTACCAAACAAATCGGGAAGAAGGGCAGAGAAACACTGGCAGCAACTGGGCAGAGAAACACTGGCAGCAACTGAGCAAAGAACACAAAACCTAATGCATTCATTTTAGATTAGGTAGGTTGAAATAGGCCATAATAAAGGAGATTGTGATTGAAAACTGTGGACACATTACCTCATGCACATTCAGCTGTTGGACCGAAACTTTAACTTTTAATAGGATTTATTAGGCTCTCTACTTCCCACCTATTACATCAGTCAACTCTGATGCTGTCAAAACACAACAGTTACAAAAACATTATGGGTTTCATCTCAGCTGGCAGAGGTTCTGAGCATGGAGACTGAATGCACAAGGCAGTGAGAGAGGCATACTCTGGAACATTTATCCATTCTCATGACATGAGACCTAGGCTGTGAACAGAGTTGCTGAATATGATTTTCTGCAAAGGAATAGATTAACCATCTCCCATCTGATCTGTTTTATCTGAATGTGTGTAGTTATTCTAAGTTTCATTGCTCATTACACCAGTGAAGAAAGCTGTCTTGATACTTACAGGCGATGGGCAAATACTTCTAGTATGTTCAGTAGGTGTTCTGTAGAGGTTGGCTTACAAAAGGAGGTGATACAGTCTTTGTATGGCTTTCAGCCTCTGTGGGAGTTGAAGACCCTGAAGTATCATAGTATCACCAGGGTTGGAAGAGACCTCACAGATCATCAAGTCCAACCTTTTACCACAGAGCTCAAGGCTAGACCATGGCACCAAGTGCCACATCCAATCCTGCCTTGAACAGCTCCAGGGACGGCGACTCCACCACCTCCCTGGGCAGCCCATTCCAGTAGCCAATGACTCTCTCAGTGAAGAACTTTCTCCTCACCTCGAGCCTAAATTTCTCCTGGCGCAGCCTGAGGCTGTGTCCTCTCGTTCTGGCGCTAGCCACCTGAGAGAAGAGAGCAACCTCCCCCTGGCCGCAACCACCCCTCAGGTAGTTGTAGACAGCAATAAGGTCACCCCTGAGCCTCCTCTTCTCCAGGCTAAACAATCCCAGCTCCCTCAGCCTCTTGTCATAGGACCTGTGCTCTGTGTATGTTCAGTAGTCTTAAGGAATCAAGGGAAAACTTTATTTGAACTAGTTGCATGGTTAGTCTTCCAAGCTTATGGAAGGGTAAGGGAAGAACTACAGGAAGTAGTGTGGTGTTTTTTCTCCAGTAAGGTCACAGTTCATATGGGAGTACATAAAAGCAAACCTCACGTTACTTGGCTTCTGTAGTTTCTTCCTACCTTTTTAAATTCTGTAGGAAATTGTCATTGATTATGTTTATGTTCACTCATATGAAGAGGTTTTATGCTAGGATTGGCTTTATCCATTTGGATTGGCTTAATCTTGGGATTTTGCTTGTGGATGACCTTCTTACTTTCCTCCTAATTCATATACTTATTCATCAGATTTTAAGGCAAATGAAGTGTGCCTTGCCTTTGCTTTCCATTTCTTGAGTTCACAAAAAAAGCTTGAAACCTCTTTGTGATTGAAACAGAAAAATAAAAGCATGTCCTGAAATGTCATCTTTTTATATTTAAATAATACAGATTGTAGTGTAAGAAACTGTGAGCAGGATGAAGCTAAGTCTAACATTTTTGTAAAGGTTTAAAAATACTTTGAGTAATACTTTGTTTTGGAACTCAGAGTTGTACATGAAATGCTTCCTTAATGTCTCTCATGGATCCAATTCTACTTTATGATAATAGAACAGCAGACACAGTTACATTTTTTGAAAGAGTTTGCAATCACTTGGAAGATTAGCTTTAGAATTCACAAGATGTAATTCCATATTGCGTGATCAAGATCCTCAGATTTAAAACCAGGGAGAAATTTACTCCTTGAAGCAATGCCCGAGATGCAATACTCTGTCCATTTTTTTTGGTCAAGATAACTGTGGCCTAATCAAAGACTTAGCAGAGAACAAAGTCCTTGTTAAGATAAAAGGATAGTTTGGCACAAAGCAAGTTGAACTCAGGTCGTTTTGTGAGTTTATCCATAAGGCTAAGAGCATGAAAAGTTTGATCCAAACTCCCAGCTGTTATTCCACAAAATCTTTATTTCCTGTAGATGTGATCACTTTAGAAAAAGCTACCCAGTACTGATTCAACCTAAATTTCAATCTGATGTCAGCCCATTGTAATCAGTAAATACGCAGCAAGTGTAAGGCAATACTGAGTTGCTTCATGCATCTGAAAAATTAATGGCTTTCATTCTAACACATTGAAAAAGACTATAGGAGTTCAAGGCTAGTTAAATTTAGTGACAAGGTCTAGTGGCCATTGGTGGTTTTCCGTTTCCAACTGAAATGATTCTGTGATTCTGATTGCCACAGTTTGCTCTGAACTGTCAGCTCTGTATACTCTGCATATATATCTTCATGGTTTTATCTTGCGAGTCTCCCACTAGTAGGTGTAACACAGAGTACTTCTGTTGCAGCCACTCCAGGGTGTAAGCAGTGAGGTTTAAAGTTATGGTGCAATAATTTTGAATAATCTTAGAAGTTCTTTGTGCTAACATATTCATGAAGATGTAAAGACATGGTAAGAAAGTACATTTGCTCTTAATGACAGCCTTGATTCATTAGGGTGCTGTGTGTTTCTATCTACCGGAGGTGTCTAAAGCCTTTAATGTGTCATATGACTGATTATCATTGTGAATTGTCCTGTTTTATCATATCACTGAATTATTCTGTATGTATGGAGTTGCATCCCTTTTTACTTGACAGCAAAGATAAAAATCAAGCTGTCCACCAGATAGGGTGCTGGTTTAGTCCTCTCTTGAAATTATCAATGGAATGGGCAAACATCAGCAAACAGACAAGAAAAAACCTGCTGACCCTCCAGTCATTCTTGCTGCCATCTTTAGGTACTTTTATAGTAATTTCCTTTCCAATAAATAATGAGTCCATTGTGTCAGAAGAAAAACAAAAGCCAAAAACACAACCTCAAACTTCATTTAATCGGTATTTGGTCAGAACCTGGATTTTACAGTAGTCCAAATTTCAATTACATTAGTGCTTAGAATGTTATGTTTCCCCCACTAGAATCCGTGAAATTCAACCAAAGCATGCTATACTAGAATCATTATGTTAAAAATGGCTATTTATGATTGTTTTAAACCAAATGGTTTGAACCAGCTCAATTCCCAGGCTGACATTAAATAGCATACACACTGCCACTGTGTAATTGTGACAACACATTTTAGAATGTTCCTTATATGTACAGAATGGAAAAAAAAATCCTATTACCACGTTACTCAACATGAAAAACTATTAAAGCCTGCAATTCAAATATGCCTTTATGAAACTATTGAATTAACAGAGTTAGATTAAAATATAAATGCACTTGTTAAGTAATATTTTATTTTCAAAGCCCATTTTCTTTTTATATTATTTATACAGCTGGTGTGTTTGACCAAGAGAATTGATATATTGTCCTCAATAGGGTAAATATCTGCTGTGATTACTTATTTAATTGCCAGGGCAATCTTTCTCCTAGCAGTAAGTCACTGTTTAAGAAAAGAAGTCTGTTGCTGTTTCTCCAAACAGAATGTTGTATCCAGTAAATGCGCCTCTCCTTTCTGTTTTCCTGTGAAATCATAAACCTTATACTCTGTATGTGTAGTAACATGCTGCAAGGACAGTGTATTAAACCAACCTCTCCCTCTGTAGCTGAGCCCATTTTAGAAAGGAGGCAGTCAGGCTAACTGCCACCTACTGCCACAGAGTTGTACCCAATCTATTTTTTGGAATTCATGGTCGAGTGTCTTGATAACAAGATAAAAATATTGCATGGTGTTAAAAACATCAGAGATCAATTTAAACAGATGGAAAGTATAGTGTTTATTCACATTCCCAGGCACAAAACTGAGTATGTTCACTACACAGTTTGGGTGCTTAATAAGCCCAAGTCCCAATGAATTGTTTCTTGACAGTTATGAATGGTAGAGTAGCTGCATTAAAGCAATGAGGGAGCTAACAGCAGGTTTGAAACTGGGTTTGAATAAATCATCAACCAAACATATAACGGTATTGTAACAGTAGGCCAAAACCTCTACAGCCATGTGATTGCTAGTTGCCAGGAGACCGTGGATCTTGGGCATTCTGAAAATACTGAAATAATTTTAGCCGTCTCAAATTTATAGGATCTGTGATGGTTTGGGTGTTACCTGCCCCCCCCACACTTAAGAAAATCACCCAGAGTAGACTCAGCTGATCTGAAAATTGAATGAAGCTTTATATTTACAGCTTAGCACAATATACAAGCAGATATTTACAATCTATACAGCTATAGACAGAAATATACAAGTTGAAAAAGTAATACAGAAACACAGCAGCCCTCCCAGAAACCAGAGGCCCCAGGAAGGGCTTTCAAGCACCCTTCCACCTCCTTTCCACCTCTCTACCTTACCCCAGACTTAGCCTTATACTCAAGGTGAGTTTGGAGGGTCAGCCAGGGGGGTTAGGAAGCAGAAGGATTAGTCAAGCAGCAAGTAAGAGAAAAGTGCAGCCCAAAGCCCAGGGAGAGACTTTCTTATCTATGTTTGTGTTCTTGTTCTTATTCTTCTCCGCCTGAGTGAAGTAGACATCACCATTGTTTCCTTTTCACAGCCTATAATCTAATTCTTCTCACCAAAATATCCCAGCTAGGCTCAAACTAGCACAGGACCTTTGGGAAAATCTAATACATTTATATTTATTAAAATACAACTGCTTTGTCAGGATGCATGTAAAGCTTTTAGACAATCTACAGCTTTTAAAACAGTTTCTCTAGCCCATAGATGTACCGTTCTTCTGTATGATTGTGCTAGTTTGAGCCTAGCTAGCATGTTTTGGTGAGAAGAACTAGATGATAGGCTGTAAAATGAAAACAATGGTGAGGTCTACTTCCCTCACAGTCTTGCTGGGATGTGTAAAGAAGAAAGGCAAAACAAAGATTACTGCACTTGCTTCTTCTCTTCGCTGNGACTGAGTCTAGTCTGGGTGATTTCTAAAAGTGTGGGGGGGCGGCGGACACCCAAACCATCACAATGATTCATAATGCATTTAGAAAGAATATTTGCAAAGCATGATGTAGTGTTTAAAATCTTCACTAGTTCATTGCCTCTAATGAACACTTGCAAAGTTATTGTTGCGCTCTTAGGTGTACGTCCTGCTATCTCCTTGCTTACGTGGGTAACTATGCTTTCAAGTAGGCTAGGGGAGGTCAAATGCACTACTTTCATGTTTAAATCTAGTCACATTAATGAGCCTTTAAAAGCTAAGATCTAATAGTTTGTTTGCAGCTACCTTTCCTGCAAAAAAATCCCATTGTTAGGTTATGTCAGTGGTAGAAGTATTACATCAAATCAGTCTTTTTTTGTCCCTTTTTCATTCAGAAGGAATTCTGACAGATGTGTGTGCATCTGTGCTATCCACAGATACAGTGTGTAAGTGATAGGCCTGATTTACAGTGGGATTTTTTAGGCTGTCTTATTTTGTGGATGAAATACCAAACTTAATTAAGTTGAATTAAATAGATGTTTATTTCTCCAATGTGTGATCCTAGAGAGTAAAGAGTTAGAATGACTCCTCATAGGCTGCTCATCTAGCTCACAAGCCATCTTCTGAAAAACAAGCAACATGAACTCATAACTAGCACTTGCTGCGCAACACGGGATAAGTCTAGGAAACCTCAGAGACTGTTCAGACATCTGAAAGCTTCACGTTTCTTTTTCTGACTTCTAGTTTTGCTGTGAATTTTCTTTTTGTAGAATCATAGAATCAACCAAGTTGGAAGAGACCTCCAACACCATACAGTCCAACCTAGCACCCAGTCCCATCCGGTCAACTAGACCAGGGCACTAAGTGCCTCTTCCAGTCTTTTTTTGAACAACTCTAGGGATGGCAACTCCACCACTTCCCTGGGCAGCCCATTCCAATGGCAAATCACTCTCTCTGTGATTCAGCCTGTACATCCCCTGGCACAACTTGAGACTGTGTCTCCTCATTCTGTTGCTGGTTGCCTGGGAGAAGAGACCAACCCCCACCTGGCTACAGCCTCCCTTTAGGTAGTTGTAGACAGCAATGAGATCACCCCCGAGCCTCCTGTTCTCCCGGCCAACCACCCCCAGCTCCCTCAGCCTCTCCTCANCAGCCTCCCCTCTTAGGGTTTGTGTTCTAGGTCTCTCACCAGCCTGTATTTATAATGCCATTTCAAAATACCAAAATGAAATTAAAAATTGAATAGCTTCTCTATTTTCAAACAATAAAGGAACACAAACCCTCATAGGGTTTGTGTTCCAGGCCTCTCACCAGCTTCGTTGCCCTTCTCTGGACACGTTCCGGTATCTCAACATCTCTCTTGAATTGAGGAGCCCAGAACTGGACACGGGTCTCATGGTGTGGCCTGACCAGTGTTGCGTATAGGGCAAGCAGTGCATTTGCTTAATCTTCCTGGTAATGAGGAAGACTTCCCTTTGTTAAAAGTGTCAGGAGAAAGAATTGTTTTCTGACTACAACACTATTTTATTTGTGAGTGTAAGTACACAGCTGTTTGTTAACTTGCACTAAAAGAAATAATAAGGGGGGGAATCTGATGATTTGTGAAGTGTAAATTCATGGTGCAGTTAAATTCAGTTTTAAGTTGGTACAATGAATACACCAATTTCTTCCTTTTGCAAATAGAATTAATATGGACATAAGAATGTCTTTCCATACGTTTTTGCAAGAGTTCAATCAATGGAGAATTTCTCTTTCAGAAGAATTCCCTTCTGTAAGACAGGAACACCATGCAATAGACACTAGGCAAAGCTTGGGAGAAAGAAATAAGAGTGAGTGAAACTAAGGGCATGTGAAGAACAGTCACAATCCAGCAACAGCAGCAAAACAGTTTCAATTTTCTGGATTATTAATTCAAATTCACACGCACATGCCAGTTAAAATTAAAGGCCTTTTTTTACTGCTCTAGTTTAAATTAAAGATTATATTCTGCTCCACAAGTCTGAATTAAATAGCTTATTTTGCACACCAAGCTCTCATTTTGAAGCTAATAAAGAAAAGACATAGCATGTACGTGCAAGCTTGAGACAGGAAGGGTCTAAATTACTACACCTGTTTCACTTGGGAGCTACTTTATTAGTGTTAACAAAACTTGGCTTTCAGTTTGGCAGTCAGAAGCACATTTAGAACAAGCATTTCTTTGTTTTGACAGAAAGGCTGTGGTAAATGAATGACGTTTGAGCGAGGTGTGAAATGTGAAGGTACAAAATTAACTGGTAAGATAATTACTGTTCTAATTCTGCATAAACAAGCATTTTGAAAATCATTAATAGTTCAGGGAAATAATGTTAGTGATTAAATAAGGTGGTTTGCATCACTGAGCACAACTAAGCTGCTTTAATTACATTTGAAAGCAAGGGAAAGCAGCTAATTAAAATTAGCACAGTGTTCCTGAATGACCAGCATTGCATTGTTGCCCTAACCTGTTTAATTGCTTGTTTATTAATAATATGTCTTTATTTTCCCCTCTTCTGCATTTAAGAAAATTATTAAAGAAGCTAAAATGTGTAAAGAGAATCTGACTGTGTATACTTACCAAAAATATGCAATGCAGATATAACCCAGGGAATTACTTTGAAGGCAAGCCAACATCATTCAAAAGTCATAACTTTTCTTCATATTAATAATGTTTTCTTCCTGAGTCACATTCATATGTCAATCACGTTCACGGACAAGAAAAATGGGTTTTGGCACAATTGCTGAATTGCAGCATTTTGTAGCTGCTTTATTTTTTAAAACCTCTTGAATACTAAATTGTTAGCTAAAATATGGGTAATAAATCTAAGACTAATCAATAATAAATTCTGGAAACCACGAGTGAAAATATCATCTAAATTAAAAGAAAGCTTTGTGTTCTCTTGGCCTTTTTTAAACAAAATTTTTGCTAAACTTAGCATGTACAATAGGTTGATCTGTTCTCAGAGAAGACAAGACTCAGAATTCCAAGCTTTCCAGCATATTTGTGCTTCAGATGAGGAATATCTCTATTAGATATCTGACTTTCTCTTCCTAGTCCCCCATGAGCTGATTTTAGTTTCACTTTATTAGCATAAAACTACAGAAAATAGTTGGGAGGAGTGTTAATCTACACACTTCAAACAAATATACAGTATACTACAATGAAGACAACTAAAAATAGAGCAAAATGCTAATTTATTTTTTTTATATTTAGGTATAATCAAGTCAAGTTAAAGCAGACATGATGTTTTCCACACTGATTTAGTATTTATACTGTACCTCTGATGCGAAAGGCTCCGATGCATAATAATTTACATACATATACATTTTAAACAGTAAAAATTCATAAAAATGTGAAGTTCTATACAGAAAGGTAGCACATCCCTAAGAAAGCAGGTTAAATCATAGGAATTATGCTTATGGAACTGATAAGCAATTAAAGCAAGAAGTTAAAATTAACTTCATGAATAGTAGAGAATATTCAACAGACATTAAATATGCCATGTTATAGGTGCATGTTTTTGTGAACAAAGAGGAGGATTCTGCTCTGCCTTACAGGATGGTGAGGAAAGAACCAAACCACAGATTTCAATGGCAGTTTTCTGTTTCATGTCTACACACAGTATCTGATCAGCATTTTGAGCCACAGTGTAGAATAAAAATAACTTTGAAGGCCATATACAGGTTGTATTGCACTGTTCAGGTGGTTATTGGATTTCGTATCCAAAGCAGCTATCATAGTATAGCTTCCATAAATACTGGAAATCCAGAAGTGCTTTAAAAACTCCCTAATTTCCATCTTCTGAAAAGCTAAACAAAAAAGATGGAGAGAAGTAGAAAGAAAGAAGAATGTGGTGAAAAAAAAAACCAACCCTGTGAGATTAAACAAATTGACCTAATAAAGTCTCACAAAGAATTGTTAGTAGCATCTCATTGCCATAACAACAATCTTACATCATCAAATGGATACATGACAACTTTAAAAATAATCAACGTGGTATATAATTAATGATGGTATTTCTTTGTGCTCTGGCAATGGGTAAATAAAAATTTGCTATTCTTTTTTAATTGCAAGGTTCCTTGGCTTTCTGTTGGGTTGTGGTCATCATAATTATGACTAAAAGCCTTAATTAACCTTTCTACAATCTATTTCCTCACTTGATATCTGTAAAATTTCAAGAGCCACAAAAATCCACTATCTGTAGGGCAGGCTAGCAAAACTGGAAGACATTATTCCCATAGGTGATGTAAATTGTTGTTCTTGTTTATCCTGGTCCAATTCCCACTTGTTGTCGTGGAGAATTTTGGTAAATGTGGTCTAGCAGATTTAAGTTGCAATGGTTTAAGTTATTACAATCTCCTCTGCCCCTCTTTTGGAGACCCCTTACTCCTGTGTTGGGATATATCCCTTCCCAGCTGCCATAGTTCATAGCCTGCAGGATTTTTAGACTCGTGATGAGTGTGGGCCTGCATTTATATGCAGGACTGTATTACACTACATTTCTGCTGTGAGGAGCTAATCTCACATGGACGGTAGTAATCACATCTTAAGCTTTGCACCTACATCTACCAATGCCTTACTGTAGTTGACCTGTCTCTGTCCAAAACATGATTTAGTCATCTACTGCCAATGAGGACACATTTTCATAAAATCACAGAATCAGGGTTGGAAGAGACCACAAGGATCATTTAATTCCAACCCCCCTGCCATGGGCAGGGACACCCTACCCTAGGTCAGGCTGGCCACAGCCTCATCCAGCCTGGCCTTACCTCCAAGGATGGGACTGCAACCACCTGTCTGTGCAACCCACTCCAGAGTCTCATCACTCTCATGGTGAAGAACTTCCTCATTATGTCCAATCTGAACCTATCCACCTCCAGCTTTGCTCCATTTTCTTCTCCTTGGCATTTATCTTAGCTTTAGGAATAGTGATATGCTTTGTAAACGATGTTAGTAAAAGACATTTTTAAGATGGGTGGTGAGTTAAGTTGTGGAAGATGTTTTTTATTTCACGTCTTTCTGCTAACTTCAGTTTAACCTGAACAAGTTCTCTGCTTTGTGATGTTTCTGTTACTGAAACTTCAGAATGTGCCCAAAGCTTTTAATTGTTTAACCCTGAAATAACCTAAAGTTGTAGTTGCAAATGCTTTTAACTCTATTTTATAGAGATTATCTCACTCAGCCAAGGCACAGGGGAAATAATGACTTAAACTAACATCTTTTACATTCAGATCTAATGCTGTTATTACTGTCCAATATTGTCTTTCTCTATCTGCAAGCCTGGGCTTCTTTGTTTCCTTTTATCCTCAGTAGGACATCAGAGCATATTACAGCAAAAAGTAGTCTCTTTATAGGATAATTTATTCCTCTGCCATGTGCTAGCACTATAAATATTTTGCAATTGAATTTTATTGATATGCAGAAAGGGCCAATCCTAATATGTGAGAAGACTCTACAGGAGGCTCAACTACTCACTTTGCTTAAAAAAAAAATACTTGAAATAAGAATATGTGACTGACTCTGGTGTAGTGCCACAATTGCTTTTAGGATTTAGTGAGGTAAGAAAAGTAATTCCAGCGTACATTGGAGAGTACTGTATGGTATAATAGAGCTGCTAGGTGCTTCTAGTCTCTTATTTCATGGCAGAACTGAAATTTGCAGGGAGAAATTTGATCATAGCATCATAGAATCAACCAGGTTGGAAGAGAAGTCCAAGAGCATCCAGTCCAACCTAGCACCCAGTCCCATCCAGTCAACTAGACCATGGCACTAAGTGCCCCATCTAGTCTTTTTTTTAAACATCTCCAGGGATGGTGACTCTGCCACCACCCTGGACAGCCCATTCCAATGGCAAATCACTCTCTTTGAAGAACTTCTTCCTAACATCTCCAGATCTCCAGTCTGTACCTCCCCTGGCACAATTTGGAGACTGTGTCCCCTTGTTCCGTTGCTGGTTGCCTGGGAGAAGAGACTGACCCCCACCTGGCTACAGCCTCCCTTCAGGTAGTTGTAGACAGCAACGAGGTCACCCTTGGGACTCCTCTTCTCCAGGCTAAACAACCACAGCTCCCTCAACCTCTCCTCATAGGGCTTGTGTTCCAGGCCTCTCACCATCTTGTATTTATAAAGCCATTTTAAAATACCAAAATTAAACAAAAAAATGAATAGCTTCTCTGTTTTTAAACAATAAAGGATGCTAATTTCTGTGTTTTCTGAAATACACTGCCTTTATTTAGTGTTGATGAAAACATGATCATCATCTAGAACATCCCAATAGGGGAGTCACAACAGCTTTATAGTAGAAAGTGTTAGCAGTGAGCTTGATCTGATTATCTGTGGCATTTCCTTTAACACTACTGCCATAACACAGTGAATGTGTTCAGGGAGTTTAATTGTTAAAGCTGCCATTTCTCTTGCCCCTTTGCTTCCTCATAGTCACTGCAATCATGACTGAAACCTTTCATTAACCTTTCTCTATTTAATTCAATCTGTTGAGCTAATAGCATTAGAACATGAGATCTTCAAAATGCCTGCCATTTTACACAGAGAAGTGCCTCGCCTCCCTGCTCTCTGGAGTTGGGGAGAAAGGTGCAATACTACTGGCTTGTTAAAAAAGTGTTTTAAGGGCATGCTTTTGAGCACACTGGAAAGGTAGGCTAGCAATGTAAGACAGTCCTCAGGTTTTTTTTTCCCTTTCCACAACACAGATAAGCACTGACAAGCTAAGTGAGCTTTGTGCTGAGGTAGTATGTAATTGGCAAAGCATTGTGCAAGAAATATCAAGGCTGGGGGAATGAATAAATAAAAATCAGTTGGAACACACAACATCAGAAGGAAGTGGAGAACCTAGTTCAGATAGGGTAAGCAAGTAACTGAATCATCCTAACACTGACAAATGATGCAAAACTCCTAACAAAGGCAGGCTCTCTGTGACCAGTCTCAGCTGCTACTAGTAACTCGCTGATTTTGGTCAGCAAAATTCTGAATACTGTTGGAAAGCTAGCAGGTTTTGTAGCAAACACAGCTCAAAGAGGCCACTGTCAGTTGAGTTAGTGACATCCCATGAAGTTTTCATTGCTCTTTATGGTGAAAATCTTTTTAGGTCATGCAGATGGTATCTGACTGCCTGTCAAGGAACGAAGTGTGAGCATCAGTAATCTACCTCTGGCCAGCTTCTGCTCATATCCTTAACAGTTCTAACTCAGATTTCAGGTCTTGCAAAGAATTGGTGATGATCATGCAGTAGATGATTTGTTTAAAAAATAAAAAATCCAGGCATGTACATTTTGTAGTCTTTAGCAGTTTTGTCCTATGTTGCCACTAATTTATATGGAATATAATGAGCAGGGGTCAAGGGAATTGCCGGTGTTCTTTTCTATAGGCTCACAATGTACAACCTCTGTTCACTTCAGAGTGCATTCACTTGAGAAGGAAGCACCTAAGATGTTTTGCCCTAATCTTTGTTAAATATTGATTATACTGGCTAGAGCTATTGTGGGTTTCTGCAGGCTCAAACAGCAGAAGTATATGGTATATTGTGAAAAAATGCATCAACTGTATTTGAAATAAATAGAGGCAAGAGTAGTACAGAAATGGAACAAATGAATGCAGTCTAGTTTCACTATAGTGGAGGTGACAATGATGTATGAAAGATAACCTGAGAGTCCTTGGAAATGGTGACTAATTAACTGCTTCACATGAGTTATCTGCATAAGGTAAAATGTTAATGTAGACATCTGATAATATCAGACCAGCCACTGAATTTGGAAAGCCAAATCAGAAAATGTATCATCTAAAGAAATTAAAAACAAAATGAAGATGGTGCTTAAAATGGCAGTCAGAAGAAAGAGGAAGCTGTTGTGCGTTGTGAATCAATCAAAATTAACAAGTTTGTCTTCTATAAGACACAACAGTTGACAGTACAATATATATGAATGACTGGAGAAAAGTTAGTGCTCTAGTAACTAACATCAGTGGAAACACTTTGGATGAGGCACTTAGTTGATTGGACAGAGCTGAGCTGGGTGATAGGTTGGACTGGATGATCTTGGAGGTCTCTTCCAACCTGGCTGATTCTATGATCCCCGATCAAAGAGTAAGAGAAGTATCATCCCAGCACAATAAATGATAGGCTTAAATGTGAAACCCTGGTATTTTTGGTGAGTTCTCACTTAATGGATTGACTACATAGTAAGTGCACCAACAGGAAGGACATGTGGACTGAATTTTTTACCAGAGCCCAGTAGATGAATTCAAGATTAAAATCTAAGTTACCATTTTCACATTCTATATGTTAACAGTGTGTGTATGAGTGGTGCATTATAATTAGTCTACTGCCTGACATTTGTGCCTAATTCTACACTTTTGGTAGCTGTTGGTCAAGCTTCTATAGTATTCAGCATTTATCAGTGATCTCTCAGATCTGTACTGAGTTGTTTAAATTAACACCTCATGACAATGCCATTTGCAATGGTTAGTTTATGTTGCTATCTGCCTATCAGTAAATGTATTCATAGCACTGGTCCATCTTAGAATACAATGAAGATGATATTTTTTAGCATCCAACCCTATCAACTCTTCTAGTTTTTCTACTTATTTCTGTAATAGTAGCAAAAATGGCTCTCTTCTATTTTTTTTTCCCCAAAAAAATCTATAATGGTGTGAGTTAGACATGTCTGTGCTGAAAACACCTGGCTTTGGGGCTTTAAATAGGACCTTTAACATTGTTATTTGTATTTAATTTTACGTAGCATTGAAATGTTACCTTGCCCTAAGCTGTAAAAGACACTGCTATCCTTTCCAGTAGCTACTTTTTAGCACCCTGTCCTTGACTTCATAATCCTCAAATATCAGGCTTGGAAATCTGCTTCTGGCAGAACAAGATCACTTCATCTTTGGGGTCACGTTTCAGGCTTTTGTTCAGTCACAAGTTTGGTTTGGATTTATCTTCAGTATGTCTACTTGAATATTCAAAAAATCATCAGCTAGTCTAATTTGTTATTTTTAAAGTCATGTAAAAGACTGATTTGCTTTGACAGGTGGATCAGAAACAGAATTGAAGCTATTTTATCTGGACCTAATTAAACAACCTTCATTACTGGCAGGTATGTGTTTGTGATGACTAGAAATTAGCTTGATTGGAATTAAAACTCAAAATATAAGGCACTGAATTGAGTTGTTTAGTTGTTTTTTGTTGTGGGTTTTTTTCTTTCTTTTCCCCCCTCCCCTTTCTTTTAATACAGTTTAAATATATATCTGTGAAGTACATTTTTAAATGTGACAAGTGTATGTCTAAATTTTAACTATCTTATCATGCCCAATTCCACTTTGTATTTTATGTTAATGACACTTGTCACAGATATTCATGAGGATATTGCCAGTACTTATAAAATGACACCACACCAGTTCTGAACTACAGGACTTTAATAAAACATTAGCAACAGTCTTCTTTCCTCTTGTAGGCACTCAATTGCTGCAGTATTTTGTGTGGTCTATTTGGGGTGAATTTCAGGCACGCAGATGAGTTCAGCATGAGGCAGATGCAATGCTTAAGCCCTCAAAGAGGATTTTAGTGGGCCTTAGAGTATTGGTCCTCCTTCGCCTTCAGAAAGTCCAGTTATCTCCAACTGGTAAATTAAACTCTGTCTGTTGAATCAAAGGAACACTCCTCACTGCCAATTGCAGCTCCAGCCTGTGGAATAGATGTCACACCTTTTCAGTGTCACTTGAATGGCACACTAAAGTAATTAAATCCTGTGATAAGTTTTGTCTGTTCAGTTTGCCTTCTCCTGTGAGGAAATCAGGCATAACTTTGTAGTAAAGTCTTCCAACGACCCTGGCTGTTCACCCAATCCAAACATGCTGCCTGAGAGTTTTAACACCTGCCTTAAAAAAGCTTGACTGTACACATACAGATCCATATTGCTGAGATACTTCAGTGCATAGTGCACTGCCAAGCACTTTCATATCATAGTTTTCTAAGGCTATTCTGATTATTGAGAGTTCAGGGTGAGGCATCTTGGAAGAGATTTTGCAGAGCAATTTGGAATTTGCTCTGAGTGACTTCTAAGCAGCTAGTTTGACAGCTTTTGGTGTGGATAGGATGTAACTGTGAAGAGCAAAGTATCACGTGGAGAGGAGAGAGGGGTATCATGGTGAACTAGCCCACATAATGCATATGATTTTCTTTCAAATAAGAAATGACAGTGAAGTAACAGAAATATAATATGTTTATTTGTTTGTAGGTTCATAGAATAATTTTGTTGAAAAAGACTATCTTGGTTTCATGAAACTAAGCATGGCGTAAAGTATGTTAAAAGTCTAAATTACATTCCCGAGAGGCAGTTTGCCTTCTACCCTGTAGATAACCACTTTGCTGGTTAAAACAAACTGTCTGTATGGCCAGGCTGGAAAAGTGGTGGTAAATGGAGTTAAATCCAGTTGGTGGCTGGTCAAAAGTAGTGTTCCCTAGTCCTGGGGTCAATTCTCTTTGATGTCTTTATCAATGGCCTGAATGAGGAGATTGAGTACGCCCTCAGTAATTGTGTAGATTACACTGAAATGGGAGTGATCTGATTGATGGTAGGAAGGCTGTGCAAAGAATCATAGAATTAACAAGGCTGGAAAAGACCTCCAAGATCATCCAGTCCAACCTATCACCCTGTCCCATCCAGTCAACTAGACCATTGCACTAAGTGCGGCAGCCATTCTTCAACACCTCCGGGGACAGCGACTCCACCACCTCCCTGGGCAGCCCATTCCAATACCAATCACTCTCTCTGTGAAGAATGTCCTCCTAACATCCAGCCTAGACCTCCTCTGGCACAACTTGAGACTGTGTCCCCTTGTTCTGTTGCTGGTTGCCTGGGAGAAGAGACCAACCCCCACCTGGCTACAACCTCCCTTCAGGTAGTTGTAGACATCAATGAGGTCACCCCTGAGCCTCCTCTTCTCCAGGCTAAGCACCTCCAGCTCTTTCAGCCTCTCCTCACAGGGCTGTGTTCCAGGCCTCTCACCAGAGGGACCTGGACAGGCTGGAACGATGGACCAAGGCCACTTTTATGAGATTCAACAAGGCCAAATGCTGGGTCTTGCGCTTGGGTCATAACAACCCCAAGCGATGTTACAGGCTTAGGGGCAGAGTGGATGGAAAGCTGCCCAGTAGAAAAAAACCTGGAGGACATTGATTGACAGCTAAACACAGGCCAGCAATATGTGCTGGTGGCCAAGGCAAACAGCATCCTGGCCTGTATCAGAAATGATTGTCCCCCTGTACTCAGCACCTTAAATATTGTGTTCAGTTGTGGGCACTCCAGGAAAGACACCGAGTTGCTGGAGTGTGTCTGGAGAAGGGCAACAAAGATGGTGAAAAGTCTGGAAAACAGATCTTGTGAAGAGTAGCTGAGGGTACTGGGGTTGTTTAGCCTAGAGAAAAGGAGCCTGAGGGGAGACCTCCTTGCTCTCTACAGCTACCTGAAAGGAGGTCATAGTGAGGTGGGTGTCAGTCTCTTCTCCTTAGTAACAGATGATAGGATAAGAAGAAATGGCCTCAAATTGCACCAGGGGTGGTTTAGATTGGATATTAGAAGAAGCTTCCTCACTGAAAGGGTTATCAGACACTAGAATAGGCTCCCCAGTGAGGTGCTTGAATCACCCTCTCTGGAGGTGTTTAAAAGACACAGAGATATGACACTAAGGGACGTGATTTAGTGCCAGACTTGATAATCGAGTTAGATAATGGATTTTCTTAAAGATCTTTTCCAACCAAAACAATTATATGATTCTATGAAAGATGTGGAAAATTCTGTATTAGAAAGGTAGCTCCTTGGGACAGGACATCTGATGAAATTCAAACTATTCCATAGTTTGCTGGAAACTTAGTGTGCTTTCACATCCTTGCTGGGATATGAAGAAAGGTATTTCACATAACATTTTGCTAATTTGACTTGCAAGCCTTGTCTTTGTGCAATCACAAACATCTGTTTGAAAAACTCCTGTGCATTAATTGTATTCTCTTACACATTGTTCAGTGCCTGTGAACCTCATTCCGTAATGACTTGTGCACTAGTTAACAGGGAATTCATTTAGACAGAGAAGTGAAACAAACCAACAAAGAGTGCACATATCATTAGTTTCATCCCTCAGATATTGCTTTACCCATATGCATTTGGCTAACTGTGATCAATGTGCAGACCACGAAAACAGACAGAACTAGCTGAAAAAAAAACAACTTGTTCCTCTTTAAGAAAAAAAAAAAAGAACACTTTTCCAATTGATTTAGTGCTTCATAAATTAGCCTAGGGACAGCTTTAAATTGTGCTCTTATTATGCATACAGGATTCTACTCATCTAATAATTTTGCTATTCAATAAAATGAAAAAAAGAAAAAGGCGCTTTGAATAGCAACCAAACATGCCATAAAAATACACTACCCACACTCAGCAAAGAGTGAAAATGTAAATGAATGGATTGAAAACGTCCTCAGTATGATTTCTCTCTTGTTGACTTTCCAATTTAATTTTTCATGGGGAAAAAGATGCACTGGGAAACAGAGTGCATGATCTACAAGTAGGAGTTTAGGGAAGTCATTATATACCCATTAGTTATGTGCATTTATTAAATCTGTCTGGTAAAATTAAGGGAGCTGAAATTGTATGTATTTATTTCTATCTAGTGTACCTGCTGTATCTCCTATGCTAGTCAGCATCTAAGATAAGTGAATTAGCTGGCTGTATTGATGAGCAGAAGCTTTGAACTGGGAAGGATACATCCACTGAAGGAACTCTCCTGAGATTCTGCAGTTGTGGTCCCTGGGTGAGTTTGGGTTTCTATCCATTATCATTTAAAGATCAAAGTATTTCATGAATATCTTTCAAAAAGTATAGGAAAGATAAACAGCATTTTCATTCAAGCTCTAGGAAATCCTCTAGGCTGTCCTGGAAAGGGTCATTAAATCTGTCTGTAGTTATAGTGTTTGGCCAGTGCATAGTCCTAACAGCCTTTACTATAAGATCAGTTTTTCATACCCAAAGGCCCACGATGGTGAGAATATTTATTTACTTAGATACTAACTTAATCAAAGGAAAGCCAGAAGAGTTCCTCAGACTGCGTATCTTGGCCTGAGTCTTTCTAGTCTGTGCCCTAGGGCTTCTAATAAGTACCCCAAACCCTCTTATATTAACCACTTGTCCCAGTTTAGACTTACTGGTATGCATGGGAGATGCCAGGATTTGCACCTTAAGTTTTCACTGGCCCAGAAAAGAATACAAATAGTATCAGTAATAGATGGGACTGGGGACTTCTGCTGATACTGCTCCTTGCTTTTGATGTGTCTATTCTAGTAGCATACAAATGCAATTAATGAGCATGAGGAGAAGAAAAACAGTGGACAAGTAAATACTTGTTACAGACCACTTGGTCCACTCTGGCATGGTAACTCAATAGAGTTAGGACTACATTTTCTTTCTAAAAAATGCTTCTAGATATGGATGCTTCAGTACTGCCTTGGCTATCTGTCTAAAGATTCAGTAAAAGGACTTTCTGAGCATAATGTGAATGACTCACAGCCTGTAAAGAGAAAATCAGTTAGACTGCACATAATATAGCCCCAGTTCTATCATTCCCTTCTACTTTCAGGCACCTTCCCATTGAAAGTGGCCATGATAGTAGAGGCTGGTGTCATAACAGTGTGGAGCTATTGCCAAAGCTGGAAACATTCCCCAAATATTTCACATATTCTAGTGGGAATAAAATGTTTATTGTCTTTCTGGCATATGTTATTAGAAGCAAATGATCTGGTTGAAAACACATTTTTTTTTTCCTCTAGAAATTAGCAAACCCATTACTCCTCTAAGTAAACTAGAAACTAGTTTAAACTAGTCTTACTGGCTGCTCTTACTGGAAATAGTTACATTCCTACAAGTGCTGACTAAGCACAGCACAAAGAGCACACAGGTCTTTAAAAGAATCTTTGAAAGAACAAAACTCTAGTTTTGGCAATTACAGCCCTAGTTTATATGAATAGCAGGCTATGAAACTACCTCATAGTACCAGAAGTGCCTTCTGTGGTCTTTTGCACTTTTTTAAAAGCTTCCTTCTCTAGAAAGAGAAGGTGGCAATTGATGGACAAGCTATTGTTGATATCCTGTTCCTTTTCCTTCCCATTCATCTAAAATTGGTTGAGAAATTTACAAGTGAAGTTTCAACCCTGGCTTGTAAAGGAAAGTAATCCCTATCTTTTCCATCTACCTTCCTTAAGTTTCAGTGCATCTGTGGGGTGCCACTACCTTTGATTGGGATGGCCAGTCAAGTTACACAGCTGATAGCTTTGCTTTTGGTATGAAGTGCATTGTCTTGCTGTTGCTGCTCCTTCTGTGTCTCCCTCGTAGTGCTGCATCTGTTTTCTAGGGATCTGGCCTCACTGCGTTAGTGATTTTATGAAGTATTTGTTAAGGGGAGGTATATTTTTTTCAGCTGCCCATACTGTTCTGATGCCTGGTGGCCCCTGTAAATGGTTGCTCTATGAGCATGGTCAGAATGATGAATTTCATGAAATTCCACAAAGGCAAATGTAAGGTCCTTCACCTGGGTCGGTGCAATCCCAAGCACAAATCCAGGCTTGGTGGCGAATGGCTGAGAGCAGCCCTGAGGAAAAGGACCTGGGGGGTCTGTATTGATGAAAAGCTCAACATGAGCTGTCAGTGTGCATGCAGCCCAGACAGAAACTGTGTGCTGGGCTGTATCAAGAAAAGTGTGGCTAGCAGGGCAAGGGAGTGGAGTCTCCCCCTGTACTCTGCTCTTGTCAGTCCTCTCCTGGAGTATTGTGTACGGTTCTAGAGCCGCCCACACAAGACATTGAACTGTTGGAGTGAATCTAGAGGAGGGCCACGAAGATGCTCAGAGGGCTGGAGCAGCTCTGCTATGAGGACAGGCTACAGGAGTTGAGGCTCTTCAGTCTGGAGGGGAGAAGGCTTTAAGGAGATCTTGTAGCCTTCCAGTATTTGAAGGGGGCCTACAGGAGGACTGGGGAGGGACTATTTACAAGGTCTTGTAAAAGACAAGGAGTGATGGGTTTAAAGTGACAGAAGGGCGAGTTAAACTAGATGTTAGGAAGAAGTTCTTTACAGTGAGGGTGGTGAAACACTGGAACAGGTTTCCCAGAGATGATGTGGATGCTCCCTCCCTGTAGGTTGTTCAAGGCTAGGTTAGATGAGGCCTTGAGCAACATGTTCTAGTGAGAGGAATCCCTGCCTATGGCAGGGGGGTTGGAATGGGATGATCTTTGAGGTCACTTCCAACTGAAACCATTCTATGTTGGGGAAATTTTGTGTGCATTAATGAATAATTTTGTTTCTTAGGAATTGTTCTGGCCTCTAGCCTACAGACATCCTCCCTCTTTGTCCCAAAGGATATTTTGGAAAATTAAACAGTTGCAATAAGCAATACTGAGGAGGACTTGCCTCTGAGGATCTGAAATTGCCTGGGAGGAGGGATACCTAACTCCACTGATTTCTCCAAATCTAACAGGGAAATTGACAGTCTGTCCTTTGTATCACAGGAATGTCTGGATTTACTAGGCTGAGGGGCAGCAGCATGAAACCTCCAGCTTGCTGCATTCTGTGTAGGCTTGGCAGTGCTCTGCAGGCACCCATATGATGAACTATGTTGAGGTGATAGACAGGTGCCTAAAATTTGAAGGCTGTCAGGTGTTGACCAGACACCAGGATGCTTCACATGGTTACAATTAAGCAGTTTCCAGACTTGCTACCGGTAGAATTTCAAGGTCCTTTGGTAAAGTACTGCTAAAGAACAGTGGTTTTTAAAAATCCCAGTGACATTTAGAGAATGGATTTAAGATTCTAAATCTCTTTTACCCTCAGTGTGATGCTGGTAAGTAAGAAATTCCTGTTCTTACCTAATGTCTACCTGGCAGTCTCCTGGAGGTGCTCCTCAGAAGGTCTTATCATTAAGTGATGCAGAATTCTAAGGAATAAAACTTTCTACCTTCCACCCATTTTCACACACCAAAGCATTTCTCTGAATTAGTTTCCTCATTCCAGTCCAACAGCTGTGGTAATGCTAGAAGTATTTTAGGATGACATCCAAACCATAGTTCTCCTTTACTCCAAATGATCAGTACTGTGATGCTCAGTTACCAGAGAAACACAAAACCATGTATGAGTAGTACAGGGATCTGATAATGCAATGAAATGCCTGAAAATGAAGGACCTTTATGAAAATGCTGTTATCTGCATGCATTAGGTTTACAGTGGTACTTTAAGGATATGAAATAAACTTAAAGAGCATTTAGGAGTATTTCCTGAATATAATTGACTATTTAACAAATGAAGCTTTTTAAAAAAAGAGAGGTCTCTTGCCATTGTTCCAACCATGACTCATTGCTGGCATCCATTTTCCCTGGAGTAACAGGAATCAGGGAATTCAGAATGTGAGTTAAGAGTCCTACATAAATTATGTCATATCTAGTAACATGACCTTCTGAAGCAGCCATATGTGCTGCGAAGTTTCTTGTAGTTCTTGTGTTGTCATTTTTTTCTGACAGGGCATCAGAATGAACTCTTCTAAAATTCAAAAAAATCAGGAAATTAAGAAAAAAAAAAAGGAAAAGGAAAGTTATACCCTTCTGAAATTGAAAGAATAAACCCCAACAGTGAATTTTGCCTTTTCTGAATGTGTAAAAGGCAATTAGATCTTTTCATTATGGGCATGCAAAAGAGATTGTCTGGGCTGAGATGGTGTAAGGGAAGTACATATGGTGTGAACTCAGTGATTGGAACTTCAGGGGTGTCAGAGTAGTATTCAAATACTTGGAAGAGGTCAAACTCTTCAAATAGAGCATTTTATCCTATTCAGTCACTGGCTAACACATAACAGTTCCTGTGGCATGATGATTATTACCTCCATTTGCTGAAGTTCCTTGGCTACTTCTGAGACTGCTTGTGTAGACACATTACTATACTAAAACGTAACTTCTTTCTTTTGCTGTGTGCTGCAGCAGACACACTGGAGGGAAGGGATGCCATCCAGAGGGACCTGGACAGGCTGGAGAGGTGGGCACAAGCCAACCTCTTGAGGTTCGAAAAGACCAAGTACAAGGTCCTGCATCTGGGTCAAGGCAATGCCAAGCACAAATCCAGGCTGGGCAGTGCCTGGCTGGAGAGCAACCCTGAGGAGAGGGACTTAGGGGTGCTGGTGGACAAGAAGCTCAACATGAGCAAGCAGTGTGCACTTGCAGCCCAGAAAGCCAACCAGAATCTGGGCTGCATCAGGAGAGGTGTGACCAGCAGGTCAAGGGAGGTGATTCTTGCTCTCTGCTCCACACTGGTGAGACCCCACCTGGAGTACTGCAACCAGTTCGGGAGTGCCTATTACAAGAGGGATATGGATGTGCTGGAACATGCCCAGAGAAGGGCCATGAGGATGATCAGAGGGTTGGAGCACTTCTTCTAGGAGGACAGACTGAAAGTTGGGGTTCAGTCTGGAGAAGAGGAGGCTCCAAGGTGACCTAATTGTGGCCTTCCAGTATCTGAAGGGGGCCTAGAAAAAAGCTGGGGGGCACTTTTTAGGCTATCAGGGAGTGACAGAACTAGGGAGAATGTAGCAAAGCTGGAGATGGGCAGATTCAGACTGGACATGAAGAGGAAATTCTTCAGCATGAGCCTGGTGAGAGGCTGGAATGGGTTGCCCAGGGAGGTGGTTGAGGCCCCATCCCTGGAGGTGTTTAAGGCCAAGCTGGATGAGGCTCTAGACAGCCTGATCTAGGGTAGAGTGTCCCCCAGGGGTTGGAACTAGATGATCCTTGTGGTCCCTTCCAACCTTGATTCTATGATGCTATTCTATTCCTACTGATTCTACGATTCTATTGTATGATTTTCCATTTGACACAAGTATAGCACAAAAATATATGGCACAAAAATTCATTTCCTCTAATACATCCAATTGAAATAATGGCACTGAATGACAAACAGATCCACCACCACCACCAAATGTAATTAATTTGCATCCTAAATACCTGACTAAATCTTTGCAGGTAAGTGGTAGCTGGGTAATCCGCCTATTAATTTCTTCATTTCTATCCAGTCTCTAGTTAATAATCAATAGTCCTCTTTCCTAATGAAGAAATGGCCTTGACACCATGGCCTTTGTGCAGTATTAAAATAACATTGATTGTTACCATTATCATATGTCCTTGATATACTGTATAAGGGCAAGGATATCAGTCTTACAGTGGGGGAACAATTAACAAACTTGGAAAAAACATATTTGTGATTGGCTGAAAAGGTGCACACGTTTTTCTGGGAAAAGATATGTGACCTCATTGCTGTCTACAACTACCTGAAGGGAGGCTATAGCCAGGTGAGGGTTAGTCTCTTCTCCCAGGCAACCAATAACAGAACAAGGGGACAGTCTCAAGTTGTGCCAGAGGAGGTCTAGGCTGGATGTTAGGAGGAAGTTCTTGCCAGAGAGAGTGATTAGCATTGGAATGGGCTGCCCAGGGAGGTGGTGGAGTTGCCATCCCTGGAGTTGTTGAAGAAAAGACTGGATGAGACACTTAATGCCATGGTCTAGTTGATTGGCCAGGGCTGGATGATAGGTTGGACTGGATGATCTTGGAGGTCTCTTCCAACCTGGTTGTTTCTATGATTCTATGTGGGAAAGAGTTAATGAAATGTCATATATTCCTTCTGTCTCCAAATATAAATAATAGACAGTCTTCCCAAAGATGTATGGAAGATGTTTGAAGACATATGAAAGTGCTCTATGTCATAATCTAGCTGGAGATGTGGCTTGTGTTTCTCCTTGTTGTATTGGACATCTCCAGTGAAAAGATTGTTCTCACCTTGTAGTTGGTCATTTCTCCTTTCTGTGCATAGGCTGAACTCATACCAATTTTAGTGGTGGAGGAACTCTGTAACACATCAACTACAGTAACTCGGTTTTCATTTTTTTATTTTACACTTTTCTATTTGTCTCCTCCCACTGTTAGTAGAGTTTCAAAACTTTTATCTAAAAAGCAGGAGCTACTTTTTTTTTTTTTTTTTTTTTTTTTTCCCCTTGAGAGAAATCAAAATATTAACTGAATCCTCTTGGACTCTGTAAGTAGAACTTCAGGACATTTTTCATCAATGCCGTACTACAGACCAGAGCATGGTCTATATTTGGATCTTTTGACTAAGGTACAATATCTAATTTAAGAAAATAATAGTACTGTAGATCTTACTTTACTATTCTTTCATAATAATAAGGTCTTTTTCTGCTTCCAGAATTTATACCTTACTATTAAATAAGGAAAATCTTGTACAGTAGGTGTAAAATTACATCACTGTCAAGCCATTATTAAAAAAAAAAAAAAGAAGAAAAAATCAGGGGTCTTGTGCTAAGATTAAAAACCAGAAACGTGTTACACTTAACACATTAATTCTACTGCAGAATGATGGTACTCACTGGCAAGTCTTCTGCAGCAATCTACAGAAGCTCCAACTTTGTTTGATGCTGCAAAGTTGTTTAAATTTGACATTTTTGTGTCGTGAATGTCAAGGCTTTTGGAAATGGCATTAAAAGAAGGACTTCTGAATTTTGTCAGAACAGGTTATGGGAATTCATACCTTTGCTCTGAAACAGAAACAAAATGCCCAAGTACCTTTCATTTTGTACTTATAGGTAGACTTATGTTAATGGGGAAGAGGAATTTATACTTTTTTTTCCTTTTAGAGTTGATAAATACAATTATAATCATCATAGAATCAACCAGGTTGGAAGAGACCTCCAAGATCATCCAGTCCAACCTAGCACCCAGCCCTATCCATTCATCTAGACCATGGCACTAAGTGCCTCATCCAGGCTTTTCTTCAACACCCCCAGGGACGGTGACTCCACCACCTCCCTGGGCAGCCCATTCCAAGGGCAAATCACTCTCTCTGGCAAGAACTTCCTCCTAACATCCAGCCTATACTTCCCCTGGCACAACTTGAGGCTGTGTCCCCTTCTTCTGTTGCTGGTTGCCTGGCAGAAGAGACCAATCCCCACCTGGCTACAGCCTCCCTTCAGGTATTTGCAGACAGCAATGAGGTCCCTCCTGAGCCTCCTCTTCTCCAGGCTAAACAACCCCAGCTCCCTCAGCCTCTCCTCATAGGGTTTGTGTTCCAGGCCTTTCACCATCTTTGTCCCCCTTCTCTAGACATGTTCCAGCACCTCAACATCTCTCTTGAATTGAGGGGCCCAGAACTGGGCACAGTACTCAAGGTTTGGCCTGACCAGTGTTGTGGACAGGGGAAGAATAACCTCCCTCATCCTACTGGCCACACTGTTCCTGATCCAGGCCAGGATGCCATTATACCCAGGTGCATTATATCAACACAGGTTATGTACTGCAAGCGCAAGCAGAGTGTGCACAGTTTACACTAGTTCCTTTGTTGCTATGTGGCCTACAGACTGCATGAGAGGCAGTGTGGGTGTGATGAGAGGGTGAGACCATGGCTGCCTGGGCAATGGGTGCCTGGAAAATGGAATAAGCTTACGCTTTTTTGAGAACCCTAAACCAGGCTATAAGATGTTTAGTGCTTTGTGTGTGTATATAAAATACAACTTGATGTTTAAAGTTACTAAAAGCAATTTTTATTAACCATTCTCAAAACCATTTTGTGTATGGGCTGGGTTAGCTAACCATAGTCTGTGTTTCTCTACACGAGCATGGTGTTTCACCGTAGAGAAGAGCTGCAGTAGCTGTATGTTCCTTTGCTGATTGTCATAAGAGGGACAGATTCCTAAATAATTGTCATTAGGTTATTTTAAGACTATTCCATTTATAGCTTAAATATTAAGTATTTTATAGAAGTTTGGACACCTGAAGGTGTTTAATGTTGAAGTATGATACACCTGAGCCTCTTCCTTCAAACGCTGCTTTGATTTGCAAAAGTGAATAAATAACAAGACTCTTAACAGTTGGTTTTGTGACTTCTCAGTGCTATTTATAAGAGGAGTAAGAGCAGCTATTATTATCTATACAAATATTTGGCACTGCATGGCCTTGATACGCAATTGTGTCTGTTCAAAGAATGTCTAGTGAACAAAGGAACTGGTCTCGGGGCATGATTGTTATCCTGAAGCAACTAAAGGATACAAGCCTTGTCACTTCTTGTCTCATTTTCATTAAGAAAATCATGTGGTTTAGCTTTAGGGGGGTGATGAATCAACCATGTGACTAAAGGCAGGTGGCCATCTTAAAGCAGCTCTTATCTCTATTAAGTAAGAATTAAAAGGAGGGGCTGGGGGTGGGTGTTCAGCTCCATAAAATGTTCACTCAGTGGGCTGCCATGAAGTAAATATTTTCACAAACGTATTATTTACTACTGGGGAAGCTTTTCTCAGAGAAGGCAGATAAATGTGCTTGCTATGGGAGCTTTATGGCCACTACAGGCCCAACTGTCATTCCTTCGGTACTTCCTGTCAGTCTGACTAAACTCTGTCATCCTTCAACCCAGTTTAAATTAACAGGTAATTTGTAAATGTCACTTCAGGTTAGGCCGCTCATTTTGTTTCTACTCTACCAATGCAAAGTCTAGGACTAATTTTTCTTGTCTTCTTTTAATAGGATTTTCATTTATAAATAGAATTATGTTCTGAAAATAAATTACAGTAAGTGATGCACAGAACTGGTAGCAGCAGCACTTTCATAGAATTTCAAGCACCTACATCAGAAGAGATTAATAAAAACACTTCAAAGGCTAAATTCTATTTAAGCAGAAGACAGCTTTTGGTTAATATTTAATCTGAGTAACTGAGATCTTGGTTGAAAATATAATTTTTTAATATCTAAATTAATTTGCAAAACAAAACCATTAATTTTGCCTGAGAGCTTTCATAGTGCAAAAGTTTCAGTAATTTATTTGAAAAAAAAAGGAAGTTAAAAATGTAATTCTGTAGTAAAAGTCCCTATTTTAATATGGAATTTATTCCTAATGCAATATATTATATTTGATCAGCAGTACTGCTTTAAGTCTTTACTTTTTTAATGACTGCTAATGTGGTGCATTAAATAAGGAAAAGAATCAGACTTTTCATGAGGGTTTTTAATTTGCAAAAGATATCTCTTTTAGGTTCAATGGTAAAAAATAAGTATTATCCATTTCTTTAAAGGTAGTATACAAATGAAGTGAGTACAATTTCACTGTAAGATAGGTGTGCAGGATTGGATCTCCTACAGTATTTTTCATTGGCATAGTTTTTGAAATGCTGTTAGCATGTACGCTTTGGTTGGTCACCTCCTAGCAATCACATCCCCCAAGGGAGATGGGGAAGCTGTTTACATTGTGAGGCTCCTAGGACATTCTTGGCAAAGCTGGCAGCCTGTGGCATGAACGGATTCACTCTGATATGGGTCAAGAACTGGCTGAAGGGCTGGGCCCAGAGAGAGGTGGTGAATGGTGCCACATCCAGTTGGCAGCTGTCACTAGTGGTGTTCCCCAAGGATCAGTGCTGGGACCAGTCTTGTTCAGTATCTTTATTGATCATCTGGACAAGGGGGTTGAGTCCAGCATCAGTAAGTTTGCAGATGTCACCAAGCTAGGAGCAGATGTCAATCTGTTGGAGGGTAGGAGAGCCCTGCAGAGGGACCTTGACATACTGGATGAGACCAATGGGATGAGATCTAACAAGGCCAAGTGCAGAGTTCTGCGCTTTGGCCACAACAACCCCAAGCAGTGCTACAGGCAGGGGACAGAGTTGCTGGAGAACAGCCAGGCAGAAAGGGACTTGGGGGTACTGGTAGATAGTAGCTGAACATGAGCCAGCAGTGTGCCCAAGTGGCCAAGAGAGCCAATGGCATCCTGGCCTGGATCAGGAACAGTGCGGCCAGTAGGACAAGGGAGGTTATTCTTGCCCTATACGCAGCACTGGTCAGGCCACACCTTGAGTCCTGTGTCCAATTCTGGGCTCCTTAGTTCAAGAGAGATGTTGAGATACTGGAATGTGTCCAGAGNAGCCTGGCTGAGGCACTTAGTGCCACGGTCTAGTTGACCGGATGGGACTGGGTGCTGGGTTGGATGATCTTGGAGATCTCTTCCAACCCTGACTGATTCTATGAGTCCATGATTCTCTTCTATTCTTCTGCTTTCTGGTGGTAGGATCCATCAAGGACAACTTCCATCTTTTTAACAGAAAGAATTGGAATGGAATCTCAACACCTTCTTTGCCTTGGAAAAGTGTTCTAGGCTTGGGCAGGGTTTTGACTGTCCCCTCATAGCAAAACCCATTGTCTAATCCCTTCTTTTGACTTCAATAGTAACCGAACTCAGATTTGTGAGGTTTGCAAGCCAAAATTCAGTTCTTTCACTAACCTCTTTCCATGTTTATTTCATGCTCTTCTGCTGTTATCCCATTCACTTCTTGTCTGCATGCTCTCACTCTTGTTATCTTATTTCTCCTCTCATTCTTTATGTTAAAGCCTTTATCTGGATTTTTGTGACTCTTTTTTTTTCTTGTTGTGTTCCTGATTTTGTCCAGCAAGTCCCTTTTAATATTCTATCACCACAGAGAAGTGTTCTGTAGTAGTTGCAGAGGTAGTTCATGGGAGATACATAACAACCGGAGTATCTGGAAGACAAAGGTATTCATTGTACAGTGAAGTAGTAGCAAGGATTCTTCTCAGTGACTTGGTGAGCAGAAATTCAAGAAGCATAGCAAAAAGGTTTGGCACTGGGCCACTAGTGATGTGTGATTATATTGCCTGCTGCTCTAGTAATTAACATATAAGAGATGTCTACATGGGAGATTGAAATATGACACAAGTTAACTAACTTTTGGTTAAAGAGTTGGATCCCTTACATTGGTTTCCTTGCAACTGTGTTTTAAGGTTCCACTCAAACAACATCTGTATTGTTTAAAATCTCATGCCTGGATCCTAGTTAAACTTGTAAGCACATCATAAATGTATTTAGACTGTTGCTGTAAAGGCTATTTCAGTTGGTTTAAAAATGACATCTTTAGTGACAGTAGCAGTGTCAGAGAGCCTGGTATCAAATACTGAAAAAGCAATTTTCATTGCATTAATACCAACTTATTATTAGAAACATAATGTTCTATGTAAATATTAACTGTTTAGTTTAAACATTAAAGGTCTTACTTTGAATGTTACATTAGCATTGATGTGGGAAGAGTCTAGGTCTTGAAAAGAGTGGCATGGTGTAATAAGTACTAACCAAAGTTCTCCCACTCTGGTTCTTAATAATTAGTAGAAATGCATGTCAAATTGGAATGTCATCTATTTTCTTGTGCTTTAGTGGAGTTAGGCTGTAAATGCAGAATTAGTCTAATTTTACACATAACTTAGCATGGTTTCATGAACTGAAAAACTCAGATTTGTTACATTTTCCCATTGTATGACATGCAAAAGGTTTTGTGCGAAGCAGAAATAAACTTGGATCTTCTCTGCGTGGCCTAATGTGAATCAATAGAAGTGAATACGATGGAACTTAGGAAACTGACCTTTGTGTGAACCAGCTGCTGGTGTTCATGAAATTCGAACTAAGACTTGGTTCTGGAAAGACTGTGAAAGAGCTAATATTCTGAAATGCTGACAAAAAGGAATCCACTGTGAAATAAATGCCTGTCGGCCTGTCTGACCATCAAAATTAAAGCAGAGAAGTAGAAATTTATTGCCACCTGTCCCAGAGACAAATATGCGAGATAGATGTGCACTGCCTTCTCCAGGGTGACATCTGGAGTAGCACTTATTGTCTATCAAAGTTATTGCAAAAGGAACTGCTGTGTCAGTTGCCCTAATTCCACTTAAATACATGGAAATTCTTTCAGCAATTAACTGAGCAGTACTTTGGATGATTCTTAGGGGTTTTTGTGTTCACTCTACATCAAAACTACAGGGAAAATGGGGTAAGATGCACATTTCTTTTTAAATCAGACTACTTTTTTCCCATTTTTTTTGTTATTTTTAGTTTACTTGAGAAGGTCAAATGAGTATGCACTTGACATTAATTACAAGGAAAGAGCTCTATGGAGGTCTATCTATGAGGCCATGGTAAAGGTCATTATGAGGACACAGCAGCCCCTGGATGTAGTTCCCAATATTTCCAAAAATGCAGCAATATTGAATCTTCAGTCCTGCATTTTTGCAGACTGGTGATGTGTCAAAAATTCAGAAGATTGTGATTTCACTAATTTATATTTTTTTAAAAAAATTCTTATTTTTTCTTTCTGTAAGAAACTGTGGTCAGACTGAGGGATCTGGGGTCGTTCAGCCTGGAGAAGAGAAGGCTCTGGGGAGATGTAATTGCCACCTTCCAGTACCTGAAGGGGGCCTGCAAAAAGGCTGGAGAGGATCTGTTTATGAAGGCCTGCAGTGATAAGAGGAGGGGCAGTGGTTTGAAATGAGAGGAGTAGATTTAGATTGGATGTTGTGAAAAAGTTCTTTATAATGAGGGTGATTGAGCACTGAGGCAGGTTGCCCAGATTGGTGGTTGAGGCTCCATCTCTGGAGATATTCAAGATGAGGTTCAACGAGGCTCTGAGTGACCTGATCTGGTCAAAGATGTTCCTGCTCACTATAGGAGTGTTAGACTAGATGCCCTTTAGAGGTCCCTTCCAACTGGGGTGATTCTGTGATTCTGTGTCTCTTTATGCCGAAGATGTGTATGTTCCCAAGAAGTCACAGCACACAACCTAACAGGTGTTTTTTACATATGATTCCTTTTCTCAAATCTGGAACACACTTTATGAGTTTCACTTTTTTTTATTAGAGAAGTTGAAGGTTTTGTTTTTAGATACAAAATGATATGACATTCCAATAATATGGCGCTATCTCAACATCTATGTAGCAGCACTGAACAATGTCTATGTGTGTGTGTGCTGTAGCTGTAGTGTTTATTTGCTACACATTTCTCTATGACAGATCAGTCTTTTAGATACAAAATTAGTGGTAATTTCATTTAAGATTATACTTAAGATTGTGTACTCATTTTATAGAATCAGCCTTAAAATGTTTTGAAGTACTGGCCCTGTGCTGAAGATTCACTTTATTATTGGGACTAGTTGATAACTTCAAGTTAAAGTGATACAAACAAATATACACCTTATATTGTTTTACATGAGTTTTTCAACACTGATTTTTAGCACCTCGCTTTCCAGGGTCCAAACAGAATCCTTCTGGCTGATTAACAACATGCTTGAAGGGAGCAGTTATTCCATACAAAGGAAGACATAGGCTAAGACTCTCTCAAGTTTGCTATCTAGTACTGGGAGATTTGAAGCATTAGGTTTAGCAAATAACTAACAGTTGAGACAGATGAGCTCAATCTTCCTCAAAGCTGTTGTGTTAGACTGAGACAAGGCTGCTTCCATGTACAAATGAAAAGTTTATCTTTGCAAGCAGGACTGCTATAGTTTGACTATTTTTCAATTAAAAGCTGTATTCTATAGTGCATTGAGTCTGTCACCGTGAAAAATGAAGGCTGATCGTTAATAATACTGCTCTATAATTATTGCTATTATACAGTTCAGATACCTCATGAGGATGTGATCCTCTGTTTCTATTTGATTTTTGTATAGACCATAGAAGAAGCAATTCTTGAGCTGTAAGGTGGGTAAGCTAAGTATAAGACTTGTGCAAGTAGATTCAGAAAGCTTTTCTGTTGTGGTTATTGATGGTGTTGTTGAAAACAATCTGTCATGGTGAGAGCTACCCCTTTTTGCCCTTATATTCCATGCTTATTTTCTCAGTTTGACATATTAGGTGTTGAATGGCTAAAAGTGAGCTTTCTTGTTACAGGATCTTTTAAATATTAGCTCAAAAAGATTTTTCAATTTTTTTTTTACTGTTTTCTTAAATTTCTAGAGAGTTTAATAAAAAAATCTCAGCACAAGCTTCTTGAAATATATTCAAAACAGAGAATTACAAAATCCTTCTGTAGAATATTTAAAATGTAATTTTAGAGTGAAGTAATTACTTGGATAGTCCTATGGTAGGAGGTTTAACAACTTTTTCCTAGGAATATACAATTATGAATTGAAGAGGACAAGAAATTGCTGTAGATGTGTTCTCCTTCAGCATCATCCACCTTAGTGAACTGATGACAAGTGCATGCTTGTAGTAAGAGACATAATTCAAGTTTAAATGCTTATTCTCCAGCCAGATGACTCATAAAGGTGTAAAAATATCTATCTGTGTTGGGCCATCCATTTACAAAAGACATCAGTTGACATTCTTGCCTCAACCTAGACAGCCAGAACCCATTTTAAAGCCCCTTTCACTAGCTAATGGAAATAATTAGATAGAAGAATTCCATTTTGTTTCAGAATTTTGCTGAAAGTATTCTACTATTTCAGAGAATAAAATGAGGGGAAACACATTTGTCTGTGTTCATTAAATGACTGTCTCACTGCTTCATGGAAGGAGTAAGGACTTGCCATTTGGTAGCAGTGATAAGCATGTCAGGGTGTGGTTTTCATTGTCATCATGAAGGAAGCATGAAAGGTTGGCTAATTCATCACCTACTATAAAAAAATCCACTCAGAGAGAGTTGTTGGAGTTCATCAGCTATGTTCTTTAAATTTTGTTATTTTTTTCCCCTTTCCTGTGGCAAGATTTAATCTCTTAGCTGAGTGTGGAGAGTACCAATATTCCTCCCTTCCTCAGAGCTGCTGCAGCAGAGCAGGCTTTTCCTACAGCTATGCTGCCAGCACTGAAAGTCAGACACTTAGGCTCTTGGACACCAAAACTGGGAGTGAGAATTTTATTATCTCAGTGCCCTCCTGGGACCCCATTTCAATACAATGAGAGTAGAAAAAGCGAGTTGGTAAGTTGTATATGGGAGCTGGAAGGAAATGACAGGAAAAGGGTGGAATGATGAGGCTGAGGTGAGGAACAGTAAATGTACGGAGCACTGTCACTAGGAAAGGAGAGAAAAACGCAAGACAGTTAAGGAGGCTGGCAATTGAATTGCTGTCCTGAAGAACTTATCTTGTGTCTTACTGAATTCTTACCTGACTGTCTTACCTGAATTCTTACCTTATGCCTGTTAAACTGGAGAAATCTGTTTTAAAAGCAGAGTAACTGAAGTCTACAACAAAAGCAGAACTCCCTCATTCCTCTTTGATCAAGAACTCCTGAGTCAGAAGAAGCTGGGAGGAAGAGTGAAAGGGAGACAGCTCTGCCATGGGCTGTTACCAGCCAGAGATATTTTGGCTTTTGCCTTTGTTTTAATGTAGTTTCTGCTAACAGAGGCTCATATCCTTAAAGTGTAACAGATCCTAGAAACTGGAGTACCATTCCTGAGCCAATGTACAAGAGGCCTCTGCCTCTTAGTTGTCTGTATATGTCCATGTAGGCAGAGAGGGAAGAGGAGAAAGTGGTCACCCTCATCCATGGCAAGAGCTTCCAACCCTGGAGTGCTCATTTGAAAGGGACTCCAAGAAAGTTGTCAGTACTCTGTGCAGTGTTTCCAGAGATGGAGCAGAGGCTATTGGTAAAAGTTAGTTAGAGTTAGCTAAAGCAATGAAGTGAGGATCACCACGAGCCACAGCTGGGGAGAGATGTGATATAGGGCTTGATGCCAGCAGGAGCCAGGCAGTGAGGGCAGCCAGAAGAAACAATCTACACCCTTCATGCAGACTGAGCTAAGCCTTGCTACTGAGCAAGAATGGGTTGCCTCGCACCAGGAGCTGTAGGAGAAATCAGCCTGCTGGCCCCTTGTGGACTCCTGTAGAAGAATGTAGGGTGTAAAGTTATGGTTTTATAAATTAGTCATCCCCTACCTATCTACATGGGATAGTTTTCTGTTCTACCTTTAATGAGAGTATGAATTGTTAAACTGCTGCTTTGCAAGTGAGGTAATTAGGTTTCTGATTGTAGCACCAGCAAACTTAGTGTAATTATCTCCAGGTTCATTATGATAGCCTGAGTTTTTGTTGTAATTCCCATAAATTTAAACCCAACCCTTGCTGCTGCCAATGGCAACAGTATTACACTTGTGTCAGCTGACCCAGAAGAAGTGTGTTTTCATTACCCCACAGAGGTATGCTCTGATTCAGTGAAGTGCTTCATAACTAGAATAGGTCAATAGGAAGAACTCTTGAACAAATACAGCGTTGCATAATGCTTAATAGTAAGGAGAAGCAGTGCGAGGCATCTCAGAAGAACCCAAGAAGAGCAGATATTTTTAACCTTATTAGCTCTGTGCCTCAGCTTCCCACTTGTAAAATGGTTTACAATTAAATGAACCAAAGGGATATTCTGAAAATAAATTCATTAATGTTAGAGAGATATTCAGATACTGTACCATGGAGGGTAATAGACTTTCTCACAAGTAAATGAAAATTCTGTGTTCTGTCAAATACAGTACAAAGAGAGTGTGCAGTGAGGAAGATTGGTGAGCTTTTTCTCAACAGTGAGTACAACAAAAGTATGGAATACTCACCATGCTCCTTTGTTTAGCACCATCTACTTAGGAAACTGACTGAAGTGAGCATTTCCTGTGGAATAATTTGATAACGTGATCATATAATTAAAAAGCACACAGTAAATCAGGAATTTAAGGGGGATGAATTAGGATTATATGAGTGTTAATGCTACCACAGTGAGCCACTTGCTAAGCATCCCTAAGAAAGGAAGAAACATGATAAAATGGTCATCATTCTTTTCCCCACTGCTCTTACTCTGTAGCAGGATCCTACAAGTTTGGGGTTTTTTTTCCATCAAAAAATGCTTCTACAGGCATAAGCTTTGTGACTACATACTCTGGAGAAGCAAGCTGACTACACGAGTCATTGCTTGTCCCTAGAGCAGAGGCATACCCAAGAACCTCCATCCCTTGTTGATGACAGCTGTGGGATGGAATGAGTGAGAGTGCTTTTCAGTTCATCGCACAGTTGGTATTTCCTAACCAAACCTTGCATTCTGCCAGGATAAATGGGGCAAGGTGACTAGCGCATCATAGCCATTTGCAGAACAACAGAGAGTATTATTCTTAAGTGGCACCCCTCAGGGTCTTGACCTGAAAAACTTGTTCTGAAAATTAACTAGATTAATAAAGCAAGGGCATGAGCTGTTGCGAGGCAAATTGTTTATCCATCTGACCCAGGTAGTTGCACTTAAATAGATATGAGAGGCAGCATTAAACAAAATGACCCAAACCAACAACTTCATGTATATTTGGCTGTAGCCAGATGGGGGTTGGTCTCTTCTCCCAGGCAACCAGCAACAGAACAAGGGGACACAGTCTCGAGTTAGGACGGGGGGAGGTATAGGCTGGATATTAGGAGGAAGTTCTTGCCAGAGAGAGTGATTTGCCATTGGAATGGGCTGCCCAGAGAGGTGGTGGAGTCACCATCCCTGGAGGTGCTGAAGAAAAGGCTGGATGAGGCACTTAGTGCCATGGTCTAGTTGATTGGATAGCGCTGGGTGCTAGGTTGGACTGGATGATCTTGGAGGTCTCTTCCAACCTGTTTGATTCTATGATTCTATGATTGATTCTATCTTGGTGTCCCTGTGTAGATTTCAAAGGAAATTAGGGAAGCAACATATTGAACTGTATTTCTTGGATTTAGTTGTGTTATGCTGCAGTTACACTTTGGATTTTGTATGCGACTTTACTGATTTGTGGTGTTGCACGTTCTTAAAAATATTCTAGTTAGAATGATAATGAAGTCAGATTGGGTTATAAACTCTTTCTGATACATAATAGAAAACTGGTTTAGATACGAGGACAGAAAATCAAGGAGATTTGATTTCCACCAAAGTCTATGCTAAGTAAAAGTGCATTGAAGTAATGCAAGTAGAGCACAGCACAGCTGAGGAAATGCTGGGAATGGGAATATGGGGCCTGTGTTCCTTAGTGATACATGCAGAGGGGGCATAGATGTGGATCTGGAGCAAGGCAAGGCTTTAGCTCACTCAGCTGCCCCTGCCTGGGTCCTTCTCAGTAGGTCTTAGCTAATCTGTGTATTTGTAGATGTAAGAATTTTGGCAACTTCACCAAAAACATGTTCTGTTTGATTTCACTGGTCATTTAAAGTAAGGAGACTCCAACATCATTCACGTTGAGAGCTGTTTGTGCAGCAGCTATTTGTGAAAAATATGTCATCTGCTTAAGAAAACTGCCACCGTTCAAGACTGAAAATAGGATACTGCATTAGCCAATTTGTGCAGAGAGCTTTTCTTTCAAATTTGTTGCTACCCCATGCTCAGAAGATAAAAACTACTAGCTGGTCTGGTCTCCTGAAATGCAAGTATCTAGCTGGAAAGAACAACTTGTATCAGCTGGGAAGATATAATTAAAGTTTCAGGCTTACTTCATACCCAGGTGGAGACTTTGAAAGACTTAAGGGAATTTAGTGCTAATCCTAACCTAGTATCTTCCAACCGATGACATGATGGGCAGCATGGAACTGTAATTGGAAGGGCATTGGAGGGGGACTTGGAGAGATTACAGAAGAGAGAGAAGAGAGGATTAGACAAGCACGGGAATAAGTACAGCAACTTCAGAAAATTACCTAATGCAATGCAGTTCTTGTGTCTTTATGATATTCAGGATCCTAGGCTTGTCAGAGAGTACAATGCTACACACTTTTCAGTTCTGCTATAGAAATCCACATCTGAGAATGCAAACTGTCAAAGCCTTTACAAGCTAAAGGAAGCCGCTTAGGAAGATGTAGGCAGTTCATCTGACGATGCCTCTTGTTAATCCTGCTGTATATTAAGTCATTTCTCCTTATCTTCAGATCTGTCAAAGCAGGACAAGTGACCAAACTTCAGGATGCTCTTCCTCACATCACGTGCCACGTGGCCTCACAAACGTGGAGGTCATTGATCTACCTGCACCCACAGATCTTGCTTAATGTTCAGATACCCTCTTTGAAAGTTTTCTTTGGGAAGGTTCCATTTAATTGGCATGACATCTTCCACTGCCTGGGAATCCCTCTTTGCCATGTCATATAATAATTTTATTCCAACGAGCGCTCAGGAGCTACCAGTTAGGGATTAAATCAAGCTGTAAGCAATGTGCTTCCTCTTTTTATAACTTTGCTTACATCTTCATTTCGTATCATTGCTTTCACCTTTATCTCTTCCCAGTTCTTCGTTCCTTCTATTGGTGCTTCTCTTCTTGATTCTGTCTCTCCAAACCAGTTATTTTCTGCCTTTGATTTGAAATGAATCTGTATGCAGTTCTCTTACAGCCAGCCTTCTTGCTTCTACTTGATGATTAACAGTCTTTTCCGATCATAATGTGAGTAGAATTTGGCATGCTTCAGAGTGCTCGTCTTAAGGAGCAAACATTTCCCAGAGAGACAGCATGGGAAATACAGATGAAACCAGGGGAAATCTAGTATGACTACTTCAGATCTAAGTCAGAAAAGGAAACTTTTTAAAGTAAATGTTGTATTGCATGGGAAGGCAAGAAAATGAAGGAAGTCTGTTTCCTGTAGAATGAGAGACAGGACATATCTTTTCTGATTTTACTTATCATTATAATTTTAGAGAGCAATTGCAGATGAAAAATATTATCTCTGTAATTGATCCAGGAAGGCAGATAAAGACTTAGGATCTTCTGATAGCTCTACTTAGGGAAGAAATTTAGATAGGTAGTTCTGTGAAATAATCTTGATTGATGATGAAATCCTGTTGCTCTTGCACAGGGTAGACATCAGCCAACTAGAAACAGTTCCTCTGTCCACATCACCAAAACCTACATAGCAGCATTGCAAGGAGAATTCTCTAGGCTTGTTCTATCTTACGCAAGCTGAGCCACAGTTTTTTTCTCATTGCTTGCATGCCTCCATCATCCTTTCAAGCAAGATCCAGTAAAAACATTCTTTCAGATCAGTTTATTTTCTAGACTCCTCTTTGCATGAGCAGGCCAACAACAGGCATCCACTTTTTCTTGACAGAAAGGGGACATGAAAAATATAAAAGAAACTACAATAAATTAAATCAAATAAATAGAATCATAGAATCAGTCAGGGTTGGAAGGGACCACAAGGATCATCCAGTTCCAACCCCCCCCTGCCATAGGCAGGGACATCTCAACACTAGATCAGGCTGGTGAGAGCCTTATTCAGCCTGGCTTTAAACATCTCCAGGGATGGGGCCTCAACCACCTCCCTGGCAACCCATTCCAGGCGCTCACCACTCTCATGCTTCTTCCCACCTCCAGCTTTGCTCTGTTCCTCCTAGTTCTGTCACTCCCTGATAGCCTAAAAAGTCCCTCTCCAGCTTTTTTGTACACCCCCTTCAGTTACTGGAAGGCCACAACTGTCTACAACTACCTGAAGGGAGGCTGTAGCCAGGTGGGGTTTGGTCTCTTCTCCCAGACAACCAGCAACAGAACAAGGGGACACAGCCTCAAGTTGTGCCAGGGGAGGTATAGGCTGGATGTTAGGAGGAAGTTCTTCACAGAGAGAGTGATTGCCATTGGAATGGACTGCCCAGGGAGGTGGTGGAGTCACTGTCACTGGAGGTGTTCAAGAAAAGACTGTATGAGGCACCTAGTGCCATAGCCTAGTTGACTGGACAGGGCTGAGTGATAGGTTGGAGTGGATGATCTTGGAGGTCTCTTCCAACCTGGTTGATTCTATGATTCTATGAATAAGTTCACCTTGGAGCCTCCTCTTCTCCAGACTGAACAACCTCAACTCTTTCAGTCTGTCCTCCTAGGAGAGGTGTTCCAGCCCTCTGATCATCCTCATGGCCCTTCTCTGGGCATGTTCCAGCACATCCATATCCCTCTTGTAATAACGGCTCGAGAACTGGACACAGTACTCCAGGTGGGGTCTCACCTGTGTGGAGTAGAGAGGGAGGATCACTTTCCTTGAACTGCTGGCCACACTTCTCTCGATGCAGCCCAGGCTCTGGTTAGCTTTCTGGGCTGCAAGAACACACTGATAGCTCATATTGAGCTTCTTGTCCACCAGCACCCCACAAATCCCTCTCCTTAGGACTACTCTCCAGCCAGTCACTGCCCAGCCAATACTGATCCTTAGGATTGCCCTGACCCAGATGCAGGACCTAAGATCAATAGCTTTAAAATGGAACTATGTCACAGAATGGTAGTGGTTGGAAGGGACCTCTGGAGATCACCCTTTGTCTGACAAAGGGCTAACATCCTAATTTTTTTACCTTTAAATGCAGCCTACATTTTATGGATGTCTTTCTGCCTTACATACACCTTCAACACACCTGATTTTACTTTTTTCTTTAAGCTTTTGAGGTGTTAAGACCCAAGAGAAATCACAATTTCCACCCCAGTCCTGTGTAAAAAACCTATGTTTAGGAAAGATTCCTAGGCCTAGACTGCAAGGGTATTTTCATCAATATTGTCACATTGTACTATTGGCAATGACGTAATAGCTTGGCTAATTAAATTGTACTAATATGCACTTACATGGCTGATCAGTACTAAAGCTATTCATTTTATATCATTTTAATCTTTAAAATGTTACAAAAGCTATTTGAAATGAGTGGCTTACTGTAAATGAATGGACAGAGACCACAGTCAATAAGTAAAGTGCTCATTCACCAAAGTGCTTTAGCAAGGTTATATTTTGTTAAAGATTTTGAAGCTGGACACAGTGTTGAACTGAAGCCCATCAGCCCTTCCCGGCATTTATTTAGATTTGCTAAATGGTCTGAAAAGAGAATCAAATGCCAGTAGAAAGAGCTGGGCAAAAGGACCACTGCCACGTTTTGGATGCCACTGAAGACAATATGCAGTGCTTCAAATTATGTGACACACCATGTTACATCAAAATACTGCCTCTGGTTTATGTGGTGTTGAAAATGAATTGGTACCGTAGGGTGACGAAGCTGGTGAGAGGCCTGGAGCACAGGCCCTAGGAGGAGAGGCTGAGGGAGCTGGGGTTGTTTAGCCTGGAGAAGAGCAGGCTCAGGGGGGACCTCATTGCTGTCTACAAATACCTGAAGGGAGGCTGTAGCCAGGTGGGGATTGGTCTCTTCCGCCAGGCAACCAGCAACAGAAGAAGGGGACACAGTCTCAAGTTGTGCCGGGGGGAAGTATAGGCTGGATGTTAGGAGGAAGTTCTTGACAGAGAGAGTGATTGGCATTGGAATGGGCTGCCCAAGGAGGTGGTGGAGTCATCATCCCTGGAGGTGTTGAAGAAAAGCCTGGCTGAGGCATTTAGGGCCATGGTCTAGTTGATTGGCTAGGGTCGGGTGCTAGGTTGGACTGGATGATCTTGGAGGTTTCTTCCAACCTGGTTGATTCTATGACTCTTTTGCCCCAAGATGACACACAATTTGATGTGTAATTAAGTGCATGCTTAGATAATGGTGGTACTGGTTTGAAGAGCAACTGTTTGGCTTGACATCTTCCTCAAATTTCAACAAGTTTCCTGCAAAGTTAACAACCACTTGCTAGTGATGCAGGGGAGAGGAATACACCAGGTGAACAGAGCATCAGCCCGTGACATGTAACTTTTGCAGGTAGTGTTTGTGAAGTATTATCTTTGTTTCAAAGCAGTGCACTGGAAGAACCTCCAAATGGCTCTGACGCTTCAGGAATAATTTGTGTGTTATATTTTAACAATGTATTTTATGACTAGTGCTCGCTTACAATTTGCTTCAAATATTAAACAGATACTGGCTATAGTAGTTAGCTGAATTGTTTATGGGATCAAAACCAAACTAAACGTTCAGAAAATTTTCAGCAAGAGATTCCAGTTAATGAAAGCACCATTTGTGATGTGCTAAAACATGTATACACATAGGTATTGCCCCATTTATCAGACATGAGAGCTAATTACCTCATCCACTGCTATATTTCTTCCATCCTCTGCATTTCAATTCCCAATATTAACACATAGGTGGTCAAGCTGACCATCGAATAGCCTACATGAGCATGAATGCATTAAATAATTTAATGTTAGAAGAGTTTATTAAACTGCCACATTCTAATCAGCATGCGTACCTGCCTTCATTAATCTTGCACTGGTCCATGGTGTGTCTCTACAGCTGACATAGAGTGTGCTAATGTTAATAGGAGCTCTTAACAAACAGGATCAGTTAATCAAGGAAAATTTACTATTAGCCACATGACCATGCATACAGAAATCTAATTACAATCAGATTTAACCTCTTCATTACTGTATTCATCCAAATATTTTTGCTACCACTTGTGATTTTTAAGTATTCCAAACTGAGACGTGATTATACTCTTTTGAATAGGAAATACATCAACTCACTTTTACAGAGAAGGGAGAGTCTTACTGTGTGGTCAGCGTATAATGCTGTGTGGGTTATATTTATCGCCAAAAGCAAGAGACTTGGTACTACTTTTTCTCATCCCAAACATGGCTACAACAAATGATTGCTAGAACAGAATGTTGAAAAATGAACTGCAGTATTGTGGATTAATTCAGCTGGAATTTAGCCCTCGGTAAATTGTCAGTTTGCACTGGATATGGTGGATATAATTTAGAACATAGAGTTTTTATCAGCAAAAGTGTTTTAAGTTCCTAAGCAATGTATTTCTTCTGATATCAATGGAACCATATTATTTTATAACACTTGGCTATTCTCACTAGATCTTAGACTGTGATAAGCAGTTAAACTCCATCAATGGCTATGATTCTCTGAGTCTGTTCACAGGATGCTAGAGGTTGGAAAGGACCTCTAGAGAACTAGTCCTTGACAGAGAAAGGGTAAAATGGAGATTTATTTTTTTTAAGAGCTATTGATTTTTATTTATTTTATTCTACTTTATTTCTTTAACATCCTTTTTCTGTCTGCAATGAGTAGACTGTATGAGTTCAGAGCAGAGGAGGGCAAGTCTGTTACTTTAATTAGGAAGCTGCGTCACATTTTGGGTGGAATAGCAATGTATTTTGAACCATAGTAGAGGGTAGGATTCTGAAATATTCTGGATTACTGAGAGGGTCACTTGCATGGGGAGTTCATAGACTGACTGAGATACTCTATACCACTGCACTTTTGCTTTCTAGTAGAAAGTGTGTACTGGCTCATAGCAAAAGCCTGTATTGACTTTTAAGTAGGGATCAATCTCCAATCTTGAGGATACTACTAAGCCCTGCCTTAGTCTGTCAGCATATGGACTTTGCCACGACTCCAATTCTCTTTCTTCTCCTCCACTGCACTGTGAAGGATGTGAAGTCACAGAATCACACTGAATCACAGATTTAATCAGGTTGGAAAAGACCTTTGAGATCATCAAGTCCAACCAATCACCAGCATCATCTAATCAACTAAACCACGGCACCAAATGCCTCATCCAGTCTCTTTTTAAACACTTCCAGGGACAGTGCTTCCATCACCAATCTGGGCGGCCCATTCCAATGCCAATGACCTTCTTCCTACCATCCAGCCTGGACCTCCCCTGGCACAGTTTGAGACTATGTCCCCTCATTCTGTCACTGGTTGCCTGGGAGAAGACACCAACCCCCACCTGGCACCTCCCTTCAGGTAGTTTTAGACAGCAATGAGTCCTGGCATGCTTTCTTCCTCTGTGAATATGTCTTTGGTAAAAGCCTGCTTTTTGGTGCATCTTCCGTGGTAAAAATTATGCTTTTGGTGAGATAGTGTAGAAGTCAGCCCAGGACAAGATGGTAGAGCTGAGTTCAGGAAGGAAAATGGACTTAATGCGGCAGACTTAAAAAAAATTATTTAGATAATAATACTACTGCTCTAACACTCTCTATCCTTTGTTGTCTTCTTTGTTACATAGATTTATTAGGTCCACAGATATAATCACATTTAATTGTTTTGCATTTTTCTTCCTCTCAATCCTATTATTTCATCTTCTGATCTCTTTTCCTTCTCTCAGTTTCTTTTTCTGTTTATCATTTTTGTTAGCATACTCTTGGGCTACTCTTCTTGCCTGCCTAGCAATTTTAATTCAAGGTGAACTGAAGCACTCCTCTGTCCCCCAGCACTGATACTTGGGGGACACCACTAGTGACAGCTGCCAACTGGATGTGGCATCATTCACCATCACTCTCTGGGCCCAGCCTTCCAGCCAGTTCTTGGCCCATATCAGAGTGAATCTATCCAAGCCACAAGCTGCCAGCTTTGCCGAGACCTCGTTATGGCAGGCTGTGTGAAAGGCTTAGCGATGGTTCATCCTTGCTGAAAACTGAGGAATGCAATCTATTGAACTTTCAATGCAAGCAAAGACCTGGTGAACCTTCATGTATGCCCTGTCAAAGAAGCCACTTTCTGCAAAATTATACACTTCTAAAGGTATGTGATTGCATTTGGAATGAAAGCATGGCTGTCACCCAAGTGAATACCATTTTACTGAGGAAAAGGACCTGGGAGTCTGGGTTGACGAAAAGCTCAACATGAGCCAGCAGTGTGCACATGCAGCCCAGACAGCAACTGTGTCTGGGCTGCATCAAGAGAGGTGTGGCCAGCAGGGCAAGGGAGGTGATTCTCCCCCTTTACTCTGCTCTTGTCAGACCCCACCTGGAGTACTGTGTGCAGTTCTGGAGCCCCCAACACAAGAAGGATATGGAACTGCTCGAGTGGATCCAGAGGAGAGCCACGAAGATGATCAGAGGGCTGGAGCACCTCTGCTATGAGGACAGGCTGAGAGAGTTGGAGCTCTTCAGCCTGGAGAAGAGAAGGCTTCAAGGAGACCTTAGAGTGGCTTTCCAGTATCTGAAGGGAGCCTACAGGAAAGCTGGGAAGGGACTATTTACAAGGTCTAGTAATGTCAGGATGAGGGGGAATGGGTTTAAGCTGGAAGAGGGGAGATTTAGACTGGATATTAGGAGGAAGTTCTTCACAGTGAGGGTGGTAAGACACTGGAACAGGTTGCCCAGGGGGGTTGTGGATGCTTCCTCCCTGGAGGCATTTAAAGCCAGGCTGGATGAGGCCTTGAGCAGCCTGCTCTAGTGGGAGGTGTCCCTGCCTATGGCAGGGGGTTGGAGCTGGATGATCCTTGAGGTCCCCTCCAACCTAAACCGTTCTATGATTCTATGATTCTGTGCACACCCTGAAGGCATCATGCACAGCACTTACTGAATTTTGGGGAAAATGGTTTATTGGTAGGTCACTACACAACTTGCAGAGAGATTGCAGGGTAAAGAAAATTTTACTACAATGAGTGGGATGTAGTGGTTGGGCAGGCTGTGGGATAGATGATGTTTCTTCCAGCTTATTCTGTTATGTATTTTTTTCATCATATCTAATACTCTAAATGATAACATATTTAGGGATTGTGTTGGTATCTGATGCTCTGAACAAACCCAGGACTAAACAGTGTCAGTACTGAACAGTGGAATAAATAACATGGTGTAGTAGCAAAAAGACCTGGTTTCTCGTTAGCGGAAAATCCTTCCTCTACTTTCCTTTCCTTTTGTACATCTGGAGCTTTCTGTTGCAATTGCTGAATAAATATCTCCACAAAGGAGAACACTGATAACTTTCTAAATGTACAAATTCAGCATGATAGAAGAATTTAATGCAATAGTGTATGGCTGAGATATAATGTAGTTTGGAAATGTCATATGATAATCCTACCTAAAACCCTATTCATCAAAAGGCTTCTGCTGTCAGGCCATGATGATGCTTTGATTATTTTACACATTATTTACACTAGATAGAGTTAGAAGGCTGTTCTATGCATGAATCAAGATGAAAAGTAATCATTTAAGAGAGAGGGTGTATTCTTTATGCAGATGTTAATTTTGATCATAGGAGTGGAGGGAGAAGTACTAATAAAATTGGTCAGGACATAACAGTATTTTGAAATTACTCTTAAAAAGCGAATGGATGTATAACATGAAAGTATTTTAAAAAAATTAACATTACATTAAAGTAGCTGCCTGAGTTCTTTGCCTGGGAATTTGTAAGCTAAAGGGGGTATGACATTTGCTGTAATGAAATCAGGATGGCTAGGAAAAAATATCTGAAAAGGGCATAGAAGGGAGAAAAGAAGGACAATTCAGCAAGATGTGTAACATCATATATCACGGGCAAGACTGAGCTCTTAGCTCAGCTTAACACTGGAAATGTGTATTTATCAGTCCAATTGAATAAACAAAATCAAAATCAGAAGAAGCAGAGATGGCACAGGTACGATATTTTGTGTGCTGACCATTGCTGAAAGGGGCAGGTTGTCTGCAAGAAACAGTGTGTGGGAAAGTCATGCATTTATATGGCTGGTGAAGGGGCTTGAGGACTGAGAATCACATGCAAAAGCAGTGAGTGCTGAATGCTAGAGATGACAGACCACATTTTCACTTTCCCTGCCCTGCATTGCACTGCATTGCATTTTAAAGAACATATTTTGCTTCCAGCAGCTTCCTGTAAGGAGCAGATGATATGTGTTGTCCTAGAGATTCACTACTGGTCTGTTCAGATTCACCCATGCTCTGTGGACTCAATTGCTTTCTACAGGCAAACAGAAAGTGCTGGTGTAATTTCCTCTCACTTTTAAAGGGTGTCTTCAGATTTAGTGTTTTCCCCTACGTCTGACTTACCAAGCAGAATCCTACCTATAGGCTGATAAATACTGATGCTGAAATGTTCTTTTCCTCTTTTCCCTGAAGAATTTAAACTAAATATTCCTTATGTAAAGTTTCTATTTGTAATCTATATCTTAGGAGACAGTGGTAAATTAAAATTGTAAGCTTTTACTAAATTATCTACAAGGGTTTCGATGGTCCACTGTCACATTTGACTGAAGTAAAACACTGAGAACTATTGATGCTGTTTTATTATTATTATCATTTTAATTATTATTATCATGTTTGCTGAATTTCCTACACACATCAAATAGCAGAGAAAAATGGGACATAAACAGTGTTAGAAAATTAATGTTATAGGGAATTTGCTGAAGGAGCTGGAAGGCCAGATTAAAGCCTTTTCAGGCCTGCTGAGAGCTTATCTTAAAACATGACTAAGATAATTGTTTTATTTTCCTCTACTGAAACATCTGGAATAAGTTCCTAAAAGATAAGAAGTGTATACTCAAAGTACAACTGCAGCATAGGGTTGCACTCTCACATAGCTTTTCGTTTAATGTGTTTCAACTACCACCTGGCCAAACAGAGATGAAAATTTAGTATTAGATGTTCAAACTCGAAGAAGTGTTCAATCTTTTGCTATTCCCTACCACTCCTCACATGGTATGTCTCCTGCTTCTCTTTCTCAAGGGCTAAATGTTTCAGAGAATCAGTTTGTAGTCAGCAGAGTAACCACAACAAAGCTCTTCTGGAAATGAAAACTACATCCATCCTCTTCTGCTTTTATCTGTAAATGACACACACTCTCGTGAACTTGTAACTGGTATTGTAGACTGTGTGTAGACTTAGGCACCCATTTGTAAATCTCATCCTGAAAATTCTATCTGAAGAGAATTATTTCCTTATTCTTTATGATTATATGGCATTAGAAGTTAAAAGTGTTTTCCTTGGGATAACTTATCTGTGGCTGAGCTTTCCATTAACAGAAATGTGCTCTGTTTTCTGCACTGCCTGTGATTTATATATTGAAGATAAAAGTGAGTGCAGCTCGAAAATATAGAAATATTTGTATTCTGAATCAGTGGTAATATATTTGAGATTAGCGGCAAACCATGAGATGCTAAGAAGGCTCTTTTCAGACAGAAATCTGTGTCAGACTGTTTTTGCAACCATGTGATATAGGGCTGTTGATACCAGATACATCTGGAAGCAGGAGTGGGATACTTTGCTGGGTAGTTCATGACCAGCTTCAGACATCCCTTCTAGGAAAAGCAGATGGTACTGTTGGAAGACTTGCAAGGCCACACTTGTTAATTCTTAACAAAAGTCAAAAGGGGAAAATTTACCCCATTGTAGTGAATATGTGTGTGACACAGAGAGATAACTCACAGCTGCAAACTTAACTGCACATATTCTGGTAGCATGAGATGTAAAAGATTGTGGTGATCAATGAGAGCTTCTGCTAAAATTTAAAAATAAAAGCTGAAATATTTCTTATGAGATCATCTGATGTCTTTGTAAGTCAGGAGTCTGACTTCTGCTCCTTCAAAAAGAAACATACTAGCAGCGATATCATGTCTTGTGTCCAGCTGCAAATTACTGGCATAATAGTTATTTCTAAGGCTTTTCTTGGAATAAATGCAGGTTTTGTGGATATCTCCTCAGTTCCTCCTCAGTGCTGGGCACAGTCCTGTTCAATATCTTTATTGATGATCTGGACCAGGGGATTGAGTCCAGCATCAGTAAGTTTGCAAATGACACCAAGCTACGAGCAGGTGTCAGTCTGTTGGAGGGTAGGAGAGCCAATGGGATGAGATTTAACAAGGCCAAGTGCGGAGTTCTACACTTTGGCCACAACAACCCTAAGTAGCGCTACAGGCTAGGGACAGAGTGGCTGGAGAGCAGCCAGGCAGAAAGGAACCTGGGGATACTGGTAGATAGTAGCTGAAGATGAGTCAGCAGTGTGCACAGGTGGCCAAGAGAGCCAATGGCATCCTGGCCTGGAATAGCAACAGTATGGCCCATAGGTCAAGGGAGATTATTCTTGCCCTGTACTCAACATTGGTCAGGCCACACCTTGAGTCCTGTGTCCAGTTCTGGGCTCCTCAATTCAAGAGACATGTTGAGATACTGGAACGTGTCCAGAGAAGGGCAACGAAGCTGGTGAGAGGCCTGAAACACAGCCCTGTGAGGAGAGGCTGAGGGAGCTGGGGGTGTTTATCCTGGAGAAGAGGAGGCACAGGGGTGACCTCATTGCTGTCTACAAGTAGCTGAAGGGAGGCTGTAGCCAGGTGGGGGTTGGTCCCTTCTGCCTGGCAACCAGCAACAGAATGAGGGGACACATCCTCAAGTTGTGCTGGGGGAGGTCTAGGCTGGATGTTAGGAGAAAGTTCTTGACAGAGTGATTGGCGTTGGAATGGGCTGCCCAGGGAGGTGGTGGAGTTGCCATCCCTGGAGGTGTTGAAGAAAATACTTGCAGAGGCACTTAGTTCTATGGTCTAGTTGATTGGACAGAGCTGGGTGATATGCTGGGCTGGTTGATCTTGGAGGTCTCTTCTAACCCTGTTAATTCTATGATTCCTGAAACACTGTAAATAAAGAGTGAATAAATGAGCCCAGAAGGTGTACTTCAGTATGTTCTCTCCCAGTCTGTTTATTTACCATTGGAAATTTCCTATCTAATAACAAAAAATCCTACAGGCTTGCTTGCTTACTTCTTTGTTTGTTTGTGGTTTGTTTTGTTTTGTTGGGTGTTTTTGATAGAGTAGTTTTTGAAGAACTCAGTTTTGAGTATTCAATTCAGAATATTCAGCTATTTTCAAAACATTGTTGTAGCTTGCTAAGCATTTTACTTTTTATTTGTTTTTAGGCTATTTTAAATTGAATCCTGTGTCATCCTCCCTTTTCCTGAAAATGTAGAAATAGAAATGCAGAAATGTAGAAGAAAATACATGTAAAGCACACAGGCTTTACCTAGAGTAACAAGTGTTCATAGAAATGTGTTTCAAAGAGTTAAAGGCAGACATTTGAAACCAGTTTCAGGTCATGTGTTCTATAGGTCTCAAAGGCAGGAAAGCTCTACCTTGACTCAGTTTTTTTCCTGAAAGCTCATTCCTGTATCCAAGTATGGTTTTGACATGATTATAATTCAGTCAGACAATAATGGTCCCACCTGGCAGTAGAATAGCAAGTCAGCTGAGACTGATGAAGGTGACATTTTACTTTCTCCAAATTCTTCATTCAGGAGCTCAGAGGACCTATAAATTTGATATCTACTTCTTCCTTCTTCCTGGCTACATGGCCAATTTTTGGTCCCTTCCTTCCCTTCCCTGCCAGCCCCTCCACACCTTTTTTTTTTTCCCTAAGAATATTCTTACATTTCATTTCCTGATGAATGTGTAACATCTTAGTTATTCTCTCACTCTTCATAATCCAGTAATTTTTCCCAGCTCAAGTTGGCAATACGACACCTGCTTATCTGTGCTTTGATTTCTGAAGTGATGTCTGTTCTTACTTCTTAATAACCCTAACTAGATAAAAAGTGCAGTATGAGCTTGGCTGTGTCTGTATCGTTTTTGCAGCCCTTTCCACAGGAGTGAGGAAAGCATAACAAGTGCAGATATGCTTTTTTAATACTGAATCAGACTTTCCCAGAGGTAGCCTGAATGCCATTACTTGGCATCACGTTGTTTAGACTGGCATTTAGTATCTGAATACATTAGTACCTTGTGCTTAATTAAAGTAAACAGTGATTAAAAGTCTTGCTTCCTAATTCTGTACCAAGGCCTGTACTCTCAAAATGAGACTGTAACTGCAGATTGTTTTCCTCAGGGACAAAGTTTGCATGTGAAGTTTCTTGTCGGTGCCATTTTGCCCTGTTGGTCGTGCATGTACCTCTGTAAGGAAGCTGTAAGCCTTGGGGAGGAGAAGGTAGTGAGGAAGAGAGGCTTTTAATCCAAACCATTTTGGTGTCTCATTAATAGATCATCTTCCTTTTGAAACAACTGCCAGTCTAAACATGAGGGCATGTACATATGAGTGAGGAAAGACAGAAGCAGTATGTTAGGGAACCTCCTAAACTGCCTTTATCACTGACAAAACTGATAAAATAGAAGTATAATATATGGTAGATACGGATGCAGTATTTGTGAACTTGTGTTGCTAGAGATTATCTTGCAATAAGAAGCTTATCTTACAATAGGAATGTTCTGCGTAGGATTCTTATGTTGTTGGGTCACTGTCCACATTGCCCATACATCCTTGAAGACAACTACATCAATATGTAGTGCTCTGAAAATTTCCCTAAGAAGTTTTTCAACAAGTTCTCCTAGAATTTATTTTCTGTGTGCTGGCAGCAACAAACATTGCAGCAGGTTTTTCTGTCTGACACCTCTCACTAGTCCTGATCACTATATTTATCCACACACAGATTTGTTTTTTCAAATCTGAAGTTCAATTATACTCATTTTATCATCTCTGAAGATTGCTTGGCACTAATTTGGGTTTGGTTTGGTCTAGGTTTTTGTTTTAATGATGCTTCAATGGAGATCACTGAGTTCCAAAAACATAAATATCCCTTCCAGCATATCCAGAAAAACACATTGAAACCTAACAGAATAAATCTTCATCTTGTAAGGTCACTTGATGGATACACAAAATATTTACTCACTCCATATTCTGCTAGAACTTATCTTTAATACTAACTTCCATCGTTTGCCAGGTTTTTCATCCTTGTTTTACTGTATGATATTTTCTTCCTCCAGTCACCCTATCCTAACAGAACTCTGAGACAGCATAAGTTTCCTGCTGTGCATATGTGTTGGGTTTTTTCTCTTTTATTGCCTCTTTAGTCAATATAAACTCACAGACTTTAAAGATTTTAAGGTATGAAATAATTCTAATCCTATGTATTACTAATCCTTTATTATTATAAAGAAACAGGTTGGTTGTTTTTTTTTTTTTAATAAGCAAAGTGCTGTAAAGACTTTTTAGTATCAAGTCAGAAGCTCTGAAACACTGCCGAGCATAAGTTGATCAGCATTTCTTCGTTCAGAGTATAGGCTTGTCTCATTGTAGCTGATACTCGAGATAAAAGAGTAGGGAATTGAAATGGATTGGGGGTTTCTCTTTCGTCTGTCCTTTCTAAAAATGGTTTTCAGAAATGGAGGAGGTCTTGCTTCTACACTCCTGCTGGTGACATCATCACAAGGCTACTCCCTGATTCCCCTTATCTGCAGCAAAATGCAAATCTTGTCCAGAAGATGATAGTGATCTCACACCAAGTAATAGCTATTTTGCTGCACACCATCAGTCATGTATCCCTTGTGCCCACTGTTGCCACTGGATGTAAAGAATAAGCAGGTCAAAACAGCTCTCTTAAAACTAAGACATTATGTCAAGCCTAACAGTAGAAGCCTGATTTCAGTAAATCTTGTCTGAAGGTAAGTTGATGTTTTCTTACTTAGAAACTCTCATTTGGGGTAAGCAACAGAGAAAAAATGAAGGAGAATATAGAAATGTCCAAAAAATCAATATTAGGAACAAAATATCCACCAATGTAAGCTTCCCCTTAACAGTAACTTTCCTTGTAGCTACTTAATTCCACTACTAGTAGGATGATGTTCTCTGGGTACACTATGACTGCCTGGTCTTGTCCTTTGCCTCCTGCAGGAAGTGCTGGCCAACAGATACCTAGGCCCAGCTGCCTCAGGTGAAGGATGCTGCCTACTTTGTTCTTTGGCTTCTGCCCGTTTCTGGTGCTGTGTTTTTAGGTCTACTTAGAGTAGCAGATGTCCTCAGTGAAATTCAGTGATCTCTTCTATGATCCTCTGAGATGTCTGGCCATAAAGTCTCTCCTTTCCATCTCCTGATGGCTTTATTCTGCTTCTTTATGTTGAATTTAACCAATGTGGCTGCATTTCAGTAATCCATGATGACAAAAGTTCCACATAAGATGTATTTTAAATTAATCAGATATAAATGTAGGCCCATAAACGTAAGAGAAAAACATTGCTTCCTGCAGGTGCTCATTCAATATCTGCTGATCCATTGAACTGCAGGAAGGGTTTATAAGGGTTTTGAAAGAATGCTGCTACCATACAATCTTTTAAAATAATACCAGTAATACTATATCATTACTGAGAGAAGAATGCCATGATTATGGGACCTGTTCTTGCCCAAAGGTAGACAGCCATATCTATACATTGATGTGATCTGCCTGCTAAATAGTTGTTCAGGTTTGCTTTGAGTCACTGGTCTTTATAGTGAGTGGACTAGTAATTTAGCTTCTCTTTATAATTTCTTACTATCTTGATCTCTACATAGTGGTTTGGGTTTTTTTTGTTGTTGTTTGGTTGGTTTTTGACATTATCAAGCTAGCCTGGTGTTTTCTATGCAGTAAATAATACAGACAAGAACTGTGTTGTCTGTATTAAAATAGAGAGAAGTTGGAGGGAATGGTATATAATTTTATTACTTCCACCGTGCATCAAAGTTCCACACAGAGTGCCTGTTTTTACTTAGGACTTTTTTCTTCTTATTAACCAGAACTTTTCAACCTTATGTGATCTCTTTACAATTCCCTTTAGAATACATAATTGTGCTCGATCAATTTGTTAAAGGCTTTTGAAGTGTTAAAAAAGCTGCATTAAAATTATTTTCTTTCAGGTTTTATGTTAATGAACGTAGGTGCTATTCAAAGCAAAGTCAGTGTGTCAAGGGAACTTTAACGAAAGTTATTCATACATAAACTAAAAAAGGAAACATCTTTAGTGGAGGAAAATACATTTAATGAGTAAGTGCAGCACACAATTCCTCCTTTCAAAAATGTCAGTTCGTATTGAACCTCCATTCTAGATATCTTACAATTACTTTGTCAACAGAAGGTAGAGTAGTGATGGATGATACATTGGTTCTTGAAACCAAACTTTCTGTGAGTTACTTAGGCTGAAACTAAGTGCTTTTACATTCCAGTCTTTTTGATGATAGTGGTTTTATATTTATCACCCTGTCATTTCAGTTGACTGTATCAGCCTCTTCAATGCAGGAATATGGACACTAATGGAGGTGTGTCCTTAGTGCTCTAAAGGGTCACAGATTCATTCTGCTAACACGTTCACAGCCCTGTTATAAGCTCAGAAATTGTTTTGCCATTTTAAACAGTAATCCACAGCTATAGGTGTATGAGGCCTGGGAAAAATGGTTTCTTACTGGTCTTTTTTAGACCATGCTACCTGTTTGACGCTGAATATGCTTCTTTCAACTTTCACTAATATAACGTTACTGTTTTGCAACCTGCCCTATAATAGTCAGAATTCTACCAGGGCCTTGGGAGTCTGGGATCAGATTGCAACATTTATTTATAAGAAATTCTGTCAAGAATCAATAATAGTCTTGGGTCTCAAGTTCCTTCTTTAATAATACTTTGATATGATTTGTCACAAGCTAGCCCACAGTATCCACCAGATTTTATTACTTAGCTTGCAGCACAGTCTCTCATCTTTGAGTCATGAGATCAGCCATGGGGAGACCTTTAAAAAGCTATATTCTTTACTGTTTGGTTATTACAGAAAGTCTATATTACTCAATAATATCTTTTATAAGGTGTGCTGTCACATCTTCACATAGATGTTTAACCTCGATGTAGATATACTGAATGCCTGGAGGCCATTTTAGTGACATGGACATTGTTTTTCATGATTGGATGCCAAATGTATCAACAAAAACAACAGAAGTTGGGCCTTATTTTCACAGCTTGGTAGTTCTGACTGAATCTCATAGTAACTGTCGATAGCAACTAAGATTTTATTTAGAGTGTATAGTGTAACATTTTTATTACTTGAAAGTAGTAGAAATTCTGTGGAAGCAATTTAGATTACTTTCCACTATAATATCAGTTCCTTGGGTTCTACCGTGTATCTCAATAAACAAGATTCCGCCGTGTCACTCGCATATTGTGGTTCTAAATATATAAGATTTAACTCAGACCTGAAATTCAGATAGTTACAGCTGGCATTTACTTACACAGGTGGTTTACAAAATGAATTACATGTATTCTTGACTTAAGGCACACTATGCTTCATTCAATGAAACCTTCAGTAAAGTTTGTTAAAAAGTGCTTTGAGTGAATACAGTCTAATCAGCCTGTGAACTCAGACCCTCCTCTTCCATTTTTGTGAATTTAAGAACTGGGGAAGCATAGGGGAAGGCAGAGATTTTCTCTGTGTGTCTTGTGTGTCATTAGTCATACACACGAGTAGTATCAGTAAAACAGAACCACTGAATCGCAGAATCACAAAACCTTAGAGGTTGGAAGGGACCTCCAGAGATCACCGAGTCCAACCTCCCTGCCAAGGCAGGATCCCTTAGGGTAGTTCACACAGAAACGCATCCAGGCAGGTTTTGAAAGTCTCCAGAGAAGGAGAATCCACAACATGTCTGGGCAGCCTGTTCCAGCTCTCCATCACCTTCACTGTAAAGGAGTTTCTCTTCACGTCGAGGTGAAACCTATGTTCCAATTTGTAGCCGTTGCTCCTTGGCTTAGTACTGCTGGCCACCAAAAAGAGATTGGCCCCATCCACTTGACACCCACCCCGCAGGTATTTGTATACATCGATAAGATCTTCCCTGTGTCTTCTCCAGACTAAACAGCCTCAGGTTTCTCAGTCTCTCATCATAGATAGAATAACAGATAAACATGCTTTCATGAGAATTTTTTCTCCAAATACTTATTTTGAAAAAACTGTTATGAGGTAAAAATGTATTAACTGTGGTTTCCAGGTTGGAAGAGACCTCCAAGGTCATCCAGTCCAACCTAGCACCCAGCCCTATCCAGTCAACTAGACCATGGCACTAAGTGCCTCATCCAGCCTTTTCTTGAACACCCCTGGGGACGGCAACTCCACCACCTCCCTGGGCAGCCCATTCCAATGCCAATCACTCTCTCTGTCAAGAACTTCCTCCTAACATCCAGCCTAGACCTCCCCCAGAACAACTTGAGACTGTGTCCTCTTGTTCTGTAGCTGGTTGCCTGGCAGAAGAGACCATTTGCTATTTAATAATTTTGTTAGCAGAGAAGGAAACCTTCAATTAGGGTATTGTTGAAAATTGAGTTATGTGTTTGAGGCCAGTCAAGTTTCCTTCAGGATATATGCTTCAGGATATATTTTCTTTAGGATATATGCTGATTTTTCAAAACTGCCCATAGTGAGTATCTTAGAATTGAGTGTGGTGCTTTAATTTTAAAAGATTATATCTCCCTGGTTTATAATGCTTTAAGCCTGTCCCAGTAAAACTTGTAAAGTAGGCAAGTCTCTGTGAAAACCAACCCTCATGTATAATAAAGTTACGTGGCCTGTTTTACCTCAGAGCTAAGAATACAGAGCTATTAATAGATCCACAGAGAGTCATAATACACATATCGCAAACCAAAAATAATTCTAGATTCTGTATTAACAATGTATGGTAAATTCTGATTTACAGAAAGTCCATTGTGAATTGACTCTAGAAATTTCCCATGTTTTCTTTTGGAAATGTGGGGTTTTCATGGACTAAAGTAATTCTGAGATTGAAAATGCACATTGATTTGACAAAGATTTTTACCTATGGAAAGCTGCTAAGATTCTTACCTTGATGAGAATTTAATGGATAACTGGAGATATTTCTTTAAAAGAAATAAATAATAATAAAATAATAATCATTAAAGAAATAAATAATTAGTTATTCTAAACTGAAGAGTATAGTACTAGATGCAATCTAAAATGTGGTAATTCCACAATATCTAAACCACTTCATTATTTTTGCAAATTGTTCCTTTTTTTTTTTTTGTCAAAAGACTTGGAAAGGAAGTCCTCAAGAAACAGAGCAACATGGTACTATTCAGTTGTAGTGTTCATTTTCAGACACTAGTCAATGAATTTTGAAACATTTGAAATATTGTGGTCTAATTATAACACTTAAAAAAAAATTTATATATGTTGAATGAATGACCTAGAAAGATAAAACCTCCATCTTTTCCAGTTGATATTTATGGAAAAGTTAATGTATATAGAATCATAGAATCAGTCGGGGTTGGAAGGGGCCATAAGGATCATCTAGTTCCAACCCCCCTGCCACAGGCAGGGACACCTTACCCTAGATCAGGCTGCCCACAGCCTCATCCAGCCTGGCGTTAAACACCTTCAGGGATGGGGCCCCAACCACTTCCCTGGGCAACCCGTTCCATGCACTCACCACTCTCATGCTGAACAACTTCCTCCTCACGTCCACTCTGAATCTGCCCACCTCTAGCTTTGCTTCATTCCCCCTAGTTCTGTCACTCCCTGACAGCCTAAAAAGTCCCTCCCCAGCTTTTTTTGTAGGCCCTCTTCAGATAGTGGAAGGCCACAAGAAGGTCACCTGGGAGCCTCCTCTTCAGCAGACTGAACTCTTTCAGTCTGTCCTCCTAGGAGAGGTTCTCCAGACCTCTGATCATTCTCATGGCCCTTCTCTGGACACACTCTAGCACATCCATATTCCTCTTGTAATAGGGGCTCCAGAACTAGAAGCAGTACTCCAGGTGAGGTCTCACTAAAGCTGAGTAGAGGGGAAAAATCACCTCCCTCAGCCTGCTGGCCACACTTCTCCAGATGCAGCCCAGGATCTGGTTAGCTGCAAGTGCACACTGCTTGCTCAAGTTGAGCTTCATATGATACAACCAAGGAGCATATCTGTATGTATGTGTGTATTTATATGTATATATGTGTATATACATGCATACATTTACATATAGATGCGCCCATGTGCACACAGATGCATATGCACGTGAATCATCTGGACAAAGAATCATCTTGATTGATGATCTAGATGAAGGGATTGAGTCCATCCTCAGTAAGTTTACAGATGACGCCAAACTAGGAGCAGGTGTTGATCTGTTGGAGGATAGGAGAGCCCTGCAGAGGGAC